>PNRQ01000055.1:0-171253 GCA_003439915.1 Trichoderma atrobrunneum
GACGAGGCCCGCCGCGAGAACAGCCGCCTGCGCGAGCAGATCTGGGAGATGCAGACGCACGCCGCCCGCGCCAACGAGTCGCTGCGCAAGTTCCGCCGCAAGTACGACGAGGACGAGGAGAGGTTTGCGAAGCGCGTGGATGATACCGCGCTGAGGCAGGAGGTGCGCTTTTGGAAGAGGATGGCCATGCCTGAGCTGGAAGATGACGATCCGTACTGGAGCGGGGATGACGACATCATTGACGAGGCGGAGAAGGAGAGGCTGAGGGAGCTGGAGCTTCGTGCGGCACAGGAGCAACATATGGTGGATAGCCAGGGGGAGGACAGCGACGAGCAGCACCACCTGTCGTCTATGGGAATGATGGGCGGCATAGCTATGCAGAGAGAGGAGTCTTCTGGGCAGATCTTGCCTATACCACCACCTCGGCCGCTCAGTGCGGCGTCCAGTACGGGGTCAACCGGTAGATGACCTAAGGCGAATCAAAGCGGACAGGAATGATAGTCATTTTCCAAGAAACGAGGCATGAATTGTTTAATGGAGTTTTCCTCATGTACCAAAATAAAACTTGGAGATAAGGGGGAGGATGAGAAACGAAAGGCCAGCGATATCCTCTTCATCATGCCACAAGTGATGGCTGGGCTGGGCTGGGTTACGAAATGTAGATACATGTAATGGCGCGATGACAATTACTATTGTTAAAACCAAATGAAATATAACAAACATGACACAAAGATTTACCATTCCAATTTGAGGGCAGCTCTAGGCCCTTGATCTCATTGGCATCATGTCCGTTCCAGTTATCCCGCTTTCCAAACCCTTTGTTATCCCTCAAAGCCTAAAAATACATGCAAGATAATATTATATCGTCAAATATGACGAGGTATGACAGTCTAGTACCCACTTTGCTCTCTTCTGCCGTCACTATCCTTATCCCCGTTCTCCTTGGAAGAAGCAGCAGCCTCACCCGCCTCCTTGATCCCCTGCTCATCGCCTCGCAGCTTTGCAAAGTACGCCTTGATATCCTCCGCACCAACGGCTTTGCCACTCTCCGCAAACTGCTTGAAGAATGGCGTAAGCTGCTCCTTGAGGTGGTTGTACGCCATGACGCCCTCGATGGCTCTGACGCGATCCATGTTGCGCAGGGCGCTCTCACCACGGTCAAGCAAGCTGCCGCTTCCGTGTGTCGAGCCTCCGTGTTCAGAAGCGCCATCGTCGGACAGAGGGGGTTCGTAGACTTCCTCCTCTTCGAGTAATTGGGGGTGGGCGTTTAGTTTACCGTAGCAGTCTGAGCAATGGCAGAGCTTTTCGCGAAAGTCCTCTTTGAAGAAGAGAGAGAAGCGACCCTTGGGAGCGGGTGGTAGATTGGGCAGCTTGCACGAGGTTGGGCCATCTGTCTTGGCGGCTTCTTCTGCGACCTGAACTGCTGGCTTGGCGTCATCTCCATCCTCGGCAGGTTGAGCTGTGTTGACTTCTGCAGTAGTGGGTTCAGCGACTGGCGCTTCGCTCTCGCTCTTAATGCGTTTCGCGTCTAATTGCTCTTCGTCTCCGTCGTCTTCGGCCTTGCGCTTCTTGGACGCAGCTGTGGCCGTTCTATCGTTGGATGGCGATGATGCAGCAGCTTCGGGCTCCTCTAGAAAGATGGCTGGTAGAAAGCCCGAGGTTCCTGCGTATTGTTTGATCCACGGGTTTGCGTCCAAACACTTGTAACAGAGGAAACCTTCAAAGTCATCTTCGCTTGGAAAGCCGGGAGGCATCGGTGGCTCGTCATCTTCATCTTCGAGGGCGACATCACCACTGGTTTCAACTGCGCCATTGTTTGACTGCGCCTCATCCTTCTCCGTGATTGTCGCAAGGGCGCTCCCGTTGGTATGATGCTCAGTCTCCCTTGATACCGGCTTTGATTTGTCCTTGTTCATCTGTTCGTACCATTTGGACCCCATGCCCACCAGGCAACCAGGGTGATACCAGTCCTCTCCACAGCCTCCAGTCTCTTGAGTTCCGAGCCCAAGGCATTGGAACATGGTTCCCTTTTGCTGGAACGGGTCATAATCGCACTCGCAGCAGCAGAAACGGTTCTTGAAATTGTGGTTGTACTTGTTATTGGCATCCGGCTCTTCGGAATGAACGTTGCCCTTGGTATTGGTCTCGCTATTGATGCGCAGGGTGCATGGACTGGTAGATGGGATGCGCGTCGTTCCGCAGTCGCAGGTGAAGTTTCTCTTCTGGAAGATCTCGACAAGAGTGTGCTCGCCATGGCATGAGACGGAGCACGCGTAGCACATGCCCGCAGGAGTCCAGGAGTCTCCGGCTTTGGCCGGCGCAGGGTTGCAGGTCAGGCAGGCAAAGACATTCTGTCGTAGCGGTCCGAGGATCTTGGTGCATGTCTCGATACTCTGGACAGTATCGCCATCAGCTGCTTGTACACGGATGACGCTGATGGTAGGGTAAAGGTGGGACAGGTACGTACGTAAGGTAAGGCTTCGCGAGCATCGGCTTCGAGGATTTGCTGATCACGGAGAAAGCTACCAAACAGGCCAGTCAGTCGGTTGCATCCAGCAGCAGACTCCAATTCCTTCTCTAGTCGCGACCTACTCTGCGGCGGTTTGAGAGTCGTCGGATGCGTGTGACTGCTGGGAGAAGCTGTTGCTGCGGCCAGTGACACGCTCTGCTTTCGTCTCTGCAATAGACGGCGTGTCCATCACTGGAGGTGGAGGTGAATCGCCAGACATGGTCGCTGGCAATGAAAGAATTGATGGAATGAAATTAGCAGCAGCGAAAGCTAAATGGATGATCAAGTTCAGTAGAAGCTGAGATACTAAGCAGGGCTGAAGGTAGCCTGGCTGAAGGCTGGAGATAAGGACGACGGCACTGTGTAGCTTGAAACTGAGACCTGTTTGGTGGACATATTAAGCCGGACGCGAGACTGGTATATAATACGGAGAAATGCTTATCTAATTTTGTCATCTCACCTCGAGAACGAATAAAAACCACTTTACGCGTCGATGCCAAACGGGCTTAGCGCACATCCATTAACGCGTCTTCAGCGCGTTTAGCAGCACTGAGCTCTGGCCAATTGCTCCCTAATCTCGCCCCCACAAACCAAGAAGCTGCATCGCCAGATTTCCGTCCATCCTTGAATTTTCAGCTTCTTCAAGCAACCACCAGCGGGAGCCCATTGACAGCCGCCACCATGAGGTACGTCGATTGTATTATCTACACAATGCTGTTCTTTTGTAGCTTCTTCTAACACTTCAGCACAGCTCTCCCCTTCGTGATCATCCCGCATCCGCCAATGTCGGCTCTGCCCCGCGATCAGGCCGCAAGCGCTCACGCCCTGACGGCGACGATGTTTCCACGCCCGGTGGACTGAGCTCCAGCCCGTTGCCGTCGTCTCCGCCTGGGCCGTTTAACATTGCCCATGGAGTTGATGAGGACGAGGAGATTGAAGAGGAGGAGGAGATCCAGGACGACATTGACGATATTGACGAGATGGCCGACGACGACGTTGACCTGTTCCGTGAAGGCTTCGAGGCCGATTACAGAGACAGAGAGAATGACATCTACGAAGGCGCAGGATTGGATGATGAGGGCGATTTTGATTCTATGGACCTGGGCGAGAGACGACGACTGGAAGCTCAGCTCAACCGACGAGACAGAGAAGTTGCCCGCCGGCAAAGGATTCCAGCCGCATATCTTCCCGGTGATGACGATGACGGCGACATTGACCTGACGGCGCAGCCTCGCAGACGGAGACATCACTACGATGAAGATCCAGATGATGCCATGGACGCCGACATCATGGACGAGGAGCTCTCCCTGGAAGCTCTGGGCGATGTCAAGGCCTCCAATCTGACCGAGTGGGTGTCTCAGCCTCCAGTCCAGCGAACCATCAAGCGCGAGTTCAAGGCCTTCTTGACATCGTACATTGATGCATCTGGATCCTCCGTCTATGGTAACCGCATTCGCACGCTCGGTGAAGTCAACGCAGAGTCGTTGGAGGTCTCGTATGAGCATCTGGCTGAGAGCAAGGCCATCCTTGCCTACTTCCTTGCCAATGCCCCTGCTGAGATGCTCAAGCTGTTTGACCAAGTTGCCATGGATGTTGTGCTGCTTCACTACCCCGATTACGAGCGGATTCACTCCGAAATCCATGTTCGCATCTTTGACCTACCCGTTCACTACACACTTCGACAGCTGCGTCAGTCACACCTCAACTGCCTTGTGCGCGTCAGCGGAGTTGTCACGCGCCGAAGCGGTGTTTTCCCCCAACTCAAATATGTCAAATTCGACTGCGGCAAGTGTGGCGAGACGCTCGGTCCTTTCCAGCAGGAGTCCCATGTGGAGGTCAAGGTCACGTTCTGCCAGAGCTGCCAGTCTCGCGGACCCTTTACCTTGAACTCGGAGAAGACCGTCTATCGAAACTACCAGAGACTTACTCTACAAGAGTCTCCTGGCACTGTTCCTGCCGGACGTCTTCCCCGCCACCGAGAAGTCATCCTGCTGTGGGATCTTATTGACAAGGCCAAGCCTGGTGAAGAGATTGAGGTTACGGGCATTTACCGAAACAACTACGATGCTCAGCTGAACAACCGCAACGGCTTCCCCGTCTTTGCAACCATTCTCGAGGCTAACAACGTTGTCAAGTCTCACGATCAACTTGCTGGATTCCGTTTGACTGAAGAGGACGAGCAAGAGATTCGCAAGCTGGCTCGCGACCCCAACATTGTGGACCGAATCGTCAACTCCATGGCCCCCAGCATTTACGGGCACACAGACATCAAGACTGCAGTTGCTCTGTCTCTGTTTGGCGGTGTTCCCAAGACTAGAGCAGCCCATCATGTTCGTGGTGACATCAATGTGCTTCTTCTCGGTGACCCAGGAACTGCCAAGTCGCAAGTCCTCAAATATGTCGAGAAAACAGCACACAGAGCCGTGTTTGCGACTGGCCAGGGTGCCAGTGCTGTCGGTCTGACGGCTAGTGTCCGTCGGGACCCCCTGACGAGCGAATGGACACTCGAGGGCGGTGCTCTTGTTCTGGCGGATAGGGGCACATGTCTCATTGACGAGTTCGACAAGATGAACGACCAAGACAGAACCTCGATTCACGAAGCCATGGAACAGCAAACCATCTCCATCTCCAAGGCTGGTATTGTGACAACTCTGCAAGCCCGGTGTGGTATCATTGCTGCGGCCAACCCGTTGGGAGGCCGTTACAACTCAATGATTCCCTTCTCCGCCAACGTGGAGCTGACAGAGCCCATCTTGTCGCGTTTCGACATTCTGTGTGTTGTGCGAGATTTGGTAGAGCCATCTGAGGATGAGCGGCTGGCGAGGTTCATCGTTGGCTCCCACGGTCGAAGCCATCCCTTGTCACAGGCCCGCCCAGACGCAAATGCTACTACCCAGGACACCGCCATGGATACCCAGCAGACAAGCGCATCCAGAGGCCAGCGCGAGGGGGAGATTTCCCAAGAACTTTTGCGTAAATACATCCTGTACGCTCGAGAACACTGCAGCCCCAAGCTCTACCACATGGATGAGGACAAGGTAGCCCGTTTGTTTGCAGACATGCGAAGAGAGTCCCTTGCCACAGGCGCGTATCCGATTACTGTAAGTTCGAAGCCCATTTCCGTTTGAGAGCCATACGTCTCTAGCCCCCACAATGTCATACTAATGTGAGATCCTCCTAGGTCCGTCATCTTGAAGCCATCATTCGAATCAGCGAAGCGTTCTGCAGAATGCGTCTTTCTGAGTACTGTTCAGCGCAGGATATTGACCGTGCTATTGCGGTAACGGTGGAGAGCTTTGTTGCTAGCCAAAAGGTCAGCTGCAAGAAGGCCCTGGCACGCGCCTTTGCCAAATACACGCTGGCTCGGCCAGGTGCCAAGAAAGGAGGGAATCGATCGCAGAGGCAGCCAGAAGCCGTGATGGCTTAATAGGTTTGGCCAAGGATATGAGGGAATTTGGCATGATAATGGGGATAAGGGGGATCTATGGATGTGTTTTGCTTTAAAAAGACGATGACTATGCCATGGGCTGGAATTGAGGGCGTTTGGGATTGACTCGAGTAGCATATGATTAAAACCAATGTAGTTGCAATTTTTATAATGCTGGCTTTTTACAATCTCGAGAGCACTCTATGGAAATGTCTATACTAAGAAATGCTGGTAATAGTTAGACGCCTTCTATTGTACATTGTTTCAAATGAAAACAAAAACACAGAGCAAAAGACCGACTACATATAAAGCCGCAGACTGAGGATAAGCAAAGCCACCTCTAGAAGTTTGGGAAGTTTGGTTAACTGCTTCTGTTGACACGTCCTCGTTATATGCCCCTGTTGCGGCAAAAGATGCCAATACATCATCTACGCTCGACTGAGCAACTGCGCCAGTATAACTTTTTGCACGCCACTGGGTGTCCAATGGATCAGCAAATATCAGGTCCGACGCATTGTAGCCAAGTCCCTGCACGGCCGTGAGGTTAAACGCGTCCATCATCGCGTGATCTTCGTGGATGGCGTTGTGGCAGTGGAACATGTACACGCCAGAAAACGGGGCAAAGGAGACTGCTATTGTGACTGTTTCTTCTGGGCCGAGCACAGCAATGTCTTTGAGGGCTGCTTTCTCGTAAGGCTCGACTGTGTTGCGGCCTCCTGAGCGAGATATGAGCTGGAAATCCACCAGGTGGACGTGAATCTGCCAGCAAATGTTAGTATATCAGCATCTGATGCTGAATAGAGAACATACCGGATGGCTCCAATATGGGTTATGATTCTCTAGGACCCAAACTTCCGAGGCTCCTGATTGAGGCGCTGCAAGAACTCTGTTCTTGACATCGGTAAATGGCACACCGTTAATCACCCACTCGTCATCTCTACTCGTTATTAGTGGTGAGTCTCTTTATAGAGGATATAGACTCACGATTTGTCAAACTTGAATGTTCGGTGAACAAGAGTGCCAGTTGGCGGAGAGGCTATTGAGATCAAAGATGACGGAGGCGAGTTGTTATTGGTGTTGTCAGACACAGTTGATCCCACGTTGAATTGCATCACGAGATTAGTCTGTGAAAAGTCTTGAGAGTCGAACACATTTCGTTGGTTCATAAGAGTCAAATTGCGGTTCTCGAAACCAGAAAAATCGACAACCACTTCCCATCGCTCTGCCATGGCGGTAGTCAACTCGGTAGTCGTTACCGTGGTACTCAAAAATCCAGAGTCCGATGCGACGACTTGGAGGGGCAATGTGACATTGCTTCCGCTGCTGCTGTCCACTATGCTGAGGATAAAGGTTCGACTAAGAGCTGAGTTTAAAAATCGGAATCGGTATTTTCGGGGTTCGACTGATAGGAACGGCCAGGGTTGTCCGTTTACTTCGATAATATCACCGTAGACGCTGCTGGTTTCTTGAGCTACCGAAGTAAGATTACCGGTGAAAGTGTATTGCTTCGAGTTGAGAGCGAGTGGAATGTCGTATTTGCCTTGAGGAAGGCCAAGTCGGGCCTCTACCTCGGCATCTTCAATGATGTAGAAGCCCGCTAGACCACTGAATAGATTGACAGAGGTGATCATGTTTGCGTGGTCTTCTTTTTGTTAGAACTAGATAGATGGATTGGGCGAGGAAGGTATGTATGCACCGTGGTACCAAAGAGTTCTGGCGGTATTCGAGTTTGGAAAATAGTAGTCCTTGTACTCGCCTGGCTGGATCAGATCCTCGGCCCAGCCGTCCCAGACTGCGCGGGAGTTTGAGCCATGAAGATGTAGTACAGAGGGTTGATCTATCGTGGTGAATAATGTCAGATTTGGCCCAGCGTAACTCGAGGAGTGTTAGGTTACCATTGTGATTTACAACGCGTACCACGCTTTGTACGCCACGTTGTACTCTAAAGATTGGCCCTGGAGATATTCCGTTGTATCCTACTAGGCTAGTCTTGGCGAGGTTTGGGTATATCTGGGCCTGGAACGATGTGATGTTGAGTTGGTAAAAGTCAATGGTTACGTTTGTATTGCTATCGTTGAACGAGCTATTCAAGATGATTAGTTCAATTAAACCCTAGGAGTGAGCAGAATATGCGTTGAAAAGACGTACCGAAGTGGCTTAATGACTGGCGGTATAGGGACAGGAAATTGGAAAACGTAGTTGTACGGTGGTGATATAGATGACTTGTCTGACGAGCCATGATCATCTGATGAGTCATGACCATCTGACGATGATCCGTGTTTTGATCCCGCATCTGCGAAAGGGGCGTAAAAGATTTGGAAGAAAAGAGAGAAAAGCAAAAGCCTGTAAGTCATTTTGAAGGTGTCTAAAGAATTGTCGATCAGTACATGTTCAGGAACAGCGACACAGCGTAAGTTAAATACACGGAGATTTAAACAATTATACTATAATTTAAACAACACAGGCTAATTTAAGAGTACAATCAACATTTTTGATACAATAGATGTATAGAAAAAACAAATAGCCACTGAGTCTGGCGCGTCGACTGCGTAAGCTGCCGGTCCCAGACGGGTGTGGGACTCGGCCGAGTGCATGGGCAGAACAGAAATCGCAATTATCAACACTGCACGGAATCAGGCATCTTGAATAAAAAGTAAACATTTTATTTGAGGCACCTAGTGTGTTTCATGTATGAGATATGGCAAGCTGTAGTATAAATTTATTGCTGAAACGCTGTTGCAATTACAGTTATCTTGGTTCTTACTATTACGGGGCACCAGTATGTAAAATCCGTTGTATGGGCATACGATATTTGATCAATTGGCGAAAGTTAATGGGCAATCCCGTGTTTTATAGCTTCATTATAGCAAGTAATTGTGGTATTGAAGCTGCATAGTAACGTATAGACCTTATTTCTTCTTCTTCCTCTAAGTAGCCAACCCGGTATTCATCCTGATGCTGTTAACCAAGTCTATATATGCCTTCATCTCGATCCATGCTATCCAGTGTACTGCCTTTAACAGCGTGGATGGCGTCAACCCCTGCCTCAAGCCGACAGACTGGGTGACTAGCAACTCGGATTAGCAACCTATTGCAATAATACACTATGCTAGTCGCTACATGTACTTACTATGTCGGGCTCAAATTCTGTCTCAACGTTCAGCCAGTTCACAGCCAAGGCAACTGTGAATAGCATGCAGTGTGGAGGGAATGACCAGCCTGTCGCTAGCTGATAACCCACAATCGGAAGCGGAAGATTTTCGCATTTGTAGTGAAGAAGGACAAATCCGAATACTGCGAATAAGAGTGATACCAAGTAGTACTTTAGAGCCATTTTGGACCACCGTATGCCGAACTACCTGCCAGTATATCAGAAGTGCCGTTGTATATTAGCGGATAGGATGACTGTCTTTATCGAATTGGAAATATCTAGTACAATTTCAGTGTCAAAAGGTATATATATATTTAGTATATAGTGACTAGTGCAGAAGGTATCATAGTGGACGCGGAGCAAAGCTTAGAGCATCGTCGTAATCTGTATTGTCGTAATCTGTACCGTCGTACTACGTTAGATCGCCAGGCTGTAAGAACATACCGTAAGAAATCGGTTATTAACAGGCTGTATACTCGGCCGACAGCATGGAGGCGGCGCAGTTAAAATCCGTCGTACGTTTACAGCCAAAAATTATAATGATTCCACCTTTATCCATCATGCTTTCGATACTACCTTGTTTGAACAGCCGCTTTGGCAAGGCAGATTCCACATCATCAATTATACTGTTTATCAATCGAAAACACAAAGAAACACCCAATGCTTCAAGATGACAGACTTACCACGCTCGTCGGGCTATTGAGACTAAATTTAAAGCTGGTGACAGGCTACCAACGAAGAAGCCAACACATCAATTCTCAAGAAAATCTATATCTGGCAATAGTTTCAGAACTGAAACTAACAGAAAATGTCCTATTTTAAAACAAAGAGAGTAATGTATTTCCTTCTCCCAAATTACCACACATGCTTGCAACGTGCTCAAGATTATTCGACGCGGTGGAATTGTGAGTCCTGTTGAGAGAGGCGCCTCGCGGCGGAGAAGGTGCAGACACACAGTCAACATGGCCGAGAGAATGTCGAGTTTGAAGAGACGACCCAAGAGGTTTGTGTTATCCGGCCGGTTTTGCTCTTCTAGATCTCGGTGATGCACCAGAATCGCCAGGCTGCATTCCAGCGAAACCCAGTACGACACTTGGTACTCCAACGGGGCGGCGGGATGCAATGCGTGAGAACGGTGTAATACGAGGAGGATACGACGGAAGAACATATCCAATGTCATGTAAAGCCTCGGTTTGCCGTGTATGCTTCCCAATAAGGCGTCCATGAGGTGGCGCACATGGTCATTATGCTTTACCACTTCGTTGTACAATGGCTTTTCAGTATCACTAGTGATTCTGGAGATTATATGGCATATTGACGGGTAGACCCCAATTAACATTACCCATGGGTCATTTGTCTGGAAGGTGGATGGTGGTGAATGTTTGGTGAACATATCGGCTGATACGAGCAGTGGCTTTCCCGTAATCGTGGCGACTTGTACGCAAAAGTATACGATGATGGACCACAGCGTCTGGCTAGACTGCCAGGCGCGAATCCCCTCACGCGACTGATCCAGTGGCACACGTTGTTTGTGCAGGTCCATTCCAACGGCAGCACGTGTGACAATACCCAGCAATGTCCAGCACGAATCGAAGGTACGGCATGTCGTACTAACAGTTTGCTTAGCAAGAACCATAAGGCAGAGAGTCCTTATGGCTAACATGTCTGGTTGAACCATGAAGGGCGTCTTGCTCAGACAAGCCTCTGCTGCCATGCAGAGTTCGATTGTTGTATGCTGATCTCTCGTCACGGCAAAACATCCCAGTGCTAACACCATCAAGAAGCTGGCGAGCCAGGCCATGTCTGCCGCCTTGGGGTCATTCCAAAATGCCTCGACCAGAGGTAGAAATGCAGAAGTGTCAATAATGGGATGACTTGTCTGGTAGAGGACCAAGTAGCCATCTATGTAGGATTGGTAATTCTCTCTATGGCGTTGGAGGAGGTCTTGGACAGCGTCCATTGATGCAAATTTGGCAGCCGCCGGACTGTTAAAAGGAAAGTTCTCGGGCACTAGAGAATCGTCCTGAGCCCCCAACTTTTGCTGGCGAATAAAGTCGGGGATCAGGTCGCAGACTTGAAGGCCACTACGCCCAGCTTGCAGTTTTAGCTGTAATTGCAGTTAGTTAGTTTAGCTCAAATGAATCACTCTGTGCTCCGAATACAGGTGCCTACCGTGGATAAAACTTCAGTCCAGTGGGTGGGACTTCGACTCTGTGAATGCCATGCCTCGATAACACTGTTGGGGTCTTTTGCAATCTGCTGTGGACTGGCGTCTGACGGGCCGGTCTTTTCTGCCCTGTGGTAATACGCGCAGGACTTGCCCCAGCCAGACATGCGGCATCGTGAGCAGGGCAGTTCCTTGTCACACTTGACCTTGAGTCGATGGCATCGTATGCAAGAGAGCTGGGCTCGCTGCCTGTTTTTTACAAGGCCAAGTTGCTTGTCGCTGTTGCTTTCTAGGCTCGCATGACGTTCAAGATTTGAGACTGAAGGCAGTGAGACCTCTGCCTCAGACTGTGGGAGTGTATCGATTATCGAAAGAGATGACCCAGAGTCAGACCCATTCGTAGGCGAACGAACACCAAGTGAACAGCTGACATTCGCCCTGGTACATCGCTGACATGACGGCTTCGATTGGTCGCATTGAAGCTTGAGTAGCCGGCAGCGACTGCATGTGCGGATCTCCCTCTTCACTCTTCTGACGGGCATGTTGCAGCTTCAGTGTCGACAATTGTGAAGGAGAGAGCACAAGTAAATTTGGAGATGTATTGCGTCCCCTGGATAGATCTGATTGAAAAGAGAATAAGCTTAAGTGAAGTGTAAGGGCAAATCGGCCGTACTGCAGCAATCTCCTACATCTCATAGCCCAAGGTCTAGCGCTTAGTATTGAGCTTCGGCCGAGACAGCTCCCGCTTACAACCGATGACTTACGACGCTGGTCCCATTGTATTTTCCCGCCAATAACAAGTCAAACGGCTTTACTGCGAGTAATTGTAGTTTAACTGATCTATGGATTAGAGTAAATAAAATTATAAGCATAGCGAATCATATTGTAACTTCCAAATGCATTGGTTCTACTAATAACATTTGAGTATCTGGCTATTCACTAGCGGAAGGGGTTTTTGACTTGCACATGTTGTTCAGGAAGTAACAGGCAGTGAGATGAGTGTACATGAAATATAATATATGACTGTTCTATCGGATTCTTTAACAATGTCAAAAATCTCTCTGGTAAATAAACCATCCTGATCTACACCTTTACCATAAGCTTGGGTCCAGCTTTGGCAATCCTTGCCGCCAAAGCCATCAGTGCCCCAAGAAGAATGCATGAAGCTGCAAACATTTGCGCCCCTAGATAGCTTCCCCCTTGTCTCTCTATTATAGCGCCACAGATTGCAGGGCCTGTGAGAGTTGAGAAACTCACAAACCCAAGAATCATTCCAACACGTGTTCCGGTTTTGCTGGGATCGGGAGTCATTGTTGTGGCGACAGCTGGGAAGAGCGCCTGCAATGCTGCAGCAATTAGTCCATTTACAATGGCAAAGGCATACAATCCAACGGCCGATGACACTGCCGCCCAGCAAAATACCAGTAAGCTGGCAGCGAAGCTCATTGAAATTAGCATATTGAGCATTCCGACCCATTTATCGGCCACAATTGTCGGCAGAGTGCGCCCGACGATGCCAACGCCGTTGAGAACCATGAGTAAGTTGATTGGTTCCTTGATCCCGATCTTGTCTCGAGCGTAGGTTCCCAGGTAGAAGAATGCGAAATAGAGACCCCAAAAGTTTAGAAACATGCTTAGAGAGAAGAACAGAAATGGCACGTCACTGAAGGCAGTTTTGTCTGTCCATCCCCCAGTTTTCCGTGGTGGGAGACGAGGCTTGAACCAGATCAAGCAAGGGATATAAGTCGCGAGCATGATGAAGCCCATAATTCTTAGAGTCCAAGGAAACCCAAAGTTGTCGTGGAAAATGAGCTGGTTAATCAGGACAGGGTACACGAGCCCGCCCACAGCGGCGCCAGCAGCAGAAACACCGACGGCAAAGGCTCGATATTTCTTAAAGTACTGGGAGAGAACGGCTATGGCTGGGCAAAAGGTCAAGCCGTTGCCGATACCGAGGCAAACAGACTGCGCTAGAAATATCTGCCAGTAAGCCGTGCAAAGCGATGTCATGAAGATGCCCAAGAGCTGGAGGAACACCCCGCACGCGAATGTGATTCGAAAATGGCCAGCGTCGGTCAGACGCCCTGAGAAAGCGCCAATGGAAAAGAGGAAGAAGACTTGGACACTGCCTATCCAGGAGATGGAAGACTGAGATTTGCCGAGAGTCTGGGTATAATACTCTTGAAAGACGCCATAGCCGTTTGCTACGCCCCAGGTGTTGAAGAAGATGATGTGCATGAGCAGGACATGCATCCACGCCGTGAAGCCGCCATCGGGAGGATCACTGGGCGTATCTTCGAGCTCTTGGCTAGATGTACCCAGAACTGTCTCTTCTGTATCGCATGAAACATTCCCATCGGGCACTTCTACTTCTTTTTCGAACCCCATTGTTCGATGTGACTGGACTGAGCTCTGTGGTTGTGCTCTTGTCAACTGCCGTGTATGTGATCCCTTGTAAGTTGTGCTAATACGGACGACTTGGTGTAGGCATACTGTAAGCGTACATGTATGAAGTCGAGCCAAGTTTCAATCTTTCTAGCCCGAAAGGCAGCAGAATGAATCCAAGTTTTCCATTACATTTAAAGCAATGAAACCTTTCTGTCATACCGCATTGTTATCAACTGCCCAAAGCTGATCTCCGCCCCCGATGATATCCTCTACCCGCTTTATGCGTGATACCCGTTAGCTACCGTTATTCCCGCCAGCGCTATTTCTCGTTTGAGTAAAAGTCCCCGTATGTCAGCCCGGATCTCGCAAAAGTAACTTCATTCAGCGTCTCTTGGCCAATCCATCAAGCTGTTGATTACAACTAGGAAAAAGGAAATAAAAAACATTCACCTTACATAATTTCTTGACAGTTGATTCTTCCCTCGGTTGATGCTGTATATCGTGGCGTCATGACTCGACTGGAAGGGCGCAAACGATCAAAACTCGCATGCCAGACGTGTCGCGAGCTCAAACGGAGGTGTGACGGCGCTCATCCGTGTGGGACATGCGTTCGATTCGAGTATCATTGCAATTACCAGGTGGCCAGGAGAAGAAGAGAACCGGATCGGAACCCGGGCCCGACCGGAGATCCGGCGCCGGCGTCGGCACAAGCACCAGCGCTGCCAAGTCTGAAGTCTTCCCTTGACGATGTCGCTTCATCGTCGGCGAGCTCACATGCCCAGGCTCGCTCAGTGGAGGCGAATTCATGTCCGGCATTTGTCAGGAGTATGGCTCTGCGGCTGGATCCTAAAAGAAACCCTCGGATGCACAGCTTTGCCTGGAACGCCTTTCTTGGATCACGGCGGACTTCACATACTCCGGCCGTCCAATCAATTACGGACGTGGTATCTCAAAAGAGGCTACAAGAACTAGCAGTCACATACCTCCTAAAGGTTGACCCGGTTTATGGATTCATCGATCGCGAGCAAGTCCTTCAGCGTATCCAGCAACGATGGGCTACCCGCAATGCTACTCATGTGGAAGATGCTGTGCTATGTGGTATCGCTGCCCTAGGATGCTTGTTCTCGCAGGTCAATGCTGACACGGCCGAGGTCGCGTTGGTAGAGTTGGCAAGAGTTTTGCTTGAGAAGACTCTATCAACCGCCCCGTCCGCTGATATCATCACGGCATGGCTGCTCCGCGTTATCTATCTCAGGATTGCGGACACACATTACGCTGCTTGGATGGCAAGCTGTACGGTGATGCACATGATAGATGCTGCCGGTCTCAATATGGAAGCCCCGGAGGAAGCTATAGATCCAGCCCCTCACCAAGATATCAGCCTAGAGCTAAGGAAGAGGATAGTGTCTATTGCCCAGCATCTCAATATATGGATGTCGTTTGACATGGGGCGCACCCGCGTTGCTCTACCTGATACCATTACGACAGTCCCTTTGGTTCGAGAGGGAGACTTTACCAGCGAGCTCATAGAATTGCTTCCATTCTCAATAGAGCTCGACCCCCAAAGAAAGCCCACGGCATTTGAGTTGGAATATGCGCTTCAAGTAGTGCTCGGCCGCATGCATTCTAGCCCGCCGTCAGTTCTTGCTCAGTGCAACTTGGCGCTCTGTCTTTGTCGCCGACTGCGGTCGATGGACGTTGCACTGACGGATTCTGTGCTCCAGCAGGTGCTCACGCTGACATCAAACGGGATTCGAGCTGTCCAAGCAATATTAACCGCTCGCTCTCCTTGGCATCAGATGACCTATGTGCCTTTTCAGATTGTGTGTGTGTTACTTGCTATAGATACGGTTTCGTCAATCTCTCAGCTACGAGACGCAATGCAATGCCTTCAAGATGTATGCGCCGTCTACAACACGGAGGCAACACAGGAGGCGTTGAGGACGGCCCGGTCGCTCGTCTTACTACACCAGAGAGGCAAAGAGATGTTCGCTTCGGCTTTGAGTGAGATATTGAAGAGCCGCCCAATGAGCCCCGTTGGAGATGTCACCGACAATTGCCCTGTATTGGATGATACAGCTGGCATGAATAATTTTTCGGACCAATTCTTTGGTCTCCAATATAACGACATGGATCAACTTTTGAGCGCCGATTTCTTCTGGAACATTACCAACAACAGATTTTAATATGCTTAACAGATTTCTTTTTTGGTATACCCACACTTGTATTCACTGGTGGTCTGTATAACATGTCTCTGTTTCCAATCACCGTAACTATGTTATCAACTCTTAATGCTGTTGCCTGGAGAGAAGTGCTGTTTAACTTATAGATTTATCTAGCTTCTAATCTTAGCCAAGTTGAGCTCGTGCTCTTAATTCTGTAGTCGAAGCTCGTGACCGAGATAAAACCGTGGAACATCTCAGTGGTAAACTACTGAATCTCACTGAGCTCCTTCTTGATACTATCTCGTAGACTCAGGTTATCCTTGATTCCCAATAAGTCGGCATCATTCTTTTCAATGTCGACTGGGTCTTGAGAGTCGTCTGCCAGGAATGTATACTGGACAAAAGGGACCACAGAGTTGCCGTAGTCACCTTTCGCCACACTGTCAGTTGCCGCTTTGATCAAGTCGCTGCCTTTCAGCTTGGTAATCTGGAACTTGGAACCAGTCTCTTCTTCGAAAATCTTCAAAACCTCGTTTTGAGTGATGGCAAAAGAGAATATAGACAGATACTTGTTTGCAGTCTCTTCCGGCTTCTTCAAGATAGCGGCAACAGCTTCTCCAATAAAAGAGACGTGTGTCGCTGCATATGGCTTGTTACCAGAGTCGATAATTGTTCCAGTCTTGTCCTTGGCGTTGATTCCGAGTAGAAACTGAGTTTTGATGCCCTGTTTTATTTGTAAGATGGGTATGCACTGCACGCATTAGCGGTAATCGGGATCTTACCCAGTCAAAGAACAGCCCAACTGCCAATCCTGTCCAGCTGAACCAAGGGTTTTTCTTGGCAACCTCGGCAAGATAATCGGTTACGCTGAGCTTGTTAGCCAGGATCCAGCCGAGACTCTTTTCTTCGGTGCGCCGCGTATCAACACCAAACTCGGATGGCAAAAATCGCCGGACCTTGGCGGCGACAGCAGCATCGATGATTGTTCTCTGGTCGCCTACCGCGGCGGGTGAGATCGTAGAAACGAGAGCATCATGGCCTTGGAGAACACCCTCGACGGCGTCTTTCGAAGTTATATCAATTCTTTTGACAGTGACCTTATCGGTAAATGTCGCTTGCGACTCGAGCCGTGTAATAACTGTGACTTCGAATCCGGCATCCAAAAGTCCGTTGACGACATGGGGACCAAGGTTTCCAGATCCCCATGAAATGATTATCAGCACGACTGAGGAGTTGCGTTGATGAATATATTTCTATAGTAGATGAACTTACGCCCAGTACCGCAACCTTTTTAATAGCAGCCATATTTGTGCTGAAATGTGAAGATGATGTTTCGTAAGGTAGATTGAAGGGTTTATTTAGTGTGTGTTGAATTTGAGTCTCTTGTTGTTTGTTGAGAAGACACTGAAAACTCAAGATAACTTATGACTTTATATATTGTTGCAAAGTCTGTACATCAGGCAAATTTAGACATGAATCAGTATACGTATACGAATGACGAAAGGTCCTTTGCTGATGAAGCATCGCGGAGTTACATGCTTCCAACTGCACGATTACTATCCTGACTATCCCAATACGCACACAAAATGGTACGTTATATGACATCCCGTCTTCACTTGCCAAGGATCGAAACCCTTGATTCCAATCCTTCAAGTAGAAACATTGCAATTGTGTTAATGAAGGGTGGGTCAGTGATGAGTAAACGTCTTGGTCTAGTCTCAGCAATACCCGACTCGTGTCGGATTTTCGGCGGTAGTATCGGCGTCTGGCGGTTGACAGCTGATAAATCACCGCAACTACCGCAATAATCCGCAACGCGTGTTGGCTTTGAATCAAATGCTCTTCGTTGCAAAAATGGAACCTCAGCAATCGATAGCTCGCATTTCCTGCTTCTCGTGCCGTCACAGCAAGAGACGATGCGATAAAACTCTACCGACATGTCAGCTTTGCATCCGCAGGGGAGTGGATTGTCGCTATCCTAAACGCAGAGCCCAGAAGTATGTTGTTCTACCAGAGGGCGATGAAACGACCGAAGGCGGTATACCAGCAAAACATGATCTATTGGTAAACAAGACAACTGATAGCGACCGTTCGAGTGATTGGGAGCAACAATCGCCGTTGGAAATCTCAGGTGCTACAGCGAGCACCATCCAATCATTTGCTACGGCTACAGCCATTCAGTTTATTGCGCCCACTCTTTTCCGCGAAGCACATTTAGAGATCCCGCGTATCAACATCACCATTCCTAGCCATATTGCTGCCCTTACAGGAGAATTCGAGCAAATTCGCGACATATCCGCTACGTTCTTCTCACAAGTTGTTATATGGACCCCCGTCATCTTTCGCAAGAACTTCTTCAACATTGCCCTCAATCCACTGTCTCCCCGACGGACTGAAGGCATCCTACTCTCGCTATGCATGAAGTTGTATTGCACACCAACCACCCAAGATGAGCGAGATGGAAGAACAGCACTCTACAAGGCAACAAAACAATTCTACTGCGAAGTAGAAGCCGCGGGAATCATGTCCATCTGTATTTTGCAATCAGCAATCTTGATTGCCGTCTATGAGATCGGACACGCCATCTATCCTGCTGCTTACTTGACTGTTGGAGCTTGTGCCAGGTATGGCATTGCACTGGGCTTAGATAAGCTGCTTGTGGATTTGACGGGAGAGAATAACGCGGGAAGGCCTTGGATGGAAGTAGAAGAGATGAGGAGAGTTTGGTGGGGGATTCTCATATTAGATCGGTATGCATCTCAGTGTATTTTTTTTTAAAGAGTGAATCTTCTTCACTCTCTCTGTAAGATGATCGACTAACTTGAGATACAGATTCCTGAACCTTGGGAACCCGCTGAGGGGCCTGACAACAAAAGATCCAGAGTACGATGATTATCTTCCAGTGGATGACTGGACGTTTTTGAATGCGGTAAGAACAGTTCTTCTATGACTGACAATGAATGACACCGCTGACGAAGCCCACTTCTTGTCAGACTGCAAAGCCTCAAGATAACCTCAGGATATCTGCTGCTTTCAATCTTAAAATGGGCGTGTTTACACGATTAGCCCAAGCAACCTATTTAGTAAATCAGGCCCTCAAATTCTTGTCATCTCTTCCTCCACCGGGTGACCCAAAAGACACCGTCGATATTGCAAAAGATACTGCGCAACTACGGCGCACAATTTGGGCATTGATCTCTGTAACTAAGTCGGAGTTTGACGCTCATGATCTTGCAACCTGCTGTCAAACTGCAGTCTCTTATTGGTATGTCATGCTGGCGGGGAAGTCCATGACAATCACTGACTTGTGTTTAGTGCTATATTGTTACTTCAAGATGCTCATTGGCGGCGCGTGCGCATCAGTTCAACTGAAGACGCTTACAAGCACCTGTTTACAGAGTCGGAGCGTGTCTTGGAAAACTTGGCACGCATGGCATTCTGTCTCCGTAAAGACAAAGAAGAAGGGTTATGCTTAGATGAAGAGTTTCCCGTGTTTCTCATGCAAATAGTTTATCAAGGAGCATTGACCACGATTGAGATGGGTCAAGGCAACCCAAACGAAGAAATTAAGGAAAGAATAACAATATACAAATGGTTAATCCAGCACCTACAATCCAGATGGCGGGTAGCAGGTAAGTTGAAACACAACAAAAGTCCATGGCAATCGCTAATAGTGTTCATATAGGCATATATCTGTCCATCTTACAATCTAAAGAAGCGTTAATGACATCTGTTGTCTAAAATATGGTTCTAGATTCCCGTAACATAAATCAGTTTAGTACAGAAGTCCAGATTATTACTCAAACAATATTAGACTACGAGTTAAACATGTTATCAGAGGTGGACATATCCCAACTAGCTACGTAGGAAATATCTCGCAGCTCGGGAAACTTGGTGGATCTTGTATTACAGGCTGAATTCTTGCGATGCGTAATATAATACCACTTCGAGAAAATTTCCCGTATCCCTTCTTTGCAAAAGCCCTCACACCAGTGCTGTTTACTGAGAAGCGGTATTTGCCAGACCATCGAAATGAAGTTTCTGTCTTCTGCTATTGTAAACAGTGTATTATACAATACCACCGCTAGCGGAAATGTACTGGCCTGTAATCCAGCGACTCTTCTCGTCTGCTAGAAGAAGAACCGCATCGGCGATGTCATTCACTGTTCCAACTCTGTCTTCGGCTCTTGTGAGAGAAATAAGCCACTTCTTCATAGCTTGCGACTGAGGATCCCCAGCAGGTACCGAATCTGTATCCACTGGCCCTGGTGCTATAGTATTAATGGTGATGTTCTTGCCGTCACGACCAATCTATCAGCATGTTAGCAAGCTTTTTTCTGTTTTCCTACTCCAACAACCGACTCCTTATATATCTTTTGGGGTTTCATCAATAGAGTGCAAACTCACCTCCCGCGATAGAGTCCAGGTTAGCTGATCCATGGCTGCTTTAGCAGCGGCATAAATCGGCAACTGGTAAAATCCCATCTTAGAGGAGACGGTTCCGATATTGATGACACGACCCCCATGAGGCATATGTGGGTATGCAGCTTGCAAAAGAAGGACCGGTCCGACCACTACTACTCCAAACACTCTGAATATGTCTTCTGGCGGGGTTTGAAGTGTCGGCGAGTATGTTGCTATGGCAGCATTGTTTACTTTGAGTGACAACAGAATTAGCATTTAATCCTACTAGGTAGTTATGCAATTGCGGATGTTGTCTCCAAGACAAGGACATCTAATTAGAACAAACGAGAAGGATTCTCACCAATAATGTCAATACGATCGACCTTAAATCCACTCAAAGTACCTTCAACAATCTTTTTGGTCCCTTCCGCAGTAGAAACGTCTGCCTGTATCGAAATCACGCTTCCCTTACCCGCAGCAGCTTCGATAGTAGAGACAACCTCCACAGCCCTAGCAGCAGATGAGTCGGACACATGGTTGATCGTGACACGGGCTCCGGCACGAGCTAAGGTGAGTGCGATGGCAGCCCCAATTCCATTCTCTTTCCCTGAACCCGTGATTATTGCAATCTTGTTTGCGAGAGGACCTTGTACCGCCATCTTAAAGAAATAGAGATGTTACTATGATGATTCTGTCGTGTGTATGTGAAGTGTAGGATAATCGAGAAGAGGGTGAATACGTGCTCCTTATATAGTAGAGCTTATTCATTTGCGCTTGCACGTTTAGAACATGATAACTGTAGTTTCTGTATAGAAGTACATCAATTCAGATCTATTAAGCTTTGTAACTACAAAGTCTCTTGTGCCGATATCGAGGCGTATTACCTATAACAGGCAGTGGTCCTTTTCTAGTCGCATTTTCTGTATTATACAATTACTTTACAAACCAAGTAGTAACTGTTACTGGTATTCCACTAGCGGTATGTGGAACTGCAAAAGCATCTCGATTAGAAAAACGTGATTATGAATCTCATCGTGAATGTCATTCACGGAACATGCCACAACCCAAAGAGAAACAGTGCTCTCCAGGGATTAATACAGGCTTGACTTCTCACGAGACTGTTTAATATGAATATCACGTCCTTTATAAAGTACCCAGTTTATTGAGCTAATAAGAAAGTTATTAGAGTATACGGAGTAGTAAGCTGATCATTGGCAAAACTTCTACAAAAACAGTAACCTGATAAGGCAAATGGTGTTTCTTGTCTTGCAGATTAGGGGGGATCAGAATAGAAGTCTCAGACCAGCTCTAACTGTAAATATAGGCATGATACTAAGTGATAGGGTGTGAGATTAGCCATGTCGGGGACACAAATTACTCCGACGGATAGTAGTCGCGACCGGATAGCTTCTAAGTGCATCTCGTGGTAGTCGAGATCCGTGAATCTATACCTCGACGAAATAAGTTGAGTGGCAAATCTGTATGCAAGCTAGTTGACTCTGTTGCCCAAATTTGGATACATTCCACTACTCTTGTCGCCACGCTTTACCTGGATCGCATAAGCGGATATTTAGCTTGGGCTTAATCTTTCTTTTGGGAGAGAATCTACACCGACAAGCTAAAGCTATATATTATTCTGTTGCTGCAAGCTGATGACTGCTAAAACGTACTAGATATAAAATACGTCTATCTTGGCACCAATTTTCTAGTGCTGAGTTCGCTCTCAACATCATGAACATGAAGAAAACGCTATCAGCAATCTGCACATAAAACCATGACGCTAACTACTCCAGCAGAACCTGAACCTAATATTTCCAGCGAATTCCCCTTCGAGCTCCATTTCGTCAATGTCTTGAATGGTAAAATGGCATATATCGACACTGGCAGTCCTTTAAACGATGATACCGGTCTTACACATATCTTCATTCACGGCAACCCAACCTCGTCGTACGTCTGGCGCAATATCGTTCCTCATGTTATGCCCAAAGCTCGATGTATTGCTCCCGATTTAATCGGTATGGGTTCGTCATCAAAGCCGAACATTTCATATCGCTTTCACGAGCACGCAGAATACTTGGATAAACTTTTGGAGAAAGTCGTCCCTACTGGCAAAGTTATCCTAGTAACACATGACTGGGGCTCAGCTTTAGGTTTTGACTGGGCTTTCAACAATGAACATCGGATTGCAGGACTCGTCTTTTTCGAGTTTGTGAGGCCATTTCCAACATGGGAGGACGCATCCCAAGGGGATATCCAACAAGCCTTTCGGTCATTTAGAGTGGAGCAGACAGGAAGGAAGCTCTTGATTGAGGAGAATGCATTTATCAACAAAGTATTGGTTGATGGAATCGCCCGATCTTTATCTGATGCAGAAATGGATTACTATTCAAGACCATTCTTACAACCATCCGATCGCGAGCCATTGTATAGGTGGCCCAATGAAGTCCCAATTGAAGGAGTGCCGGTAGATGTGAATGAAAGACTCACAAAATCTCATGATTGGCTTCTGCAAGCAGACATTCCAACTCTACTATTTTGGGCTGATCCTGGGTGGGTCATTAGAGCAGAGAAAGCTCAATGGTACATGAATGCATTACGCAATGCCAAAGGCATCTTTGTTGGAAAAGGACATCACTTTTTACAGGAGGATCATCCACACCGTATAGGGATGGAAATATTGAATTGGTCTCAAAAGATCTAGTATAATAGTTCTTTGTAGCCAATTAGCATAAGTACCAACTTGCGTCGAGTTTGTTGCAGTTAACACCAGCTTAACTCCATGCACAAACGAAAGTGCGTTTAGACTGCCCCATCATATCGACATTCTTTTCTTTTAGAAGGGCTGAAAGCTGTCAAGTGCACTGAAAGCGGCACTGGTTCCAAACATGGATGCCATGAACCTACTTGTACTTGCCGGATCTTCTTATAGATTAGCACCGACCCAGTCGAGAAAGGACTATCGTCATACACTTTGAAGAGCTTGAATCAAGAGGTGAAGGTGAAATGGCATGAGAGGGGGCTACATCAAGTTTAGAGATATTTGCGGGTACCTTACCTTAGACTCAAGTATTTCTCTTCCAGGAAATTAGAGAGAGTTTATGCATGTGAGTTTTTTTGTGGTGCAAGCGTGTAAGGAACGTGGTCGAATGCACGCTTAGTGTCAAGCCCGTCCTTTAATAGCCTCACCTGTCCCGCGAAGTCTGGTTAGGAAGGAGCAATTGGAACACAAAAGACAAGATCTAGATTTGGCCGATCTTCATCTTGTCAAAGTGGAAGAACCCGCCTGACCGGAGGAAAGCTGTGGTTTACGTAGCTAATCCGTCGAGTTGCTGTCACTCTATTCTCATTTAGTACAAAAGCAGTTAGATTAATACGCTGTGATTAGGCGCCTAGTTTACAACGTAATACGGAGTGGTAACTCGGCATATGAACTTGGTATATGAACATGGCTTACGAACTTGGCTTATGAAGTTGACTTGAGACTATTAGAATGTGTCGAGAATATGTCAAGGCTAAAAAGGAAATGGCAAAAAGGTTTAAGGCTGCGTAATTTTGATTAGTAAATAGTCGATCTGAGCATTAATCAGCATCACTACTAAGAACTACTGGTGCTCCTTGGAAGTAAACCCAGAGGGTTTTGGTGCTTACGGCCCCCTAGTAAAAGACTTCTTGCGAATGCAATGGTTGCAAGAACGTTTAGTGAAGTTTTTTTTCTACAAAGCCTATTATGTATGAACAGGAAACATTAAATAAAATAATCTAGGGTAAGATTTCTTTCGCAATAAGAGGTACAACCACCCTTGTCTACTACCTCGGTAGGTATAGCGGCCCTTGTCGGTGTGTATGCGCTATTGGCCAATTTGGCCGGGTGGTAGTAAAAGGCTTACGCTCCCCTAGCAAGTAGGAGAGCCTTCTAGGGGGTATTTCACGGAGGCTTCTCCGTTACTTCTGTTCCGAAACATCTTGGATCATCAGCAGCAGGACGACAATACCCATGTATTCATTTATCCAGATTCATGGAAAGGAAGATGTCAAACCGGTCGACCGGGAACGGCGACAACTCATTCGACAAGTTGCGATGATCAAAGCCGGAAGGGCCAGGAAAATTAAAACTGCACGCAATCGACCTTTGCCACGCAACCCAATTGTCTCTTTACCTATTAATCCAATGCTATTGGAAACTCAGCAACCACAGGTACTCTATAAAGAGCCAGGATCGGGCCGCCGAGATCCTTTTACCGCTTATCCTGTGCAAATGTCTCTTCGCATGCACGAAATTATTGAACAGCGTGGGTACTTACAATGAGAAGCGGATAACGATTGTGTTCCGAATTCTTTCAAGAAAACTTACATTTCAGTTAGTTTACGTCGACCCCAAAAAACACTTTTGCGGCTTTCGTTACTTCTGGCTCCCGATGGCCATGGGAGACCCTGCTGCATTCCACCAGCTACTTTGTAACGTTTCATTAGCAGCCGCAAAATTCACAGGATCTCCAGAAAGAAACAAGGAAGAGTCCGTTATTCACCATAATGCAGCAATAAACAATGTCTTGAGTCGTCTAAGAGTTACTGGTAAGGAGCAGGCGGCCAGCCTTGTCCTTCCCATTGTTGCTCTCGCCCAGCATGCCAATATGTACCGCGACGCTGCAAAATTTGAAGTGCACTTTGCAGCTCTTGAAAAAGTGGTACAAATTGGTGGAGGCCTTGAAAATATGGCTTTGGAACCTTATACTCGCCTTCTGCTACTCTTTGTCGAAGTGAATTCTCGCGCTCGGAATGACAGCCTTCCATTGTTTCCCCTACCAGTTGACCTCCTGGGATCTTTTCAAATCAGCTCCGCCAATATTGAAGATGCAATTTATAGAGACCTCATCTTGAAATCGCCGTTTAGATCACTTTTCCCAGGTGGCATGGACTTGTTTGCTCAAACATTGTGCGATACGAAGAGCCTAGGGGAAAAATTAAACGAATATTATCGGACCATGGGAGATGAGCTCTGGACAGATGCACGTATATCTGGCTTTCGTATCTGTGTTTTACTGCACAAACTGCTCTCAATTCAGTCCCAAATATTCAGCAGTTCTATAATTACACAGAGTCTAAGAGATGCCACGAGGATTTCTGCTCTTCTGGGTCTAGCAGCAGTCCGAAGACGATTTTTAGCCTTTCAAGTTTTCACCGATATTCATCTCGCAAAATTAAAGGATCTCCTAAACTTTCTATTCCCCATGGTTCTTTGTCATGAAGAAAGCAACGGAATCATATTATTTTGGCAGTTCTTCATGGGAGGTATGGAGGCAACTGACCGTGAGGACTGGTCATGGTTTGCTACTGGCATTTCGATGTTAGCAACCCAACTTGAAGTTGAATCCTGGGCAGCCGCGATGACGATCCTTCGGAGTATTTTTTGGATTGATTCAGTGCATTCTATACGAGGTCGTGCATTGTGGGATGCGTCTCAAAGTATCATGACTTTACTCTAGTAACGTCGTGTATGTTATGTATACTACGCGGCTATATGTATTATAAATTATGTTATCTTGCAAAGATCAAACGTGATTACTATTATATGGTAGTTATAGAGGAATATGGCGATGCAAATATTGCACCATCATGATGGCGGTAATTCCGTACTATTCATTCACGTTCTTATTTATGGAGTATACAGCGAATAGCATGCATAATTCTTGTTGCTAAGTATCCCAGTAACTATAAAAATGTTGACTTTTCTCTCCCCTGGAGTGTCGCAGTCTCGACGTGGCTTCTCAGCCAACATGTTGTCCATTTCGATCATGTCTGTGAGTCGCTCATCGCGTCAATCGAGAGGCTGCGCTCACCAGCATAACCCGCGAATACCACTGGTGCAGAAGTTCCACTGGCGCGGGCATCGGTCCCTTGTCGCCTTCTATCTTCTGGTGGCTGGAGAAAAGGCAGCTCTTGAGCGTTAATCGCGCCACTTGAGCATCGTGGTCAACAACAGCGCCAATGGCGAACAAACCATCTGCAGGTCGTCCACCCTGCTCCCGAGGAGTGCCGCCGGCGCGGACTAGAATCTCATTTGGCGTGTGATCAACCACTTCAAAGTGGTCTGTCACAGCTGTTCCGACCTCATACTTTGAGGCGGCGAGCTGATCTCGCGTCCATAGCTGTGAGGACGTCTCAGGGCCGTACCATTTGCGATGCAAGTACTGTCGCTGTATGGCATAGCCTGTCTTTCGTTAGCACAAGTCACTATACCAATACGAGAGCTGATACCACCACAGGTGAGGCTGAGGGGTGCCGGGGTTAACAGAAAAAAAGACTCACCCCAACCATGCCATACGCCACGACAGAGCTCCAAGGCAAGGTCTCCCTCCTTCTGTAACAATTCCGGACGAATGCGATTCAGAGGAATTTCCTTGACGCAGATGTCATTGGTAGCCGGGTTCTTATGCGGATTATACTTCTTGTATGCACTGGAGCTGTATATCGCGTCGTTGAGAGGAATCGGCGTGATGATACTTGTTGCCACATGGAGATAGCCTAGTGCTGCAGCTGTGCCGACAGTCACTCCCACAGCGGTCTTGCGAATGATGCCCATGATGTGAAGCGGTTGAACTTAGAGTTGAAAAGATTATTAAATGACAAGCCTGATATTGTGTAGTGTCGGGCTTAACGACTGATTGCACGTAGGTGTTGAAGAGAAAGATAACCTCAAGAATTTTATGGACGCTTTTGAGTTTTCACTGCCCTGTGTGAACCGCACTATCTGCACATTCCAGCAGTAAACATGCGTTCTTCAGCGTTTTAGCGTTGTAATCGTGCAGCTTTGGCCCACCAAACCTTGGCACCTGGTGATTATTGGTTGGTGAGAAGCTGTCGACATCGCGACCCATGATTTTGCCCGGCGTATCACGTACATCTGCCATCTACTGGATGGTGTGCCAAATTCAAGTATTATAAACTACCTTTAGATAAGATGTATGCGACTCAATTATTATTTGTCCTCTCGAAATTTATAGTAGATACCTATACTAAACGAGTGAATAAGGAACGCCGTAGATACTGTGATTATTGCGCCCCATCTTGGTCTGTTCCAGTTATGCTTGCTCCCTCTCAACACTACGGCAGTTGATGGTTTCTAAAATGGTCGAAATTGAGTAAAGCGGAAAATCCACAACGATTAGAATTGGAGTCGATTTTCCTAACTACGAGATGATTTGCGCCTGAGCAGAACTGGCGCGTGAAGTAATTGACATCCGCATTCTCGGTTCATCCCCATGCCACTCAATTCATCTTTGCGTTCTACAACCTCATGCTAAATAGCTTGTAGAAAATGTAGTAGGGTAGTATCGACTTTAGCTAGCCAGCCTCACCAGAGCTATCTAATCGTAAACAATTGGAGGCATGATGAATGCATAGGGGAATGTATTACGACTTGGATGGAAGAATGTCATTTTCGACAAACGACGATATGGCTAATCAGATAATTGCAATGACCATTTGACCTCATGTTTGTCATCTCGGGATGTGAATGCGGTCAAATCTTGACATTTCTTTCTTCCAGGTTTCTTTTCTCTTTTTCTCTCGCTGAATACATGGCTCGAACATAACTTCTACAAGACCTGATGGGTTAATTGAGTTCTCTAACTCGGCTCACCCCAAATCACTTCTGGGGTATTTGGCCGAACCAGAGTTACGGCCCTTCGTTCATGCTGGACACTATGTAGAGAGAACGAGGCGGTTTCATTCTTCACCACATCCCATGAGAAAATGCGATTGCTGGAATAGATGCTAGAAATGAAGGATATGGTTGCTCAAAAGGATGTTTTCGAGAATATACTGCGAAGAGGTGTTCCGAATGTGAAATGATTTATAATAAAACCATCATTTAGCCACGGTTTTGGATTCTCAGATCGGATGCAAACACCCCGCATCACAAACACAGGGTTAAATCGTAAATCTCGTGGCATCAGTATCACTTTGCTCAACAGCAATGGATTCTCTAGACAACCTCTCAAGATTCTCTGTACAATCATGTGAGGCTATAAGTTAGTACAGCAAGGGGCCGTGGTAAAAATACACTGAGCGCACATGTCAAGATGGAATGCTTGCGGAACTCGCCGACGTAAAGCTGAAAGTGAACTACATGTATCTAATGGTTGGCCATCCTAGTTTGGAGATCCGTAGCTGCGATTCTGGGGGTAACGGGTCTCGCCCCTCGTTTGCTTAAATTGATGCTAAAATATCGTTCTCTTCCGAGAATGGTTCATTTGGTGATGCAGAGAAGATCCCGCCATCCTTCCTCCTCCGTCAAGTGTCAAACCACGGCCTAGGTGCTTACGCTTTAGCTCGGCTTGGGTCAACCATGGCATCGGAATCTCCAAGGTCATCACACTTGCACACTTTGATAGGTAGTCTCTTTACTCCATACTTTGTACAAGTTGTAGTAATAGTGCCTTGTAGCGTCAACCAATAATGCGGAGGGCAATTGACTTCAACCTACGCTGTCTCTCCGCCACAGTCCATGTTGGGTTCTTAGTGTGCTTCAGACGACAATCAAGCCTTCGCTTGCCCCAGGCACACACGTATCCGATGATACGGGGCGCTCCGTGCTCTAACAAAAGATCCGGCCAAGATTGCCACGCGCAGCCTTAGTGCCCGGAAGCTTGACCGACAGATATTTTTTCCGGCCAACGGGGAGCAAATTGCCCACCGAATATCGGATAGCCGGTGCCGTAGCGTCGTGCTATCATGATGCTAACCTTCAATCTTTGGCCACTAGTGCTAATTCGATATCAGGCCGACTTTGGCCCCTGATACAGATAAACTTGAGTCCAAGCTTGATGATGGAAAGGAAGAAGGGCTCTATGTATTTCATATAGTCAAGAGCGATAACAGTGTTCGAAAGATGCTGTAAAAGTGCTCAGCTAGTGAAGGGATGTCGATTTGTCATGAGTCCGAGGTGTTGTTTCACATTCCTCTCGACCCCTCACTCGATCAGCAGTCAGACATTAACAATACGTGATGCATACTCGTACTACGAACTACCGGCCTGAATATCGTGTCTCCACCCCGCAATATCAAATGACTAGCGTACGTAATTTGCGTTCTTCATTCTCCGGTTGGGGCAAGAATCGGGTTTGGTGAGCCGACGGCCTCCAGCAATCAGACCTTCTAACTACGGGAAAGGCGAGTTAGTTCAGGCCTTTTTGGTAGCGTACCGAAGATAAGCCAACCTCGTACTCCGTACAATCTTTTTGGGTCGCGTGAGGGCGGGCAAAGGATGCCGCTAAGAAAAATCGGTTGAGCAGGGGTATCGTTCGGGGACTTCCGTCGTCTTATCTGAAGGGAAAAAATGGAATGTTAAAAGCAACTGCTCCGCACTGACTCAAGTTTCAACCGGGAAAAAAAGAGGTTCAAGTTCTTGTCTTCTTCCCCAGGCTTCCACAGCCAGATCTTTCCAGATGGATTACGACCCTGAAAGCGGCCACAGGGCTGGTCATCCTGCCAATGAGAAGGATGTCACGGCCGTTGTATCTGATGATACCTCGGGACAGTCGTTTCCCAGCGGACCAAGGAGTGGTCTGTTGTGGCGACTGCGCAACCTGGAAGCCCAGATGGACAAGAAGCTTGGTATTGAATCCGAAGCCATCGAGCGCAAACAGGAAGAAGACAAGAAACCGGTTCCATGGATCGAGCAGTTGACGATGGCCTTGCTATGGGCTAGCGGAACAATGAACACATCTTGCTTTGCAACTGGATTTCTTGGAGCTGAGTTTGGACTGAGCCTCAAACAGGCCATTCTTGTCACAATCTTTGCCTCGCTCCTTGGTGGTGCTGTTACCGGTTATTGTGCAACCTTTGGAGCTGCGACTGGATTACGACAGATCAGTGTCAGCCGCTACAGCTTTGGCTGGTGGCCCAACAAACTCATTGCGCTACTCAACAGTATCCAGCAGATGGGTTGGGCGGCTGTATCATGTATCACAGGCGGCCTTGCCTTGACTGCCGTATCTGATGGCCATGTCTCCTTGATTCTCGGTATCGTTATTCTGGCTGTGGTGGCATTGGCCATCTCGTTTGTCGGACTGAACGCTATTCTGGTTTACGAACGATATGCCTGGTTCATCTTTTTCGTCATCTTTATGATCATTTTTGGCGAAACTGGACGCTTTGCAGACAACACCTCGCCACCAGCTGCCACAGGTGCTACCCTTAGTGGTGCTATTCTCAGTTTGCTGGCTATTGTGTACGGTTCAAGCGCCTCTTGGTGCACCATGGTCAGTGATTACTATGTTCACTATCCGGCCAATGTCAGTCGAGTTAAAGTCTTTTTGATGACCACTCTTGGAATTGCGATTCCTACGTCAATTGGCATGGTTGCCGGCTGCGTTGTTGCCTCGGCGTTGAACTCGAAGCCCGAATGGAGCGATGCATATGACGAGGGACTGGGTTATCTGATCCAAACAATGTTGTACCCACGAGGATTCGCAAAGTTCTTACTGACACTGCTCGTTCTATCCGGTATCAACACCAATGTCATCAGTATTTACAGCGCCGCTATTTCCTTTCAGCAGCTCTCGCGACCCTTTGCTCAAATCCCCCGATTCATCTGGACAATCTTCTGCTTTCTCTGCATTCTTGCTCTAGCTGTCGGCGGCAGAGAACAGCTGAATGCCTACTTGCAAAACTTTTTGAGTCTTCTTGGATACTGGTGCACTAGCTACGCCATTATCTTATTCCAAGAGCATTTCATCTTCCGAAAGGGCAATTTCAACAACTACGACCTTGATGGCTGGAATGATCCCGCAAGACTACCCATCGGTATCGGAGCTTCGGTTGCATTCGGCCTCGGCATTGTATCCTGGGTTATGGGCATGGACGAAACTTGGTACATCGGACCTCTTGCGAAGACCATCGGAGATTACGGCGGTGATGTTGCCAACGAGTTTACGTTCGTGGTAACGGCATTGACCTATGCGCCGGCCAGATATCTGGAATTGAAGTTCTTCGGCCGGTAAAGGAATCGCCGATCTGTATATACGATAGCCTTGCTTTTTTACGTTGGACAATATGATACCAGGAGAGACAGTCGTGGGCAAGGCGATCCATGCTCCATTTAGTAGTCTTAATACAGACAATAAATAAGAATAACGAGATATTTGAGTCGGCGCCTTCCTCAATTGAATTATCGATATCCAGATTGAATCTTAGGTAGCCAACTAAGCTAACAGATCTGTGATCACCTTTGCTAGCGCCAATGTCTTTTCCTCTTGAAGCCTTCTACCGACGACCTGCAGTCCCACAGGGCTTCCATCGTGTATTTCTGGATCATCTGTAGCCATTATCAGCTTCAATGAAGTGGGATTTTTCACATGGAGAAGTACTAACATGACTCGAATACCTGCTGATCAGCAGGATTAGCGGCAACGTAGCCATTGTCGACAACATCGACATTCTTATCAACGTAAGTGACTGGAAAGGCTACTGAAGAATAGTCCAGGACGTTTATAATCGTCGAATATGTGACATAGTTATAAGTGTTAGGCCTAGTTCCTCCATAAGGAGACACTGGTGAAATGAAAGCATCCACGGGCTGTCCCGAGTGTGTGAGGTTAGCAGTACTGTTCCAATAGTCGAGGTACTCTTTGCGGTATTTGCGTCTGGCCAGGTTGTTTGCCGCAATATCACTAGCCCTTTTCTGCTCCACAGGTTTGATGCCATATCGTCTCGAGATGTGCGAAATGACTGGTTCACCTGAAAGGCCGAATGCGTTATGGATGTCTTCTCCTCCTTCATACATCCAGGCTTCCACCTGCATGGATACATTTAGTATAGTCAATATCCGCAGGCATTGGGTTATGAGAGTTACCGCAATGTCCAGCCCTCTGGAGTGAGGTGGTGGCTTCCATTGAATAACCTTGAAGCAATACTGTCAATATCCTTGTGTTTATCCTTGACTGAGATGAGACACAAACCTCGTGACCAGCATTTTCCAAAGCCTTCACTACCATCTCAATAGCCCTTCGGACTGGTGGGCTAGGTAAGACGACGTCGTCTCTTCTCAAGACACCGAATGACAACTTTTCAGGGCTTCCAAGCTTCTCGACCATAGCTTGTAGCCGAATGGCTTGTTCGTCTCTCCATGGGAGTTCAATCACCATTGGGTCCTGTAACCAAGGCTGCATGCTCAATAGAGCCTTCATTACAAATGTCAGGGATCGAAGGGTTGTAGCCATGGGTCCCACGACGGAAAGAATACTCTCTTGACCATCCATGCTGTTTGGAGTTCTTTCATAAGGTAATCGACCAGTGGATGACCGCAGGCCGTAAACACCGTTGAAACTGGAGGGAATACGAATTGATCCCCCAATGTCAGTTCCCATGCCCACAGGACTACCCCGAAGGCTAAGCAGTGCGCCTTCGCCGCCACTGCTACCACCGGCGCTTAGATGACGATTTTTGGGATTGAAGAGGTATCCGACAATGTTGTTGTGAGTCTCTGGCGACATCAACGATGGTGGCACAGTGGTCTTGCAGTAGAAAACGGCTCCAAGTTGGCGCAAATCCGTAACCAACTGGCTTTCAAAGTGTCGCTCTTTGCCAGTGCCTTTTTGGCCCTCAAAAGTGCTATCCACCCAACGTATCCCATCGTTGTTTCTGCGCCTCTGACGTGAAATTGGTCTTTCAGACTTATTGGCAGTCCATGTAGTGGGCCGATGGGCTTATTGTGTTCACGGTAGTATGCGTCAAGCGTGTCAGCATGTTCTAATGCAACATCAATGAAGATATCAAGCAAGCAATTTGTCTAACAGGTTACTTAGCCTCTAAGTTCAAGAAAGAAGAGGGAAGATTGAGATAGCAGATAGATCAACTGACCAGTTGATGGGCGATTGCCGCTCGGTGACAAAAGGCTTCTGTAACGTCTCGAGCCGACCATTTCCCAGTTGTTGTATGTTCCAAGATCCCCACTGCATCGGTTTCGGTGATTTCAACCTCACTTGCGCTTAAGAATTGCTGAATATATTTGCCAGTGATATCACGATGTTCGTCGGCAGCTGGGATGGCAATGTTTAATCGCCAATGTTCTGGAATAGCATTCAAGATTGCCTTCGCCTTACCCTCGGCGATGGTCTCGAAATTTTGCAACATGTTGTATGGTATTGAACTACTTACCGAATCGGCATAAATGTTAATCTAAAGTGTCATGGAGATTGCCATTTCATTATGAGAAGCGGGGGATCGCAGTTGGTGATTGTGTTGTATTCATACCCCGCAGATGGCCGCGAACTCGAGTAGCACAGCATTCCGTCATTAGTCAGTGCCAAGAGCAAGATAACATATTTATCTGCATGTCTATCGTAGGAAGACCAGTAAGGAATAGTATGTGGAGGATGAAGGGCAGAGAATGGATCAAATTTCCTCATATTAGTATATGTTTTGCGTTTTTGGTGCCTTCTACAGTATGGATTTAGATCTCTTGAGAATGTTAACAGTAAACCGTCATGCCAACCACCATCGCTGCAACCCTAAATGCTCAAGCTCAACAAGCTTAAGAATCCGCCGATACACAATTTATGTCCAAGAGGCTCTCGTCCATGTTGGTGCAGATCCATTGAGGAGTCTTTCCGCTTGGATCAGTCACCGAAATGTTATGTGCGGCAATGTTTATGCATTTCTATAAAACTCAATGTCAATTTAGGCGGCACACTTTGGAAACTTTTACTTACCTCAGTAGAGGAGCATGTCAGAGTCCCAACCTTGGGATCATATTTTGTAGACGTCGCCCCCCACATGTTCTTAAAAACGACATCGCTGATGGTCATGTTGGAGGGATACTTGTCGCAGATAGTTTGGTTGCTTTGCCCATAACATTGGTTGATCTCAATAGCCCAGTCGTTGTTGTCATTGTACAGTGTGTCGTAAGTAACGTTCTTGACATATCCTGCTCCTCCACCTCCTGATAGGCCGGGCTCGAATGGAGTGTCAGTACCAGGCCACACCTTAATCCGGGCGCCGTCGCTCGCATTTGACATCGAGATGTTGTAAACGTAAATGTTCTCAACTATATCGTACTCTGCCGGATATTGGCCCAGTGAGCCGACAGATATTCCATGGGAGCCGTTGCATTGCATGCCCTGCACAATGATGTTTGTGCTATTGGGCTTAAAAGACACGCAGTCGTCGCTATTATTGACGTGTGAATCTTGGATGACAACTGAGTCGCTTCTAAACGTGTCCCATCCATCACCATTCTTGGCAGGATTTTTGCTCTCACTCTTCACAGCAATGTCGATATTGCTAACCAGGATATCGCTACTATTGGCGATGAGGTTAAACCACTGAGAGTGTCACTATTTGCTTCATAGTTACGGTCTAGGAATTACTCACATCAGGAGAATTCCGCATCTTGAGACCCGTGACGGACCCGCGTTCAAGTCCGTCTAGAACGAGCAAAATTGGCCGTAAAAGAGTAGGCTCGGCTGCAAACGCATCGTACCAAGCTTGACCATTCCCATCGATTAAGCCTCGTCCTCCGCCGTAGATGTTGACATCTTTCCCTCCGAACCGCCAAAAAGCGGACGAATTTTGGAAGTCGTACTTGAATGAGTTTTTCACCCAATAGTCAATGTCATTGGTGAATTTGATACTGCCGGTAACAGCCACGTCTACAGCCTCCAAGAACGTAAGATCAAGTGGAGAGCCAATAGTATACTCCTCATCCAGTATCACGACTCCACCCTTATTACACTTCTTGAAGGCTTTGAGAATCTCAGGGGCATCGTCATTCTTGCCATGACGGCCAGAGCCACGACAGCTTGGGACATAACAGGTCTTGTGGCGTTTCGGAGAGTGAGGAAATGGATGTCCTGGCGTCTTGGGTCCCCAATGAAGGTTGGGCCTGCCAAGCACAGTCTTGTGGGCGTTGATGGGATCCAAAAAGGATAAAACCGTCACTCCGAATATAAGGGTGCTAAGAATAGCCATTGTGATTCTCTTGCTTCGGAAGAAACGGTATATGTCTAGGGAAACCAGATTGTGGTGAGCCCGAGATACTACAGTTCGCTCGCATTTAATGCATTTGAGAGATGATTTATGTACAATTACTTCAATTCTTCCGGATATTTGCCTATTTGCTGCTCGAATCGCGAAAAAAAGTGAAGATCATTCATAACATATACATTGTACCGGCGTTTGATATACCCAATATTAGGCGCCACTTACTTCGTCCCTCGAACCATGTCAATGAGGAACAGGTATTCGAAGCAATCAGAATATTCCGCCCGAATGGATCTTCCCCCGCAAAAGCATGGGGCGAAAATCTCATCTTCGGATGCGGGGGTGGATGCCCGTACGATGCCAATCTGAGTACTCTTAACGCTTCCTACAGATGTACTCGCGATCTGGATCCCGTACGTACATACATTGGCGGTGGATACTACGGCTTTGAATGGGACGGTCTTGATGACCTTGAATGGAGCGGCTATCATATTGGCTAATGCATGCGGAAAGACTTATCCGAACGAATGAAGTGGTAGCATGGGAAGGATGTGAACGCGGCTCGGGCTACAAAAAGAATCATGTTGCATCCAACTACTAGCTTAGTTGGAATATAGCTAAAGCGGAAATTGTATTGATCAATACCCAATACCGACCAGTTCCCGAGGTGCTGTTCAATGATCATGAGAACGAGTAACGGCTCGGGGTAATCACGGCCGAGGACAAGCCGACCAGGAATCCCTTTTAGCTATGCCCTCATTCTAACGCAGCATTATACCCTATAATAGTAACTTTGTTTCTCTATAGAATAAAAGCTAGTGACGTGCTCATCTGTTGAAACTCATCGGTGAGATTAAATGCGATCATTGCGTCGGTTTCTCCGCTTCCGAGGCGCCTGGGGATGTTCAATTATTTGTCCGACAGAATAAAGCTCCACCGCATTCTCTGTTCTTATAGGTATATCATCCAAAAGCTCTAATAGTTTGCCCATTAGCATGTATGGCGAATGTGGCTCAATAGTCGATCCAACTGCCACCAACACGTTCCGGCGTTCTAGTTCAGAAGCGCACGAGATGTGAATGACATCTCGCCATATCTAATCGCCTTGTATAAGTTAATGTGTCTCTCAATGGAATTATCTCGGCCAAGTGCCCTGTGACTATTGCCCCCAAATACTCGTCAACATCTAAGTGTGATTGAGCTTGCCAAATGTGGCGATACAGCCTGCACATATCTGAATGGAGGTTGCCTACCGTTACGATGATTGGATGTTCTTCACTAGGGTATCAAATTAGATCGATAGACATGTACTGTACATTATGACTACTGATCAAGCGCGTCCATGTGGCCAACTCGTGGTAGTCTCAGCTACAGTCGCCTACCCAACCTCTTCTTCCAGCCATGTGTATGTTGGCCAAATTGCCATCTGATCTGCTTTTTCACTTCATGGTATGGATGGAAATTCCATTTTCCGGCGCTAGTATATTCGTAGGATGCATCTTACCCGCCATTGCAAGACTTGGCGGCTGCAGGCCACGCTTTAACAGCTGGATGCCGCATACTTCTTGGAGTCATAACCTTCACAGCGATATTCACGACGAATTAGCCGTAACGGCCTAGATCAACTACGCGTATGAAAGCGTAAAATAAAGCCTAACCGCTCAGGGAATCGGTTACTGAAGGAAGCAAGTGGCCTGCACTATCGCCATACCATGCATAAAATTGGCCTTGGCACCTTAGAGTAGGAGCTGGGTGTTGGAGCAACGTGGTGACTCTGTGGAGCTTCTGTGCCTCTGTTCATTAATTATTTAAGGTTAAATGGGGCCTTCTCGTATATATATCTTCAACGTCCATTCGTAGTTGATCTTTGTATGTCATTTCATCTATATGACATAAGTCGGAAACCAGCTTTTGAGTTTTTCATCATGGCGTCCTCAAAAAGGGCATACAATTGGTAAGACATGGCTTCGTTGCTCTATGTATAACAGCCCATCTAATTTAAATTTCTAGGTATATATCCATGGTGGCGGCAATGTGCATGGTTCTCTACGGATATGATGCTTCAGTGTACAACTCTGTTCAAGGCTCACAAAATTGGCTGGCATATTTTGATCTTGATACCGTAGGTGATGCGTAGGTCGCGCTGACTGGTTCGGATCCGACACTGACATACCGTACAGGAACGGGACACATACATGATTGGCCTGATAAACACATCGTACACTATTGGTGCAATCGTTGCAGGCTTCTTCTTCGGCGGCCCTCTTGTGAGCGCTGTCTTGTGCCATCTCATCAAATTATACATAAACTGACAAGGTGTACAGGCCGACTATTTAGGACGACGATGGGGCATGTGGACTGGATGCCTTCTTACTGTCATCGCCACTTTCATGCAAACTTTTGCTCCCCGACATAACTTGGGCTGCTTCATTGCTGGCCGTGTGCTTGTCGGTCTTGGGCAAGGCATTGCTTTGACGGCTGGACCAGTCTATATAGGCGAAATGGCACCACCTCCCATCCGCGGTCTTATTATGGCTTTCTGGCAGCTATTTTATTCTGTCGGATCATTCATTGCCTATTGGATCAACTACGCTTGCTCTCTCCATCGCAGCACATTGGGCGAGTGGGACTGGAAAATGGTGGTTATTTTCCAGATCATGGTTCCAATTATCATCATGATATTGCTACCATTCCAGCCCGAATCCCCACGCTGGCATATAAAAAAGAATGGCAATATCGAAGCTGCCAAATCTGCGCTTCGTAAGATCCGTGAGACGGAACAGGAAGTTGAGGATGAGGTTTTGGCTATCCGCGAAGCGCTTGAATACGAAAAAGAAGCCATCAGCAATAATTACACTGCGTTGTTCAAGGATCCCTCCATTCGCAAACGACTTTACCTTGCTTTTATAATTAATGTTGGACAGCAGCTCAGTGGCCAAGGCACACTCAACACCTATTCCACAGCCATTTACAAGAAAGTGTGGACATCGACCCAAACTATCAACCTTATTAACGCTCTAAATGCAACATTTGGCATCCTGTGAGAATTGTCACCATCTAATATCGGCCTATTGCATCTGAGATCTAATAATGGGCAGGTTCACTCTTAACGCAACATGGACAGCCGACCGTTTTGGTCGCCGATGGCTGTTCATAGTCGGAGGTATTGGTATGGGTATTTGCATGTGTGAGTCAGTCGTCTAAAGTTGTGGTCTACACGATGAGATTAACTGCCGATAGTGTTGGTTCCTGTAATCGGTCAAACTACTCCCGACATTAACGGCACCAAATCGAAGCCTGTCGGAATTTCTATTGTGTTCCTTCTATTTCTCTTCATTTTCTTTTATAAGCCCTCTTGGGGCGCAACCACTTGGATTTGGACTTCTGAGATCTTCAGGTAACCAAGCTACATCAGCCAACAACCGACCCCATTGTTCTAACAATCTTATGCTAGTATGAATGTTCGTGCTCAGGCCATCGGCATGTGTAGCCAGATGCAAAATGTCGCCAATACGATCTTCCAACAATTCTTCCCGACATTTCTGAAGAATGAAGGTCTCAAATGCCTATATTTCTTCATGGCGACGAATTTCCTCCTCGTCGTATTCGTCTATTTCCTCATTCCCGAGACGAAGCAAATTCCACTGGAAGAAATTGATGTTCTTTTCGGCGGTGCTAACCACGTTGATAAGGGTGCTCAGATACTTGGTGGTCCTGATATTCCCACTAAAGAAGTTCATGTAGTTGATCAGTGCGAGGATAACAAGATATCGGCAGTATAGGGACACATTCTAACTATAATGGCAAATAACCCTAGGAATAAACTTGCTATGATTCACGGTCGGAAATTGAAGCAAACGATGGTATTGATATGATTCGTTAATTAGATATGAAAGATGCAATTTGATGTGTGCCCATTTAGTCTCCTCTCCCAGATTGTCATGCTATAATCCACCAATTCTATTTTCCCTAGTATCCTTCCAGTATCCCTCCAGTCCAGCAATAGGGACTTATTTCATAACCTTCTATCTCGTTTCAAATTCGTTTTCTTCGCTCGTCTCTCTTGAAGAGTTTACCGACATTTCGTTGAGTCGTCGTGCAAGATTCTCCAATTTTGCCGCCTCTGGGTCTCTCTCTCGATCAGCAATAGGTATTGGCCATTCAGATTGGACATGTGATATAATCAGAGGATCATCATCTTCTGTAATGTTCCAGTGGATATATCCTTGCAAGAACCTCAAATCCTGAGGCAATAAACGATTACGTAGCAGCCGATATACGGCAGAGGCTACGTGCACATGCTGTCCCTGATCATACAGACCCTTGATGCAAAGAATTAATGTTGACATCAAGTGTTTGAAACGTTCATGATCAATTTCAGAAGACCTTAGTCTTTCCAGCGCGGCAAAGCCTACGTTTGAGAAGAAAAACGTAAGATAAGTGTTGCAAGACTCGTAACTGTGCCGTAGATAGTAGATGCGGACTATGGTTTCTAGCCGAATCATAGCTGTCGAAATAGCCTCTTGTTCATTCTCGTTTGCATTAGATATAGGAATGTATGCGGAGGGTATGTCATTATTGACAGGCGTCTGCAATAGCGTCAAAATGGTGGCGTGGTATTCCATACTTTGGTGAAGTGTCAGCAAGCCAATGCCAAGGTAGTACGCTAGAATTGAGGGCTACTCACTGCAATCTTAATTGTGGTGGAAAGACAATATTACTGGGATGTAATGGTACCGAGAGACCGGCTAGCCACGATTCCAGTTGGGCTCGAAGATGCGACTTCACATTGGCTGGTAGAGTCCTCCCAACGTTCTCTGGCTTGAATAACAAAGTTGCAATGGTGTTGAGAATAACTTTGAACTTTGCGTCTGCATTGAAGAAATGTGGGAAATAGAGCGAGGTGAAGGTGTTATTTGCAGGATATTTTAGAATGAAGTCGCCATACCACGATGGTTCCGAATATGGGTCGGGAAGAGGGAATACAGGCGGGCTTGTAATCATAGGGCTTTGAAGTAGTAATAGCCCATTATGCTGTCGTTCAAGTCAGTCATTGATAAGCCACAGAAGACATCATTGACGTACGTCTGATACTTATAAACGCACCAAGCAGTGAAATCTCTTGCGTGTCTTAGAGTATTGTCCTCAATGTGGCTGTTGTCGCCTAAAATCTGCAGGTCTTCTGCTATGGCGATTGCTCTGTCTAGGTATGTCAGCCCTAGCTTGTCTATACCATTGTTTACGTATATGCCATTAACAATCATGGCGGCTTGTAGAGTTGGAAGATCTGTCCTTTCTGACTGTAGCTCCCAGAGTCGTCTAAATTCTGCAAGGAAGCGATAACCGATATTCTCAGGATTCCAGAATTGTTCGCGATGTTGTACCCCATTGTAACAATGCTATATCGATTAGCTTGCTTCCAAAGTTGCTTGAATACTTCAAGGAGGGAATCACCGATGCTTCGGCCAAGACGGCATTTACGAGAAGCGAAGAGCAGAATCGCTTATCGCCGTCTGTAAGGGCCTGGATGAAAATATCTTTTTGAAATGACGTGTATGAAGAATACTCATGAAGAAAATAAGCGTGTAGCAAGGTCCTCATGAGCTCATTATCAGCGGTAACGGCCGTCCAGCGTGATATGTCGACAGTAGAGAGTCGCGTATTTACAATCTCAGCACTGTGGTAAGGTTGGGTATAGATGTACTGTGGCGATCCCGTTCTGTTATTTGGATTCAGGGGTATATTCAGCTGTTGCTGGTTTTCGTCGTGAAAGTTTGCCTCGAAGATTAAGGACCTGAGATACAGGTTGTCCCCAGTCAAGAGGACCGTTGGCATTGTAGTGACGAATGGGAACTCGTATCGTCGTTGTGTTTCGGGAGCTAGAGAGAGCTGAAGGAGAAGGTTCCCTTCTCTAATCTGCTGCATTACTGTTTTGATGTCCGCACCTCCTCGGATCATCTGAAAGATTGTCTGAGAGTCAGCGTCTGGCAACCCCCCAAGGGAGTCGTAGAATTCTTCATAATCGCTCGTCTTTTCTTTGACTTCTCGGAATTTCCGTTTCAGTACTGCTGAGTTCGTTTCGGTCGCGTTGGCTGATGTGTAGTGGCAGTCTATCCCTTTCTGCACGCACGACAGACATTTCGGCCGACTTCCACTACACTGAAATGTACAGATGCTTAGCTTTCGAGTCTTTGATTTTGATTACCTGCAGCAACTAGACATACTCGGGTTTTCCTCTTCCGGCAAGCTTCACAGGCGACACTCACGCCGATCCGTCGAGATGGTAGACGGCCTCGGCGTTGGGCAGCAGCAGGAGCTGAAGCGGATTCGGAGATAGGGCCTGGGGCAATCCGACGAGGACCCGATGCTGTCGCGCCAGACGTACTCTGAGACATTGCGAGGTCGGGAAATGTATGAAGCTCCCTAATCGCGGACGAGGTGGTGAAGCCTAATCAGCACGGAGAGTGACTCCTGCCATTGTGAGCAACATTGTTTGACCAGGGTCTCAGCCATCGAGGCCGAGATGGCATGGTCTTTCGACACGTGCGGCTGTCCAATCAGAGGGAGTGGAGGCAGCTCCGGAAGACCACCAGCAGGAGAGCATGTACGTTTGGTACTTACCGTAGAGTGGTACAGGCACCGTTCTGATTCGTACACATCGAGGACGCCCCGCCGCGAATCTCGCATCTAAGTGGTAGCCGTGGAATCCATCACATCGTTATCTTGAATGGGCATTTGATTTAGGATACTTGTGTGTCCAGAATTGTGCGATTGGCCAAATTGGGAGTGTGAAGGGATGGGAAATTAGCTTTGGAATTTCAAGACCATAATAATGCTAATTGATTAGTACGCGTTTATTAGCCTTCACTTGACTTAACCTGCAATAAAGGTTTTAACAGCTGATCATGTTAGTAGATAGCCCGATCACCAATCTAACGAATCCATGGATGCGATTTTCACTTTTGCATCTTGCGCTATTATCGACGGTATAGACCCCCACAACGGCCCGAGGCACTTGTATTACTATATACAGATGAAAGTAACGTAAGAGTAGCCCGAATCACAGTGCTCCGTACAGAAGAAGACCGTGGAGCAAATGCATCACCAGTGGCTATAAAACCCCATGGTTTTTTCTTCGTAGATACCAGAAGGCTGGCAAATGAAGATTGCCATAATGCAACCTCTGTATATGACGTCTACAAATATATCGAACGCAAATGACCATGGCCTCTGCGAAGAGCACTGTCAACGGGAATATTCGCAACAGATTGACCAAGTTTAAAACTCGAAGGTCGCTCGCAGCGTTGCACTAGACCGACTGTCCCTTCTCACCAGTGCTGTTGAAATCCTTCTCCATCTCGATAAAGCAAATGTCATCGGGTAGCGCCACGCTGAGAAACCTCTCTCGTGGGAATGGTGACGTTTCTCCCGTCTTCTGGTATCCCTGACGCATATACCACTCAATCAGTGTCTTGCGCGTCGACAGGGCGTTGAGTGAGAATTTTTCCACATTCCAAGTCTGTCGACAATACGCCTCGGCATAAGCAAGGACTGAACGTCCAACGCCGCCCTTTTGATAGCGTTCGTTGACTGCAATCATGGAAATGCGACCACAGTTGATGCCGCGCTTAGCGACCTCGATGGAAGCGACTAGGTTATCGGTGTCGTCCAGGGCCATAAGAACCGCATTGTCGGGGTTGACAATCCTGGGCATTACTTCTTCAACACTGATTCGAAAGGTTGACGCGAGTTCCGCATTCCCAGTCCAATCCGGCCTGCTGTCTATCGCGCGAAACGCGGATTCAACAAGTTGCTGAATTTGCCCCGCGTCTTCAACAGTTGCTTGGCGGAATCGGAGGTTGATGGAGGCCATTTTGTCGATAGAGTTGATCTGAATTCGTGTTTTGTGTTGTAGTCTTGGTTAAACGATGATGGTGATTTAATCCTGTTCTTCGGATCAGCTTTTGCGATCTTTATATACTCTTCTCTTCTCCTCTAACTTACGACGCATCGCGTGTTCCTGACATTGGGCTTCATTATTTTTAGAGCCTTTGCTGAACCAAGGGCGCTAATGACGCTGTGGGATTTGTTTCCATGGCCTCCAGGGCTGTAAATTGCGCTCTTATAGAGCTTTTCTGCCATAACGCGTCCTTTGAACAACGAGAGCTAATGTCAAGATGCGATACAAAAGGCGCGCAAATAGCATTAAATACACGCACCCATGACTAAAAGCAGCGCCCTTTGGCTTTTCAAAAACAAGATTCTTGACAATTCTTCTTGCTTGGCATTTTTGCGCGAAATATCGTCTTTAAATTCATCATGCGTGTTGAAATAATATGAGAGATTTCTGAACACCCACATTCTGCCTTGGGCTCACTGACTTGGTACGCGCGAATTACTAAAATACCGTCAATCGCATCTCGTTCATATGGTCTTCTTGAGAGTTTTGCTCCCTAGGAATTCTCCTCTCGGCGTATGGGATTCCGGCTGAATTCAATGTTCTCCCGGCTGCTCGCCTGCGCCGCTAGAACCTCCATTAACCCCCACTGGCTGGTAATTAGACGCGACGACTGCTATCACGGGAGGCGCTTTAACTCCCCGAGACTGTGTAGGGTGGGATGGCGATTCCAGCGGCGCCGCAATGTTAAATAGTGGTAGCAGCTATTGAGTCGCACTGTTTTTCTTTTCTTTAATTAGTTGCTATAGCTTTCATTTCACTCTCTTCCCTATAAAGAATTTTGTGATTGAATTACTGTGATTTTTTTAATCATTATGTTTGGCAAGATTGCTCTTGAAGAGTGCTGGACGATTCATGAAGAATTAGCCAACAATGATCCTGGTAAATTCGTTGCAGCTGGGACAGGCTCTCGTTTGACAAACGAGCTGCTTGACATCCATGGCACGCGATTGAAGCAGATGGACGAGAATAATGTTGATTTCATGGTTCTCTCATTCAATTCTCCAGGATGTCAAGGCATCTCTGACAAGTCTCAAGCCGAGGCCCAAGCCACTTTGGCAAACGATCGCATGGAAGCTGAGGTGATGAAAGCACCAAATCGGTTCGCGGCCTTTGCAGCACTGAGTATGCATGACCCGGCGCAAGCAGCAGCGGAGCTCCGTCGTTGTATGACGGAAAAAAGGGCTTTGTCGGAGTACTGCTCAACGATTATCAAAGCTGTGGAGAGGATGGCAACGGCATGCTGTATTACGACCAGCCAGAGTACGATGTATTCTGGCAGGCGGCTAATGACCTTGATGCTCCTGTATACATGCATCCACGCCCCTCAAATAAGCTGATTCACAAGTTGATGTGGGACGGCCGTCCTTGGCTCGACTTTTCTGCCTTGGGATACGCGGATCGCCTCAATATGCATATTCTGGGCATTGTCACAAATGGTGTATTGGACCGATTTCCAAAGGTCAAGCTGATTTTTGGACATATGGGCGAGCATATGTGAGTTTCATGGTCAATCTTAATCCTAGACTCTACGCTGATGCTGACCTCACTCAAGCCCGTATGACATCTACCGCATCGATCATAAGCTTGATCGCAGCCGGTTCCCCAATATGCCCATGCGCAAGGATAAACTCGTTCGTGATTATTTTGGTGAACAGCTTTTCATTACAACTTCTGGCCATTTCTCCACGCCTGCGTTAATGTGCGCTATGGGTGAAGTTGGCGTACAATCTATCATGTTTTCTATAGATTATCCATTTGAAAGCATCCCAAATGCTTGCGGTATGTTCACCCCTTGTGCCAAGGTACATGAAATGAGCCCCTCTGATAATCTTCAATGCAGCATGGTGGGACGAGCATGTCTCAGCAAGCGTTAATCAACATGACTACACCAACATGGGTCGTAACAATGTGCTGAAGATTATCCCACGGCTGACAGAAGAGCCGCACAATTTGAAGGCCATGACTCCGAAGGAATGTAGAGTAGGAAGGCTGGCTGCGGATGAGGGTGAAGTATGCTATGGCTTATACAATAAATCTTGGAACAAGCGGGAGATTAAGGTTGTGCCTTCTTAAGCAATGTTTATAGGATAAAGTAGCATAACTTTTTGCACTCCGAAAGATAAATGGAATCGTTATAAGTTTTCTTTCTTTTTCAGCATGTGTCCACTTCACATGGACTATATGAGCATCTAATGTTCATAAACGTTTATAGACATGAACATTATCAGATACTGGAGAGAAATATTTTGCGTATAAAATTACTACTAAATTAGATGCAATAACAGAGCTTCCCTTCGTTGATGGCAAATGAATAATAATAAAGCAGCCTTGCTGGTTATTACAAGTCTTGGTGAAAAGTTGGCTTGCCAAGGCGCTTCCTCCACTCCGCACCCTTATAATAGAGAGGAATGAGCGGCAAGAAGAATGCAAAAGTAATCATTGCCAGCGTGATCCAGGCATCCTCAATCCCAATCAAGTTTGCAAAAGGAATGGCATAGAATCCAATGGTGAAACTGTACACTTGCCTCCCGAAATTGATCAACGAGCCGAGTTCGGGGGCTTGCGGTTTGTAGCACTTTATAGCACAAAGGGTTAGCTTCCATATTATAAATATGACAAAAGGCAGAGGTTGATTTAACTTGACACTCACTTCTGCGGTATAAGTATAAACTCCCGTAGTAATAACCTGCAGACCAAAACTTGCAATGGCAATTCCGAAAGCGACACCGATCCAATGGGTTTTATTCTGAAGACAGACACCCTCGATAATGATGCCAATAGGAACCAGGACTGAAGACGGAATGATGGCCAGCAGTCGATCTTCAGGGCTGCGCTCGCCGCCACGCCTCAGTGCGCGCCTTTCACTGATCCAGTCTGATACCCCTCCAGCAAATAATTCGCCGATAAGACTGCCAACCGTAATCGGAATACCCAACAAGAGACCAGTTTGTTGTGGTTTGAAGTGATAAATTTTGCCAAAGAGATTTGCGCTGGTGATGATGAACAGAATGCTGCCATAGGCGAAGCACAGCGAGTAGCACCAAGTCGGTATTGTGACGCTTGGATACATCATCATCTGGAATGGCCGGAAAAAGTCTATAAGCCGCACCTTGCGCGTGGGATGTGCCCGCCTCTTCATGAGCATGTTCGACCTCCATGATTGAGACGGACGCGCCAGAGCCGCAGTAGTACGAGAATACAGCGTTTCAGGAACGGTAAAGATGAAGATAACGAGGACGCCTCCTGTGATAATAGCTGGGACGTAGAAGCACCAGTGCCAGCTCAGGTTCTTCTCGATATAACCACCGATGAGAGGCGCGATGTGGCCACCGGTCAGGAAACTGATAGTATAGACACCCATATAGAGGCCTCTCTCATGGGCGAAATACATGTCGCAAACAGTGGCGCTTCCCAAACCCAGTGGCACACAACCAAAGAAACCGTTGAGGCATCGAAGAGCTATAAGAGTCCCGTAGTTTTTGGCCGCTCCAGACGATCCGCACATGGCAACAGCGACGGCGACAGTGCCGATATACACAGGCCGGCGGCCATAGACGTTGGCGATTGGGTTCCAAAAGACTGAGGAGAAACCGCCCAGCAAGATGAATGTGCTCGTCACATAGGCAGTTGTAACCAGGTCCTTGTGGAGAAATTCCGATAGAGGAACAAATGCCGGCGTCTGAAGTAGACCAACATCTCGTTAGTAAAGCTCACGAGCAGATTTTCTAATTGAAGATGTGGAAACACGCACGATTAAAGAGGCACTGAACAAGGCAAGAAACGAAAAAAGGGAGACCTCGGCTAGAACCATCAGTTTCAACCAACGATTCCAATTGAGCGGGTCTTTCGGGTCGTCCGTAGGCTGTGGAGATAAAGGCAGACCGCGAGGGTCCAGCTTCAATGGCCCAGGAGCTTCTTCCTCATGTTTAGCAGTGCCGCTATTCTGGGAATGATTTTCGGCAGCGGATGCCTCCGCCTTGTCCGACATTGTGATCCGGGTAAGAAATCACAGAGTGGAAATCGAAAGTGTCTTGAAGTGGGTTGAAGAAAATGAAGAGTGGTAAAAATCCAGTTATGCATCATCGAGAACTAAGTCTGGCCATTCTCTTCTTGAAATCTGTCTTTATGCAACGTTGCTGCGTGTGGTATTTATCATCTGCAGCGCGCTTGGTCTTGTGATGAAACGGTATGTTGGTCGTGATGGCGGACGGCTTTTCGGGGGGAGTTTAGATGTATCCCCCACACTCTTAGACGCCACCAATCTACGGCAGATAATACCTGAACGAGAGGCTATGCAGCAGTAGTTTGCCAACTAGCGGATAGCGAACTGTGGGGTAGAATGTCACTAAAAACAGCGGTAGAGAGAGCTCGGTCTGGGGTTTACCAGCCGGGGCAGTCAACGCGGAGATGCTTCGCGTAGCTGATATAGATGGATGCTATTCTGCGTATGTAGATATGCTGTTCTAGAGACATTGGTAACACAGTAGGCTGAAATCGCCTGTATATACACATCACATCGTATGGCATGAAAGAATTTACAATGACTAACTACTCTACGTCTCATATTATTCTGGACTGAAGAAATACAAGGTCGTTGTGCCAGTGTGAAGCTCTAATTCCCATCATCTATCTCAGTGAATATAGTCATCCGGGGATTCCGCTAAGAGCCGTTGGAGACTGCATCAGCGACTCAGCACCGGGATTCTCCACACCCCACGACCACGTGGCCGAACCTAGAGATGAATGGAGCTCTAGTTGAGAGCCCAGATCCATTGTAAGATCCTGTGTGGTATCCCAGAGAGACCACAGGTCGACACCGCCATCCTCCATTGCCTCATCTGCTGTCATTGTTGTGCAGTTACTGTAGATTGTGGTCTCTGCTGCCCCCCGATTGCTTCCTGTCATGACGGTTGGAGGGGTGCTATATCGCTCAAGAGACCTCCGTCTGTCTTCTGGCATAGTTCTATCTAGTACTCCAAGCAATTGCTGTAGAAATGCATAGGCTCTCTGTGCACAGAGATGGTTGCCAGACATTTGCCGAATCATATTAACTGCTTGATCTAGATGCATCAAAGCACTCCGGTCATCTTGAAAATCCGGGTCAACGACATGAGATACGATGATGAGAATAGAAGTGAACACTAGATAATTCTGTAAGCTAGGGTCATTTCTCACGGCAATTTGAATCAACCTACGATAATACAAGTTGAACCAACTTGGTCCCATTGCACTTTTGGTCTGTTCATGTCGTTCGGCCACCAGCCGAATCGTTTCCTCAGCTGTACTCACACAGATCTGTCGACTCCGTTGCAGCATGCTGGTTCGTAGTCGACCACCTTCCCATCCTTTGGTAGATGGTATTGAAGAGCTGGATACTGAGGATAATGCACTGAGACCTGAGACCAACGACTCTCTATGAATCAAGATGCACACCATGTTGGCACGGAGTGCAAGAATTAACGCTGCCTCATCTCCACGTAGAGAAGCTTCCCGAATCCGGAGCCTAACAGGCACTTCGGCTTGCCAAGTCTCAAATTCTTCGTCCAGTCTGACCAAGTCTGCCAATGCCGGTTGGTCGCCTAGCATTGTGATAGCTTCCAGAAGGCGGTATAGTTTGGAGACTTGTAAAAAGAATGACATGCTTGACGTAGTGTGAACAGAGGGAAATAATAGCCTGTTTGGCCGAATGCAATCGTCATCTAAATCCTCTGGAGGAGGGGTTGTGAATGTAGCCGTGGAGGTAGCAGCAGGACGGCCGTATATCATGCTCAGTAATTTATCCAAGCCGAAGCACGCGTACCATACACGTTTACGAACTTCTTGATCTATGCAATCAAATTGGTCGGGGTCGGGTGGCCGGTGCAGCTCTAGATCATAGGCTATACGGATCGCAAGTCCCAAGACCGTCCAGCATTCGTCACTGTAGCTAGAGCTCTGAAGGTAGCGGGCACCGAGGAGCAGAGCCTGGACCTTTTCGATCTTCCAGTCTGACAAGAGATTGGGCTGCATCAGCTGCATTGCCGTATTATAGTATTTGCGCGAGGTGATATCGGAATCTCCATGATTCTGTCGACTATGAGCCTCGGCTAGCGCACAGATCATGTTGAGGATGGCTAGAATATAAACATGATCACTGTTTCCAGAAGAAACACGATTGCTGAGGACCTGTTCAAATTGGGCCATAATAGATGGAACGTGGAATATCGGAGTGAGCTCATGGTGGAAGTCGAAGTATATCTGGAGCAATTCTCGGACATTGGCGGGCGGAGAAAAGAGATTATCTGAGCCTCTTACATCGACGGAGCCATCTCGAGGAGAAGAAAAGGACTGGGCGTCAAGCTTAACAGACGGATTGTTCATAGCATTGAGTATCAGCTGTGTAAAAGATTCGCCAGCTTTGCCACTGAGGAATATATCTGGAGTTGTGGGAAGAATGTTTTGATGCTGAGGTTGCTGCTGCTGCTGCTGTTGCTGCTGCTGCTGAGGGTGACTGGATGACCACCCGGCTGGTCGAACAGGTCGCTGGATTGGCGGTATTTTTGTCGCCTCATACTGACTAGTCGATGGTACAGGGGATATTGTCTGAACAGTAGGTGCTGGCTGTTGTTGCATCTGCTGATTGTGGTGATATTTTTTGCATCTCGTTGAATATCTTCAAAGTTGCGTACACGCCGTTCCAGCGATCGGATATACCTGGAGTCAAGTCAGTATTTCTCTGAACTGGGAGGACAAACAGTGAATGAATTCAAATCGTACACTTGTGCCGATTTGGTCATGCCCCGGAGCATCTCGTCGGATGCCTGCGCCGGGACGATGTGATCGCATTTTGTCTTGCGTTGCCGGCAGCTGCGGCAGGCCACCGTCGCTCGTCGACGCTTCCTGGGCCCGTCCTTGCGGTCGGACACAGCATCTACTTGTGCTGTAGATTGTGTAGTAGAAGGACTTTCCATTGTATCGTGCTGATATGTGAATGAAGGCAGACGTGAGGTTGCGACGAATTCTCGTGCGCTCAGGGTGAAAGGCAGTGCTCAGGATGAAACCGTCGCGAACCTCGGCGCTCAAAGCTGCCAATAGCACCTGTGCACACAGCTCAAGGTGCTGGGTTGCAGTGAGCTAGTGCTGTAAAACGATATCGGTGACAGAATAGGGATCGAATTTTGGCCAGTCTGAGACAGCGAGGGACCTAAACAACGCTTCGTCTACAGTGACGGTGCTTACTCCAAATTGCCACCCCCAGAGCCGCCACCCCCAGCTGGATGGAATATTCATCTGGGGTGCATATCCGGGGCATTACGAGCGAGGTAATACGCCATTACTAGTGCCAGGTCTAGAGTCTCCCAGTCGGCTCAAGTCGGCGCCAATCTGTCCGCTTCTCAACGAAATGGGAGATAGCGGAGCTGCTGAGCTGTCATACAGCAATTCAGATTGCTCAGCTAGTTTAAAGCCTAATCTAACTAGCTGAAAAGCTATTCAGATCTATCCATGGCGGTATAATCAGCAGCGGACGCCACAGCGGGGAGATTACGAGGACGGCATACCAGCACGTCCATGCTGCAAGGTCCATTCCACCCAGAGAGTTTCACGAGTTTTAACGATCCTGATGCATTTCCAGACATTAACTATTGAGATCAGATATGAACAATGTCCATCAGACTCAATTCTGTACATGATATAACTATAACTGATAATTTACTTTAGCTACATATTACACAATGGCCCGTCTTTATGTATCTACACTGAGAGAACACTATTCTTGCCCAACCAACACGGCACGCTCCGTTAGAGAGTTTATCATCTTCGTGTCTCTATACGTATCACTGGTGTTTTCATCCTCTAGAAGCTGCTTCTTCGCTGCATATTCAGCTTCAATGTCTCCGGTCCATATCCACTGCATACGATCCTTCAAGCTGTCACGCACAAGTGGCAGACAGTCTTCGTAGTTTTTCCCCTTCATGTCTGCTGTCTGCATTTCATAGACTTCTCCAGCTTGGCGGGCAGTTGCCTGAGCCTTCTGGGCACGAGGAAGACGGACGTCTTGGTAAAGTTGCATCCATTTTTGAAGCGCATGAGTGTCTCTATCAGGGGACGCGGCGAGGTAGTCCGCAATGGATCTCCCTAGGATGTATCCATCTTCGATGGCTTGACCGGCTCCGGCTCCTATGATATGTTAGTCGAAAGATGCATTGTTTAGGAAACCATGAGAAAAGCTTTCTATCCTCACCTTGATGTGGAAGCATCTAAAATCATTAAAATGTCAGTAGGTGCCCAAATAAAACGTTACATGCATGCCGTGGACTTACTGCGTGTGCTGCGTCTCCCATTAACACGATTTTGCCATCTCCGTATACCCACTGGTCCAAAAGCTCGCGGTCGTTCAAAATCCACTTTGAAGGGTTCTCGTTCATAAACGATATAGTCTTGCGAACAGTGGTATCGAAGGATTCAAACTCTCTCTGAACTTCGCTTCTGTGACCTGTAGCGGTCCAGCTTTCCTTGGTGCGGTCATTATCAGAGTAGACGAAAGCCACGATGTTCAACAATGTATTTTTGCTTATAGGAAAGGCCAGAAAGTGCTTGTCTGGGCCCAACCAGCTCACTGAGTACGAATCGAATGGCCACCATGATTCGAGATCTTTGATAGGGACTAGACCACGATAGCACATACGGCCACTGTATTTCGGGTTATCCGAGCGAAACTGAGAGCGAATATTGGAATGGATTCCATCACATCCAACAACCAAATCCGCTGTTGTGGTCGTCCCATCGGCAAAACATAGCTCGACAAAGTTTCCTTGGTCCTAAAAAGTTGTTAGACTGCTGTCTTCTTGTGTTCAATAGAGTGCTGTGGTATCTACCTTGAGCTCGATGCACTTCTTATTGATATGAAGAGTAGCCGCGTTCCGTTGCTTTACGTGGTCAAACAAAAGCGACAAGAACTCAGCTCGATGGACAGGGCTTTGCCTAATCTCTTGCCGGTCGTCAACTGGAACAGTAACAATCTCGCTGCCCGTGTCATATCGCCGGAACGAAATCCATATGCCATTTCGATGACCAGAGATTTTGTTGAGGTCTTCCCCCACACCGATGCGGTGAAGAAGCTTGGCAGCATTTACCCCAATGCCCAAGCCAGCTCCAATTTCCTTGTACTCTGGTGCTTGCTCGTATACATCGATAATGACACTTCCATCCTTGGGACAGTGGTGGTGAATGGAGAGAGCAGCGCAAAGGCCGCCAATGCCGCCGCCAACAATGGCGATATGGAACGGGAGCTTCTGGCTTGGCATATTTGGACGAATTATGGTTACTCTACAATAGCAATAGCAATATTGAAGCGTTTTCGTTCCTTTGGTATCGGCATTATTTATTTCTTGGCGCCCTCGTAATTCAGCAATTTACAAGGAGCCTTGTGGTAAACTATCGTCTTCTACCCGCCCTCCTCCCCCGGGCCGGGGCCAACCGGCTGAGTTGTTTAACTCCCCGAACACGCTTCTCCCCGCAATCTCGTGCGGGGAAGATGCATCTGTTTTGCTTCCCGGAAGTCGCCCGGCCTGTCGCCTGGCGTGGGGCTAAATGGATATAGCGCAAATATTGTACAGAGTAAGATTTGGAGGATTGCTCCAGCCTCTTGGGAGAATATCGACCATGTCACCTAATGCGGGCTCAGACCGCTTGCCTATGGTGCTGGTGACTATGTCTAAGGTCTCATCTATTCAAGCTTGAAAGGGTCGATTGAAAATGACTCCCGCTTGTTTGCTAGCCAATGGCGCAGCGTGTCAAAGTTGCGACAAGTATGGACCTGGATTGAGTCGCTATAATAGTACGAAGTCTTCTTGTCTGGCCGGTACGGAATCGGGGTGAGGTCGCCGTGGCATTGCACGGATTCTCGAAGGACATCGAGGCAGTGGTCTAAAAAATTAGCAATGCACGAAGCTTCTCTGCATGTTCAGAGTCGTACCAGTATGGACGCGAAGAGGAGGGAGCCCTTTCGGATAGTAGAAGTCTGCATCGATGACTTTTCTAAGATGATTTATACAATGAAGCAGATGAAAGGTATCGAGTCTATAAAGAATTAATCGCTGTTGAGTCAACGAATTACTAAATACTTACTGCACAAAATCGAGATAATCTTCAGCTTTCTCGCCGAAAGCGTTTTGTTTTTCCTCGGCTGTGAGGTTGAACCATCTTTCTTCAATCTGTTACTTGATTTGAACACAATTAGGGACAATAGGGGCCATGTCAACTTACTTTCTAATATCTCATTCCACGCCTCGTCTATTTCGTGATATGAGGCTCCTACATAAGGGCGAGTGGCAGCGCCACCCGTGATTTTAAATGTGCCTTCATCCAATACTATCCCTCCAAATTGTACTTGATGATATTGTATGTCTGAAATCGCCGGCTCTACTACATGTAAGGAACTCTATTTTAAAACATGAGTAGAAAGAAGGAGACATACCGAAATCTGTTTTGGATGAAACAGACTGTACGCCGGTATTACCTACACAGGAGGATTTCTGCTGCAACAAGAACAGTAGGAATAGACAAATGCTCAGCAAAATTGCAGAGCAGATAGGCCAAAATCTTGAACTTGGTGCCTTGTACGAGCCAGAGTCTTCGCTTCCATCATCATCTTGAAGCGGCTTGTACAACCTTCTAGACCATGTGAACATGTTTAAAGGAACCAAGGTGATACCTCATTTGTGGACGTATGGTGAGTATGATGTGTAGGAGATATTATGTTTGCAGGAGGGCTTAGGGAACCAGGGTTGTAGGTGCATTTAATGAGGATGATAGCGATAAAATGCCGACGGACCGAGTTACTTGATCATGTATTACAAGGTTAGCCTACCATTAGCAAATACAGCGGAGACTAATGCAAGGATATCAACAAATTATCGAAGCCGAAGGGATTATAATATATTTCGACCAGGGCAAATGAAAACCTCGAGTGCCTTTGTCAAGCATGGCAGTGAATCCTGCTTCATGTCCTTGAACGAATTAGGAAGCTGTGTAGCCACTACATCGTCAGCTTACCCGACATTTCCATATCAGGATCTCGTATCCCTGGAAATCAGTTCCTTATTCATGGAAAAACGAAAGGACGAAGTACTCAAGTATGTACCCCGCATCAAACAGTAGATCAATCTTATTTTAGGCTGTAAATGTGTTCTGCTTTGGGTGTGTACAATGTCTTATTAGTAAAACCCCTGGTGAGTTATTGATGTCTATAATTTTGATCTTCGATGTGCTTCTCATCTGACTAGTGACAATCGAGCAAGATATGCGAGGTACTAACTCACATAAATGCTAGACTGTCTCAGGAATTGTAAAATACTCTTTGACTTGATTGGTGGGATATTTTTATGTGAACAGTGAGAATCATGAATGTGCACTCTAGTAGTAAACTTCATGTTGATAGCAATGGCTATTGCTTACCGGTAAATATGTCATGAAGATAACCAATTCCCGAACTCCGTGGATTGATTAGTTTCATGAAACATGAGGATATAAATATGAGGACATGTCTCCTTTCTGAGCCAACAGAAGAAATCACGCAACCACCGACAAAGAGTTTCTTCTACCATTTGCCTCCTAGAGCATTGCAATAATACAAGCAACCTACCAACAATTCACCTCGACCACTCTCAAAATGAAGAACCTTTTCACCCTTGCCGTTACCCTTGCTCTGGCGATGACTGCTGCGGCTGCTCCTTCTGACATTTTCGAGCGTGATGGCATGGTCTTCGACAAACGCCAATGTGGTTGTGTTGCCGGTCAGTCGTGCTGCGTTTCTGGAGACGCAACACTTTGCTTCCCTGGCTGCTAAGGTATGCTCATTAAGATTGAATGCCAAGTCAACTTGAACCTAACATCATGTTAGTAAATAATGTAACGCATTTGGTGGATTTATAAAGCAAACGAGGTCGCACGGTGGAAGGCTCGAAGATGTTCTGTAGTTACTATGTCGATTTTAGAATAATGACATCTCCTACTGGGGATAATATAATTCTATTGCCTTGTGTGTGAGAATAACCTACCCAGAAATATCCACAGTGTTTCTCAATTGTGACCCCATTTGCATAGATATCTTATTTACTCCAGTAAAATATTATTACACCGAATGGTGTTTAATTGAGCCCAAGTTCAATTAGAGTTGGAAATACAGTGTAGATTATAATTCGATACTGTATTCATTATAGGAATTTCGATCCATTATAGGCTTCATAGTCATAGCTTGGAATTCATAGCTTGGATTAACGTTTCCCCGTAACGTCTGTGTCATACAAGCACTTCTGTTTGCATACGGCCCTTCACTTCCCAAGACTTTTTCACTCTCTGCGTATTTCGCATAATGCCCAAAGGCGCTCTTTACAACTATTTTATGATCTGTGCAAGATAGAAACACCCATCGAGCCTGGGTTGACTGCCATGGAGCGCTATGCGAAGCCTAGGGTTTCTGTAGCATGTCTACCCTGTCGCAGCCAACGTCTGAAATGCGACGCGAGCCATCCAACCTGTGCACGCTGTCGGTCACTGGGTAGATCATGTTCATACCCAGAATCCCGCAGGAGTGGCAAGTATCGGAACTCTGCTTTATGGAAAAGCAGACTACATCGCATCGATCCAAGTTCTACAACTCTTCCCAGCCCGTCGGTATCAATGTCTCAAGAAGATGACTTGTCAGCTAATCCCGAACTATGCATCTCCCCTTCTATGCTTTCCGTCACCGCACCTGTTAGCGAATCTGCTAGCGGATCTACTATTCTTTCCGTGGGTAGTCATCTGTTAGATCTTTATTATGAGTATTTCCACCCGAGTCATCCATTTTTGTTGCCGCGCAGGAATCTTGATACGAGGCTAAGAGCTGGACCTCCATCTCCCACCCTTCAGCAGCTGACCACTACAATGGAATATATTGGGTCGTTCTATCGGCACATTCCGGTTGGAACCAAGTTATATCCTGGTAATGACGCTAGCATTGAAACAGATGGATTTGTTGTGCAGAACACTCTCTTACGAGCAATGGCTAAGAGCATGTGTGACGACAAATCTGGTGCGGAAGTACTATTGGCTCGTGCTATTCAACAAGCAATTTTCATTGGTTTGCAAGAGAAAAGCTTCGCCGACACAGTTGCTGATGGCGATCCTATTCTTGCGGAAAGCTGGAGACGTACTTGGTGGATGTTATACTTGACAGACGCCAATTTTTCTGTCACAAGACGTGATTTTGTACCCATTATCACATCAAACCACGACGTCGACCTTCCGTGTGAAGATGGATCTTATGAACAAATGGTAAAGTGTTTTGCGGCCCTTTATCCATGGGATTTTGTGTTAAGCCGTGTGATAGGACGTTCCTCTTCAGGCAGCCACGTTACTCGAATACCGCACTCGCGAATTCGCGTTGGATGATAAACCCTTTTCGTCTTTTGCATATCTCATTGATGCCACACAAATCTTCATCGCCGCATTGACTGCTTCTACCCAGTACTAGGACATCATTGAAGCAGAAATTTTGTGTGGCGATTTGGAGGCGAGAGTCATCAGTTGGTTTTTAATGCTACCACCAAACAAAAGAGAGCTCACTGTGACGCCGGGCTTAATGGATCAGCTCATGTTTCAATCCCACATGATGATGTATACGTATGTCATGACCTGCTCAGTCGGAGTGTGCAGCCTTTTGCTAACACGCCAAAGATCTCTTGCCTTTATTCACCGGCCCCTATCAAACTTGAGACATGACCCAGCAGAAGACATTTCTACTTGTGGCCCGCCGCCGCCACCATTAGAGCAGAATTCTGGATATACCAGGATTGCCCACGGCGTACATTCTGAGAAATTGTTCCAGGCAATCCGGAAGCAGACTCAATGTCTAATTTTGCTGCCGATGAGAGCGGCACAGCTCTCGCCATTTGTGATTTGTATGATAGCTTGCTCAACTATCGCATACCTAGTGGCATCAAAATTGGCGCTCAAGGCAGACGAGGCCGAAGCAGCTCGCAGTCGGATCCGCATTTCGTTGGCAACACTGAGAATGTACGAGGATGCTTGGCCGCGAGCGAAGAAAATCTTGATGGAATTAAAGCGAATTGCACAGGCCATTTTGCAATCGGCGACAGTATCACCAGCTCCATCTATTGACTCTCAGCTGCTTACAGACGAAACCACCATTACCGCAAGTTTCTTTGACAATGAGTGGCTGTGTGCATTTGAGAATACGACATCTTAGACGAGATTGGGGGCTATCAATGAATTCACCTCGACTTAATATTGCACAATAGACGCTAGACTTAGAATCGATACCCTTGAAAGTATGCTTAATTAAAGAATTTGCCACGAGTGGTTGCTCTGTGTCTGTTTCATTAAGATGACGTCTTTGTGCCTGAAGACTTCTTAGATGTCCCACATACTTATGCGTAATTCCATCTCTTCCGATCAAGAAAATGACTGTCTATTGTATAAGTTTCTAGTGAATAGATCGTGAAGCTTTATCCGATCTCCGATGCACACGCATCCGAATAGCCTAAGCTGAGGTGGGGCCGAATGAAGAAGCATCGGCCTGAGCGGCGAATCGTCCCGAGCTGAGTCTAGGGCGGGAGATCACGAGTATCAACTCTTGGAGAATATATATATATATATATACATATCCGGTTATAGAACGTTGAGATCAAATTGTCAAAGCCCATAACTCTTGTTTCAACATGGCTACACTCATTCGAAACACAGCCCTCGGCACCGTTGTGAGATTTCTTTCACGGGGGTCTATTCTTGCCCATCCAAACCGTACAAATACCAACCTCTCAGAGCGTAACAAAGAGGTAGAGAAGACTTCACATGCAAAGAAGGACATTCAGGGGCATATTGTAGTTGGCTGGTAAGCATCATGCAAATATACGTCTACATCCAATGATTGACGCAGCATCTAGGACTCCGGATAGCGATCCCGAAAATCCTCAGAATTGGCCCCTTTCATGGAGGATCTTTGTCAGTTCATTAATATGGTGAGAGATCCTAGCCCATAAATGACAGTTGTCCATATTCTAATCAGATTGGGGAGAAGCATTTACACGTTCACTGTGTATTGCGGTTCTTCTATATATGTCCCGAGCGAAGCGTACGTTACCTTTTCTCCAGAACGATGAGCAAGGTCTTACTTGAACAAATAGACAAGTGATGAAAGAGTTTAACGTTTCCGAGACGGTTGCCTCCCTTGGACTGGCACTTTACGTTCTTGGGTGTAAGTCGATGATCCCCATAACAGCCACGCACAACTGACTCTCCTCTCTTAGATGGCCTAGGGCCTCTTGTTTTTTCTCCTCTTAGCGAAATACCACTCATTGGTCGAAATCCGATATATATCATTACTTTCGCCATATATCTAATTTTTCTTGTTGCATCCGCAACTGTACACAATTTTTCTGGATTTCTTGTTATTCGTTTCTTACAAGGCTTTTTCGGTAGCCCGTGCCTAGCTACGGGAGCCGCCTCGTTAAGCGACATGGTACATGCAATTGATACAGGAGCCTCTTAAATATTTATTAATCATGCAAATAGTTTCCCGTTACTCGAATTCCATATCCCCTCGCTGCTTGGTCCGGAGCCATGTACGCTGGCCCTGCGCGCTTGGCCCCTTGTTGTCAGGTTTTGCCGTTACTGCAAAGACGTAAGCTCTAGTCATACTCCGATAATAATACTGCTTGCAACAGTCTCTGACACTCAACAGATGGAGGTGGGCCATGTGGGAAATGGTCTGGCTCACAGCTATTGTCTTTATTCTTTTATTTGTCTTTCTTCCAGAAACTGCGGCACCAACATTGCTCTACTATAAAGCACAGCGGTTGAGAAAAGAAACTGGGGATCCTAGATATATGTCAGAACATTCAGCCTCCCAGAAACTAAGCCGCAGTCAAGTAATCCAGCTGGAGCTAGTAAAGCCATTCGAAATAACTGTCAAAGATCCCGCGATTGCATTTGTCAATCTTTATGTTAGTGTAACCCGTCATCGATCTTACAATACTTCAGTTAAACTGACTTGTGAGTATGCTAGACTGCACTAACGTACGGAATTTACTACTCTTTCTTTGAAGTTTTCCCTCTCGTTTATCCCAAGATCTATGGCATGAACCTGGGGGAAACATCTGCAGTGTTCCTCTGCGTGCTCATTGCCTGCATCATTGGCACAGTATGGTATTGCACCTGGTACCGATTCTTCGCTCAAAAGCGCTTCGATAAACTCGGGACTTTTGATGTGCAGGAATCATTCCTTCGCCCAGGTCTAGTTGGAGTATTTGGAGTCCCCATTGGAATGTTCCTTTTCGGCTGGGCGGCCCGCGAATCAATTCCTGGGGAAATTCCCACGCTGGGTATTGTCATATACTGCGGCTGTTCGTTCGTGGTCGGACTTGGCATTTTTATTCACTTGCCATGCAGCTATACACAGTATTCTGCTAGTTTATTTGCCGCAAATGACGCATTACGAAGCGCATTTGCGAGCGCAGCGATACTCTTCGGACGCCCTCTATACGTCAATCTCGGTGTAGGCAAAGGCTGCAGCTTGCTTGGTGGGTTGAGCATTTTTGGCGTCATCGGCTTTTGGTACTTATTCATTTACGGCGACAAGTTGCGGAAGCGTAGCAAGTTTACGGCACATGCATGAATGTAGAGCTCTGGGCGTGGCAAACTCCGGTATTAGACATTGGGTATGAAACAAAGATGTGGAAGACCCGTAGCCTCTCTTCTCTTTTGTTAAAAAACAAGAATAGGCAAACCTTTTATATTTCTCTCTAAATATGACAGCTACTCTGGAGCCCAGCTCATGCTTACATAGCATATCTCTGCTTGTATACTTCTCGTGAAGTGCCGTTTGTAGTCTAGATCTAGATTGAAGACGACTAAAGGCCTCTGTAAGCTGATTTATTTCCCAGTGCGTCGCCGCTCCTCTGCATTAAAGCTTACAGTATACAGCCAAATTGTAAAAACCTGTGCCGTCCAAGGCCCAGTTCATAAGATGAATATACATCAGGGTGCAAGACATATTGCTGGACCTCTTAAGTATTGATACCCGAGACTATAACTAATGTGAGATATTTCTGTACTCCTCGTCGTATTCCACCAATGCAGTAACGCCTCCCTTCTCTATAACCTCAGTATCGACAACTAACGTTGCAAAGAGAGTAGCACAATCCGTTAGGCTATGGTTGTCGCTGACTTTGTGATGGCAGCCCGGGGCCTCGAACCAGCTCTCCCCTTCCCGAAACACCTCAGTTGGCCCGTCGTTCATCTTACTGAGCACAGTCCCTTCAATCACAAATGCAGATACGGAAGCCCCTGCATGACGGTGAGGAGGGGTGGACCCGTTGGGAGGGTAAGTGACCCGGAGGCCGACGCTAGATTTTTCGGGGCAGTTTGGTAGCTGGTTCTGGTATATAAGCTCCACAGTTGGGAGTGGTCGACTGCCAGTATATGTTAGTTATGTGCTGATTTTTGAAGGCTGATGTGGCCCAAAGAATCTTCTTCTCATTGCCTCAATTTGATGGATTCTCTGTGTCTGGTATGATACCTTCTGTCGTACTTGGGAGGATCCGGCACGATCTTGTTCTCATCCATCTTCTTAGCTATCAAAAAGGGAGTCGAATATAGCTCAAGTGACACTTATTTATTGAATGACTTTGGAGTAAACGTGAAGCATAACATTTATTGAATGGCTGCGGACTATATATACGTCGTTCAGATGTGGTCTTGGGCTCATTCGGTGGCTTAGGCTTGCTGACAAGCCCACAAGCACTATGTCATGACGATGGCTTTTTACCATGCATATATACTAGACTGAATTCCTAAGTAACTTTACAGAAGAACCGTCGCTCGATATACAATCTAGACATCTACACGCGATATATCGATTTATCGTTCCAAATGCGGGTCGGGGTGTAATCAGTGGCCCTCCAGCAGGCCTGAAGTAAATTAAGGCCGCCCGTCATTGCGCATCACCATCTTCCCAACACACGGTGGCAATCCGGCAATGGGCCCAAGTTTACAAAATAAGATACCGTAGTAAGCATCAAAGCTAGTCGGATAGATTAAAATTCTTCGGATAGATCGAGAAATACGCCACGTTCCCCGGCTAGGAGATCCCAAGAGCAAGCCTAGGCATTTTCACTCTGACTCCCGACCGATTCAGCCACAGCAAAGACGGCACGCTCATTAACATCGTGGATAAAAATCTAGGCAATTCCGATAGCGCAAAGATAGTCTTCTTGGTATGAATGAGGGACAGTGCGTGAAGATTGGTAACTCGATCGACGGCCGGTCATCGACTCCGAGTTTAACTTCAGTGATGTAACTGCGGCCTTCAAGAAGAGCGAGACGGGTCATGCCCATGAGATGATTGATCTCAGAGGACATAACGTATGATGCGTTTCTAGTTCGATAATTGTAATGTGAACAACGTGGCAAGATCAAATCGGCAGTCGAATACGGTGTACCTAATATCGGCAAGCATAGCTTCATCCACGAATAATCCATTATAGGAACGAGATAGATAGAGCGAAAGTATTAAAATTATGAGTGCTGTCTATCCATCGAGGCTGTTCACCTCAAGACATTTATAACATGTATCGTCACTTTTCATCTAGCATACCAGATACATATCCGTCCTTATTTCTCCTCAACAAACAATTTTTCCAGCCATGGCCCCAGAAGCTCAAGACCATAGTCATCGTGGGAGGTGTTTGAGAGGTGAAACGCGTCCTTGTACCAACCAGGGGTCCCGCAAGACATGAGGCGATGACCAACAGGCTGACAGGAGCCGAAGTCGATGGGCTTCGGTTCTCCCTCTTCACCCAACATTATATTTGCTGGATTTATATCGTTATGCGCCAGTCCAATCGAGTGCAGATGATCAACCGCCGCCCGTAGCCCGGACATGATACGGTTCTTGTCCACCAAACCCTTGAATAGCTCCGGCCGTTGAGCAGCGAATCCTAGATCGTGCTTGAATGGAAAGGTTTCTAGGACGAGTCCGGTGATTCTGTCTCTCTTAATCTGGCAGCCGTAGTAGCTCACAATGTTCGGATGGGACCTCTGTGCAAGAAACTCCATTGTGTGTGCTTCCTGAAGCATAAGCCGAGCAAGAAACGTTGTTCCCTTGACGTCCTCATAGTCTGCCCATGCCGTGCGCTTGATATATCGGCCGGAATAGTCGTCTGGTGCTGCGGTCAGGCCGGTCATGGGGAAAACTGGATATATCTCTTCGTCTGTTACAGGTTGAAGGTTATCTTTGACAATATCCACGGTGAGCTCACTTACTCGCATTCTCTCTTTGACGCCATAATAGGCATTGTCATCAGAGTCGACTACGGCGAAAGATGTCCATGGGATGTCTTCTCCGTTAGACTCAACAATCCACTCGCATCTAGAACAGAGATCTGTCGGTGTAGTAATCTCGATCATTTCAAATTAGCGAGCGAAAAAAAAAGATGCGCAAAGATACGAGAGCAGAAGTAGTTGTCGACGGAAATGGCGTGTTACGCTCATGGAGAGGGCAGCCGAACTACGAGGCTAGAACTGATAGGGATGTTTGTTTTCTGCCTCGAGTTACGTGAGCCATGGCAAAGCTGCCTGAAACACATGACGTGGCAAATTTAATGGAAGGCAAGGCACGTTGGTTACATGTTGTTGGCTGCGTCAGTTGCTTCGATGGCAAGCTTCATCGCCTGGGGGACTAATTGTAGCCAATTAGAGGCACTGCTGTTCCATTCGAATATCTTATGTGCACTTATCGTGGTGATCCTCATTTGTTTTAATATACTTGTACTTCGCAATGGTAAGGTGACGAATCTGTCTTCCGTAGGACCGTCAATATTTAAGGCACAGGAATTCTCAGGTGCAACGTATATCTTAGCATGTAGCTATATGCTACTCAACAGTCGCACTATTCATGATCATTCTAATCATATATCAGAGATACGAATAAGTAGTAAAGGCTTTATTCGTAACATTAACAGTAATTTTTTGTGAAGCTACTGGTCTCAGAGCCTCGAGAGGTCTAGCATTTACACCAGAGGGAATAGTAGCGAATATTCCGGAATAATACAGGAGCGATTGCCTAAAGACCCAATAGATAATGGGTCAATGTTTTGTTCATATGACAAGGGCTCATTGTAATATCTACAGCGTAATAAGATGAAATGTAATTGATAGCCGGAGCCGGAGTCGAAGTCGGAGTCGGAGTCGGAGTCGAAATGGGTCTAAGCTATCAGCACTGCAACAGGTGAAAATCACCAGCAAAGAGTCACTTTGCAAATATGGGGCAAATTGAATCATGCTCCTGTACCGTATACTGTGCTACAAAAGGATGACAGAGTACAAGTCATACTCATAGAATTAAAAAAAAAAAGCCTGTTCTCTTTTATTCATCGTTTTCCCTTTTGAGCACTATTGCATGCCTTTCTGTTAGCAGATAAAATGGCCGAGTCATCTGAAACAATTCTCAAATTAAGCAAGAGCACTATTCGACGCTATCGCACATCGGATGCCGCAGCCGTTGTTGAAGGCGGGGACACACCCCTGGTTTCTGAATATATGTCGGCATCCTTTCCAAGTCCTTATACGCTAGAAAGGGCATTGGGATGGATCAAAATGGCCAACGAAGAAGGAAGCCTTCATTTCGCCATATGCACCATCGATAGCGATGTTGTTATTGGTGCCTGTGGATTTGATCATCTCACCGGCGTGGAATCTCGGACCAAGGTTATTGGTTACTGGCTGTCGCCCAAATACTGGGGTCAGGGTATAATGACGGAAGTTATCACAGCACTAAGTGGTTGGATTTTTGGGCAAGTTCCAACGCTCCTAAAACTAGAAGCCACCGTGGTTGAAGAGAACAAAGGAAGCATCAAGGTTTTGGAAAGGTCTGGGTATCAGCAGGAAGGGGTTAAACGCATGTCTGTGTTCAAAAAAGGCCGGGTTAGTAACACTATGCTCTTTGGATTGACTAGGAATGAATGGAATCAATCTGTATGATAGAGAGTAAATGTGGCTAGTCTGGTAGAGCGAGAGTGAAAAGACTGCACGGTGAGAAGACACATTAGATAGAGACATCGCATTCAAATTTCACTATGCGTACTTACGTGTTAATTGCTATATATTGGTGATATTAAGAAGTCGTTGCAATGGCGAGACTCATTGTCGACATTGCTTCCGTTCGCCATCAACTATGCTCAATTGTCTTGTCTGTTCATTCGTCAGAACAAAAATTGCCATACACACGATATTCATCCATATATTAGTAATTACAGAAATGAGTCCCAGCTGACAAAAGTGATATAACATGCTATACAATCCAGGTTAAAGTATCTATATCCGTCAATTCGTCAAGACAAACTTTTTCCACTGTTGAATCTGTAGCGGAACCATCAGGCATATTGGAACAGGGATTGAGAACTTGATCCAACACCTTTAAAATAACATCTTTGGTCCTATAGCAGTGATCAGTACATGGTACCTTGGCTAGCAGCCATTCCAAGAAGGCTCCGAGCAAACTTAGTTGCTGAATGATGCTAGAGATTGAAGGTGTAAAGCATCCATGCGAATCTGTCTGAAGAAGGCATCTACACAAAACAACAGCTGCTGGTAGTGCATATCCCATGATGAACCACTCATGGTCACCTTGCATGCCTAACAGAGTATCGTTTCGCGTCCAGAATGTAACTGTGACTGATATAATATCCAGACTAGTCTGTACTAGACCATCAAAGTTTTGGCTGGGCTGAGTTTTTTGTAGTAATTTTTCGATGAGAAAGAGGTTTTGAAGGTGCTCTAACCGGATAAAAAGCTTAGTATACAGCACATGAGGTTCAAAAAATTTAATCTTTAAATCGACGTCGGCCAGCCGTAGACTGCTAGGTAGGCCGTTGAAAATATGGACTTGCTGTGATCTCAAAGTACTAAATTTCGAGTCTATGATTAGCATCGAGCCAGGATCTTCGGAAACCATGTTACTGAAGCGATCTTACATCAACTCTAGTGGATCTCTGGTTTTTTTGTTCAAGGCAAGGTTTAAAACTTGTTCTCGGATATGCGCGATCAATCCTCTGGCTCGAAGGGTTGTTGTGGAATAGATTTTGCCATCAGCATTCCATCCCTCATCATTAACACCCAATGAGGCAAGGTTTACACCTTGACTAGGCCTCCAGCGTAAGAGAATGGTATTGCAGATGTCCAGAGGCAATGCCGTAGAGCAATGGTCCGATGGTAGCAGGGGCAGGTTACCAGACAGAGTAGCAGCAGTCTTATCCAAGATATAGATGGCCGTGAAGAGACGGCGTTCAGACTGCTTCAAAATGAGAGGATCTTGTATTGATGCATCGGAAATGGCGTTCAAACCCATGGAACAAGCTAATGAAACGGTTTCCGAGTGAAGCGGCCAAAAGCTGGGATCTGAAGGCAATCGATCAGCACTACTAGATTAGCTTTCAACATTACGGAGGAATTTTACCATTGGGTCCATGTAAAATTGATGAAACAATGCTTGTGCGGTATAAGAGATACAGGAATAGCACGTTATGGGCTTTGATATCTTGGCAGAATGTGATACAGCTCTCCATAATACCAAAGAACTTGAGAGCAAGAACGCTTGGTCTATACCCATTGATATCTTCTTTGTTTTGCAGTGCGCTCAGTGCCCAGCTGCTGAAGAGCAGCCCAATCAATTCCCATCTGGTATTTGGGCCAGAAAAGCTAGCATACCACTCTTCTGGTCGATCCCACTGGCTGTCCGGGAACTTTTGTGTTGTATTTGAGAAAATGGTCAATGCGACGTCCTCGAGATGTTCCTTATTCCTCTCTTGCAAGAATGCATAAGAAAAAGCATTTCTTAGCTCGATCAGCAATCTTGACGTGGATAATGGAATCCATCCGTCAAACGGATTAATATGAGGCTTAGCAAGTATGTGTTCGGCGTCAGGACTTGGTAAGCTGGCCAAAACATCCAAAGCCACTTGCAAGTCTTTGGCGCTTGGTCCCGAAGAAGCACGCCCATAATGCTGGCTACTAAGAATTTGGCGTTCAGGAACAATCTTGGTATTGTTAAGGCGGGTGTTAACTTCGCAGATAATAAAATTCAACTCCGTTTGGGTCGATTCGGCGGTGACCGGTGAATTTAATGCATGTAATGGATCTTTGATGAACGTGGAACGATTTTGCGCCAAGCTGGGAAAGATTGTGGGTGAGTTGCCAGAATGTATGGCCGACGTTTGGCGATTCTGTGAAGGTTGATCGAGATATCTACAAAGTGTCTTTGTCCGACTTCGCTGGCACCGCTGACATGTTGGAAAGGCACGATCGCAGGCATATTTCCGGCGCTGGCATGGTTCACACGCAACTAAGCGACCATTTTTTGTTCGGGGTATAACCGCGAGAGATCTATCTAGATCCATTGATAGCTGAGTGGTAGAAGAGTATGTTGGATAGCTGAAGTTGATTGACAACGAGTGATTTCGCCGTTACAAATCCATACCTAGCGAATCAACACGTGATGCCCGCTATATCACGCTGAGCTACAGCAGGCACCAAGAGCTTACAGCGGTAATTGTCAAGGGATGTAATAGAGACGGACAACCTGAACGTTGAAGAGAACCACGCTGAGTTAAAACGCTATTCGTAGGTACATAACTAATAGGCCTAGAAGCTGGGAAGATATTTAAAACATCAAAGTTCACCACCAACGGCAATTCTATTATGTTATTACCGTATGTTTTGTTTAATCCTTTCTATGTTCCGCCCAATTGTTTTCTCTTAAAAAAGTTACATCAGTTGTTTTATTGTGCATCGTTCATTTCCGTAGTATACATTTTCGCATTTCTGGACCCTCTGCAGCATCTATACTGCCTCTCTACATCAAGCCACCTCGAGCAACAGCTGGACTAACATAAAATTCAGTGCACAACCGCAAGTCGCGACTTTCTTGGTATACCTAGGTACCTAGTATGCTACGTTTCATGGGGACGTAGCAACTTGTCTAAGGAAACTTGTACGCGATGTCCGTGTATGCCAGTCCTCAAAGTTTCCCTGTACCAACGCTTATTCTGGCGAAGGTAGTAGTTTTATCCCCCGTCGCCATGACTGGCTGTGACATATCGTGTCATTTTTTTGGGGCATATGGGAAATTATCACATTCATAGGAGCTATTTTCACCGCGGAGGAATTTGTATGATAATATATTTCAAAGTTCAATGGACTGCTTCAATGCACTCTCGGATCTTTGGACATGGCTTTATAACTATTCGCTATTGATGATTGAATCCAATATTCCAGCTGTGGCAGCCAGCGCCTCGTCTTGGTGCCGGTAGCCGACCACCTGAACAGCGATTGGGAGCCCTTTGTAAAATTCGGGTCCAGTATCTAAAAAAGGCAAAATGAGAATATCAGCCTTAGTCATTCATTATATATTACAGTTTGAGAGTAGTCACTTACAGAGCTTGTAAAGTTCGGCATCCTGATGGCCGTATTTCCCGTTACTGGCGTCGTCAATGACATCTGAGTCCGTCACAGCATCTACAGGAACCACTACGGCCGGGTAGTCCAGGTAGTTCCACAAGCCTGTGGAAGTGACAGTGGTCCAAGTATCCAAAGGTAGCGCAGTATGAGGTGCTGGGGGCATCAGAATAGCATCCAGATTGTTGTCGCGAAAGAAACGACGATAGGTACTAGCGACTTCAGCCCGACGTACATTCAGGTCGAAAAATCCTTGAAGCGTTGTTTTCTGTCCGGACAAGAGAGATGTTTTCTCCCCCGACAAGAGGCCAAGTGCCTTGACCGATGGCACCAAAGGCTCTCCTGTTCGGTCAAGCTGTTCAAGATAGTACTTTTGACAGCCAATTTCAGTATTCAGTTGAGAGTGGAAGAGCTGTTAGCGACGTACCTCATTGCCCATTAAAGTATAATAAGAAAGCAAGTCATCATACCAAGCATCGCCCTTCGGCAGAGTCAAGGGAATAATTTCCACGGCTTTGCTTTGTTGAAGCTTGTCCACTGCCTTTTTCAAGCCCCTCCTCACGGGGGGCACTGGTGTATAGAAACCATCATCTTCGACCAAACCAATTTGTAGTCTCTTGCTGGGCTTCAGATCTCTCCATTGCAATGATATGACATTGCTATCATATTTCCACGTGTCAGCCTGCATTATGGACTTGAGAAAAAGAGCGCAGTCCCGAAATGTGGTTGCCATTGGCCCAACACTCGATCGCACTCCATCCGTACCCGGAACTGTAAGCTCTCGCGTACCTCCATGAGGAATTACGCCTGCACTCGGTTTCATTCCATAAATTCCGTTACAAATAGATGGTACACGTATGCTTCCGCCGATATCAGTACCAACCCCAAGGACACTTCCTCTAAGAGCAAGCAGGGCACCCTCACCACCTGTGCTACCACCTGCAGTCATTGAGGCATTTCTAGGGTTGAGGGTCCTGCCAAACACATTGTTATCACTGTCCCCAGTCATGACGGTCTGCGGAACATTTGTCTTGCAATAGAGGACGGCACCGAGGTCAAGCAACATAGCGGCGATAGCACTATGCTCTTTTGCCGGTGCGTTGACGTAGCAAGCTAAACCAGTTGATGTATCATGGCCTTGAATTTGGAAAGTATCCTTGATTGAGACTGGCAAGCCGAACAGTGGAGGGAGTGCCTTGCCGCCTACGAATTCTTGTCGCTGTTTATCAAGTTGGCGAGCGCGCTCGATTGCCTCGTCGAAAAAGATTTCTGTCAAACAATTTACCTTTTCACATACTCCAGTCAGCGATGGCACTAATTGAGACCAAAATTGATGAAATTTACCATCTGGTGAGCGATAGCTGCCCGCTTGCAAAACGCTGTCGTGACTTGCTCAACAGACCATGTACCAATTTTGATGCCCATCAGCAGGCTTGTTGCGTCGTATTTGGACGTGATATCAATCTCAGTATCGTTTAAAATACCACAAGTAATTGGTACATCCAAAGGATTAATGGACTCTTGACGCTTGTCTTCGTCGAGTCTCCAGGCGGTAGGAATCTTTTGACTCCTCTGTAGCCTTTTTTCATGGGCAATAGCCCTGTAGTCTCCTTGGGTCATTTTTATCGTCGAGTAATATTCTTAAAAGTAAGATGATCGAATGATACTCTTTTCCTCTCATGAAAGTCGCATTCATGGGCATTTATATACATCTACCAATCTATTTGCTATACTGGATTTGCGATCCCACAATCTTCTAATCAACTGGCTATATTCATCAATCCAGAGGATTTGAATGATATTGGCAGTGGCCGTTAATAAATTCTCCGGTTCCGGCTCCGGTTTCACGATGCCCACGCCAATCCTACTCATGGTTGCAGACGCTGACGATGCCTATCCAAGCAGAACTCTTGAACTAGGCAGCGCAATTCGCCAGATCTTATAAATGACCAATGGAATCCAAGGTACCCCGCAACGTCCCCAATTTCAGTCATACCTTATCATAACCTTCCGGCCAACCTTCCGGCGGTTAATCTGAACAGTCAGCAGCAAATGAGCCCCAACAGTTTTCTTTGCGGGTCGCCGAGAACCTAACATCTCATCAATTAGCTTTTGTCTTCTACTACTCATCATACAGTTCGGCGAACATTGCATCTCGCAGCCACCCAGAAATAGACCGAATATATGGCGACATTTAAACGCAAAGGCCGAAACTCAAGAACGGCATGTGATCGATGTTATGAGCTAAAAGAGCGATGCGCCCGTTCGGCTATTGACCTTGCCTGCACAAGATGTGATCGATTAAGGCTTGTTTGCTCCATTATTCGCCCTGTTCGGCCGGCTGGTCGGAGACCAAACAATTGGAATAATATCGTCAATGCTGCCGCGTCATCCGAGTCAATCATACATGACACAACTAAGGAGCATCAGATGGACATTGATTCATGGTTTCATACCGGAATCAGCGTCGACTTCAGGGAAAGACAACTGTTAAGGCTCCTCTTAAGTGAGCCCAAGAATTTCGGGCACCATCTCGTGAGCCCTAGTTTTGAACCTACCGAGCATAGATCGCTTGTTGCTCTTCTTCCCACAGCCATGCCGTTCCTCAAAGACGCGCTTCTATCCTATGCAAGTGGGCTGAAGTTCGCTCAGACAAGTGTGGCAGCAGATACATATGTAAATGCTAACCATCGCTACGCGTCATCTGCTATCGAAACATTGCGATCGATAAATGTTACCAATGTACAAGAGGCAATATTATGTCTTACCCTCGGGAAAGTTTTAGTTCTAGCAGTGTATTCCTTGATAGGAGTCGGCGCTGCTGAAATTTGTCAATACTGCCTGAACGCCACAACGGCATTTACCAACGTCGCCATATCATGGGACCAAGACCTAGCATCGCAGCATAGCTTCCTTATACTTATGGAAACTATGGATTGCTTGGTTCATTGCCGAAAGCCTGCACAGAGATTTCCACCACGACAAATCGGAAGTATAGACCGCCATCTTGGACTTTGTTTGTCCTTGTTACCTTGCTATTATGATTTATGTGTCATCAGCCATTCAATGGTTGATAATACTGAAACAGCATCCCTTGTTTACCTTTACAAAAAGCTTGATGAAGTACGAGTTGCCGTGGAAACATGGCAACCGCCACCCCTGGGAGATATAACCTTTCAGGTCAAAACAGTAGACATGGTTAATCTCCTTGCGCAAGCAAGGGTATATCGACTAGCGGCGTTGCTAATCATTCATCGGCTACAATACCCGTTTGGCCAGCAAGACTCCCAGGCGAATATCTGGTCAAACGAGATCCTGAAAGAGTTTGAACTTGCGGACTGGGCTACCAAGCAAACCACTCGCTGTGTAACAATGCCATATATTGTCGCAGCAATAGAAATTCAGGATTTTGGCTCACGACTCAAGGCGCTGGAGAATGTGGACAAGTATGTCGACAAATTCACCCCAACAGTTCAACGAGCTGCAAAGCGATTTCTTTCTCGAATCTGGCTAGAGCGAGACAACAAGATAACTTATTATTGGTTTCAATCAGTCTCTAAACCTTGCCCTATTCTGCAATCTTTCGAGTTTTAGATATTGTGATCACAACTCTCGGTTGTATGGAGTATCACGATGAAGGTATCAGTGATTTGTGGGACTCTACCCTAGGCTGTTCAGCATAGACCGATTTAATACAACAGAGAATCAAAAGTGTGTAATTCTTGGATAGTTTCATTGTTTCAAAGGTACATTTAGTATTTAAATAAGGCTAACATCAGTCTCGTAGTAATGTTACTTTGTTACCCAAGCACCATAACTATTAACATGCCGCTTTTTACTAAATGTTGTTTACAGGGAAGTGGGGACACCACTACACATTCCTCTAAATCAGTATTTCGTAATTCATTCTACGAATTGAGATTCTTCACTACCTGTAATGATATTGGCGGCAAATGTTTTGTTCGACTTGCACCAAGCATTTACTGCCGTTCGTATACACGGTGCGCACACGCGGCCTCACGATTCTTTGGCCAGGGTCTACGCGTTCCTGTAAGCTTAATACGAACCACATCAAGGATGTATGCATTCTTGTAAGCTTAATGAGCCCCCGGGTTACGCGTTTTCTGATGCGCCAAAAAATTCACATACGCGTCCCAGCTGAATTGGTTTTGCTTAAGGATTAATTTGTCATAATGGATAAAATTAGGGTTATCATAGAATTCAAACTGACCAATGGCGTCTCACGCAATTTCTCTTATGTGATCATCTGCTGCAACTGCAACTTGAGCCTCTGGATTATCAACGGCCTTTATGGCGGCATGCGGTTCGTTTGTAAATAGCGGTACTCCGATAGGAAGGTCCATCTCCGACATTCATTGCCACGCTTGACCGCTACAGGCGCAGATGAGAAGTAATCATCCCACACGTCAATACCCCCTTGATGTTAAAGGATGCTTTGAGTAAACATTCAACTCTTTCTTATATATTACATCAAATGAGCCACTCTGGCTGAATTTCCAATATCTCTTGTGTTCATACTTGTTTACTCTTACTTATTGGTTACTATAAGGATCCCTGGATCAAAGAATCATGGCCTGGACTCGAGTGGTTGCGTATGCTGTTTTAAGCTCGCATTTCTGGCTTCCTACCAAGGGGGATTACATTTGGCCGAATGAGCAGATCGACGAGCTTGAGAGAGAAGTGTTCGAACAAGAAAACCCCTTTGACGGTCCCGGCAGCACTGTTTCCTTTGTGGACGGATGCAGTGGGCCAGCTGAGCGTGCGCTTGGTATAGGGCGTAGTTTTGGTGCTGAATGGATTAGAAACGCCTATCACGACATGGCAACAGCAGATGTGTCTGCTGGAACCGGTGGCCTTGACGCTTCAATTGTTTTCGAGATGGATCGTTCTGAGAACGTTGGAGATGCATTTCGGGAAACACTTGGCATTTTTCAGGGCAGTTATAATACTCGAGCGTCTATGGCTGATTTATTTGCCATAGGCGCCGTGATGGCTGTTGGCGCGTGTTCAAATGGAAAGGTTATTGTTCCATTCAGAGGCGGTCGCGTGGACGCAGCTGGCCCAGGTCCATCTGGTGTTCCGGAGCCTCAGCAAGACCTACCTACACATACTCTGAGTTTTGCGAAACAGGGATTTGATACGTCCGAAATGATCGCTCTCGTTGCTTGTGGGCATAGTGTTGGAGGTGTGCATGGTGTGGACTTTCCAGAAATTGTCCCTAATCCTGTGCCAACGAATGGTGTTTGTAATTCTACGTCTCTCACCGACAGCGGGTTGGTGAATCATCACGACTCAGTTGACTAACTTGTAAAACACTTTTTAGGCAACGAACGATAATACCGTTACTTTTGACACAACCACGGACGACTTTGACAACCTTGTGTTAGTTTTGCTCTCGCGTCGCCCTGCCATAAAGTCTTTGCTCCACCAAACTAACATCTAGTCTACTACAGTGCCAAAGAGTTTGTCGCCAATGTTTCTCAAAACCCACTTGCGTTTGGACAAAATAAAACAACACGATCAGACTTTCGTATCTTCAACGCAGATGGCGGCGATATGATTTCACAGATGGCGTCATCCAATGACTTTTTCCTGAACACGTGCACCACTATGTTTGAGCGCATGATTAATACGGTGCCGAGAGATGTTAAACTGACAGATGTTATTAAGCCTCTTAAGATAAAGCCTCGAAAGTTGGCTGTTACAGTTAACGATGATCAAACCCTCTCAATATCTGGATTTATACGAGTAAGTGCTACCCTTCCACCCGCCGCAGAACTTAGAGGTCTTGAATGGCTAACTAAGAGCAATTTGAACTTGCTAAAGATTGTTGATGACCTAATTGGTGCAAATGGAACACAAGTTCTTTTCCATTTAGCCTCGCGATCTGGCGAAGCATTGCCTGTGGCTACTGGAACGACATCACAAGGGCTGACTGCAGGCTGCGGCTATCCTAATTGCGGTCCAAGCTACACCTATTTCAGATTCAGCTCTACAATTCCCGCTGAGCAGGGCGTATCGTCTTTTACTGTCGAAATTATCGACGGCTCAACTGGAAAGGCCACGGTTTATAACAATGGCGGCGGCGGATTTCCTGTATCTGATGCTATTCTGCCAATGTTTAGTCTTTCAAGTCAGAGCAGCATAACTATCAACGGTAGTAACCAGCTACAACTCAACTTGACCGCAGCAGTAAGTACAATTCATGATTCATGCGGTAGTTCTTTTTCACACAACTGACCATTTCACAACGATAAGGTTCTAAATGCGGAGTTGTACACAAACGTTTCACTCATTGTTCCGCAACCCTCAAATAAAAGCGCTCCAATTAGCCCGTGGATTCAGGAAATAGTTCATATGGAGCCTTTGAGCAAAATTTCTGGAACCAATTTTACACTCTACAGAGGCATATGGCAGAGCAGTGGTCCATTGACAGCAGTCTCTTCGCACCCCTTTGATCTTGTTGCCCAGGGAACGACAAAAACAGTTTCTAGTGTCTTCAACTCCTGGGATGATGTTGAATTTGTCTAAATACCGATTGTCATATCCAGTTAATATAGAATTTGGAACAAATTTATGGCGATGGCCTACTATGCAATTAATATTGTGTTAATAAATCGTGATTAATATGCTTAAATGAATCCAAGTTATTTTCCGCATACGTGAAAGCCGGAATGGATTACGACAAGAAGAGGCAGTGTGATATTTTAGATATAGACCACTGCGACTCGACTGAAGGACGAGGACGAATTATACAGAGGGTTGATGCTGTCACTAAGCTTCCACTTAGGAATATGAACGCGCTTGTGTTCGTTTCAAAGCTAGATATAGTTCAGTCTCCCGGTTTGAGTCTCGCAGTATTGGTGATTAGTATTTTGGAGGATGTTTTGGAGAAGGTATGAGCCACCTAGCAAGCGTCGTATCTCCAGATGGTGCATGAAGTTACATCTTGACATCATCATTGATCTGATGTCTTTCAATGGCGACGGTATATGTCATATATGCTTTATTGAGTCCCGCCTACGGACAGAGCGTATTGACCTGAGCTTAGATCGAGCTCAACAAAAAAGCCCGCGTCCGAGCCCTTGCAATACGCTGTTTCACCAACACCATAGTCACAAGAGGGCACGACAGTCGATCTCCGCAGAGCTAGCTTCATAAGCTGAACGTATTGGCGTATCATAAATGAATCCGGATAGAAAAGGTCGGCGATCTCATGAAATATCGATATGACATTCGTGGGTTCAAAAACAGCACATTGTTGGGTCTTATGTCTTTGCTTCCGCTAAATTGCCAATCAAGGTAGTATGTATAGGTGCATCTCATATTCCATTATTCACTAATCATTGTACGTCTATGTAACGGTTATTCTATGATCCAGTCGGCATCGATAGCACCGCCTTGGTTGGTACAAAGCTTGCACTTGACCACTTAGATGTGACAGTTTTGAGCTGAGTGTAAAAGTTCACTCCTGGTTTCCCGTAAAAAGTACTGGCCCCCCCTCCAGCCACGCTCTTCTTATTTCCTGTGAATGAGAACATTGGAAGAGGCACCGGGATTGGCACGTTTATGCCCAGCTGGCCTGCTTCAATATTGCGCCGGAACTTCTCTGCGACTGCGCCCGAGGAGGTGAAAATAGCAGCACCATTCCCGTAGTCATTCCCGTTGATAAGATCAATACCTGCCTCAAGAGTGTCAACATTAACACACACTAGTACCGGGCCGAATATCTCTTCTTTATAGCATTGCATAGATTGCCTAACGTCAGTAATTATCGTTGGAGCAACCCAGTTGCCATTCGGATACTTCTCTGGCTTATAACCACGACCGTCAAGAAGGATATGAGCACCTTCGACTTGTGCACTCGCAATTAGTGATTCAATCCTCGCTTTGCTCTCAGGTGTAACAACAGGACCAAGATCAGCACCATGCTCAAAGCCCGCATCAACTCGTAGAGTTTTCGCTTTCTGAACGAGTTCATCAAGCCACTGTCGGCTCTCTCCCACAAATACTGCTACGGACAGTGCCATACAACGCTGTCCTGCAGCTCCAAAGGCAGCACTGACAATGGCATCCAGAGCCGCTTCTTTGTCACAATCGGGCATGATCAATGCGTGATTCTTTGCGCCCAAGTTTGCCTGCACCCTCTTTCCAGTTGCGGAGCCACGTGTGAAGATATACTCTCCAGCTTTGTTGCTTCCAACAAAACTAATGGCTTTGATAACGGGAGAATCGATGAGAAAATTAACGGTATCATGTGCGCCATGTACCACGTTGATAACGCCCTTTGGAAACCCGGCCTTTTCGGCCAATTCGGCAAGAATCATCGCAGCGCCGGGATCTCTCTCAGAAGGCTTTAGCACCATTGTATTTCCAGTAATAGTAGCAATCGGTATGCACCACAGAGGTATCATTGCAGGGAAATCTACACGCGATATTCGTTAGAACCATACTGGGTGTTGGATGACAAGAGGAAGAACATACTGAATGGGCAGATTGCGGCGACAACGCCAAGAGGCTCCCTGTAGGTCCTGGTCTCCATGTCCTTGGCGACCTCCAGAATCTCTCCCTTCATATACTCGGGGCCGGCGCATGCGGCTTCTGCAACCTGCAGCCCGCGCAGCACATCGCCTCGCGCATCTGCAAATGTTTTGCCCTGCTCCAAGGTAATGGAAGCAGCGAGTCTATCCCAGTTCTCTTTGATCAAACTGACATAACGAAACATGATCTGCTGTCGGGCAATTATCGAGGTTTTGCTCCAGGAGCTGAAGGCATTCTGCGCCGATTCAATTGCGCGCTGTAATTCGTCACTGGTCATCATCGGTACTCTAGTAACCAAGTTATTTGTCGCAGGATCGTGGACAAGGATGAAATTCTTTGATTGAGACAGTCGGAATTCATTGTCGATAAAGTATGGCGTGTCCTTTGGGTTGGATATTTTTTCATGATATTGAGGAAAATGGGTAGGGGTTGAGCCTAGCAAGCTCGCCGCGGTTGGGTTTGAGTCTTGTGTCATTTTCAATTCGCTTAAAAAGTAATGTTGATACTCGTTTCAGGATGCGAGAGCCGCACAATTATAAGCAAGGCTTGAGATTCTTATGAGGGAGGCTGATTGTGTGTTATTAAAGATTGAAGATATTCCCATCATTCACCCCCGCAGTAGTAGATGAGCCCAATCTGCGGAGATGCCCAAATAACTATTGGGAGCTCCCAACTCCCGTGCGGGGAATAAGGCACATATGCTGGTTTGGTAAGCACCATCACTGATCAAAGGGACCTGAGCTGAGAAATTAAGACTTGATGAACGCTCTAATCTGGACATCTCATCATGGCGCTTTTTGATCTGAAACCGGCACAAGGAATCGATGATGCGGCTTGGAATATTCTCATCCTTGCAGCATACTATTCAAGAAGCACGTATTTTGTACTGTGCGGGGGAGACGACTGTCAGAGTTGCTAAAGGAGTATGATGACTTTGAACAAATGTTGGAATTCTCGCGCCGGAAAATATGAAAGCTGGCATCGATCAACCGTGGTAAGAATAGCCCGGTAGATCGGTATGGTTTCCCTTTGTCGATCTCTCTACTCCGTATGTAGAAAGCTATTCCAACCACTCACTCCACCCATTTTCCCCCAGCTACCAGGGTAAATTTATTATTAGTACTTCTCTTCAGTACCTTTGTAGTCGCAATTTTTCTTTGAAGATGGTATGAGACTTTATCAAATTGGACTCAAATGCTATGTAGTCGCAGCACATCAATGGAGGATGCTGAGAGCGCGCGGAGAAATTAGCTGCTTTTATTTGCGTTTGTGTATCCAGTAAGTCTACTGCCGTACAATGAGGCTGCTCATCTGGAAATCGACTCGTTCTCCCACTTAATTACCCCAATAGAGATGCTGACTTGGCACTGACATTGGGTGAACGAAGAACACGAAGAACAGCCTAGGGTGTAAAAGCCCAAGCATGCCAAGCTATATAGCGACACCTTATGCACACGCAAATACCTAATTATTATAGCCGCTCAAAAGGCAATCTGATTTGAATAAATAATGGACTTATTTTCAGCTTGTGTGTGAATGTGTGAATAGTCGTATTGCAGTCTCTGTTGTTTGAGTATCCCCTTGAGCTAACTAGAATTTAAGAGCACTCTAGTTATATCTCCTGAGATGCCATTGTTGTAGCAGTCCGCTCCGTCCACCTGTTGTGATTCGGAAATAAATGAGTTTCTAAACTCCGTCTGGCCTGAGGCTTCGTCCTCTATCATGACAGATAAGAGCTTGTTTTACTAAATTTATTTTCGATAGGTACTCACAGCTCAGCACTAGCATATTAACTTTCTATATACGATCGAGACGCGAAGAGCGATCAACAAGTAAATAATATTGCGCAGAAAGAGAATATGGACATAGTAAGAATTAGATAAGCACTAATCAGGAGCGTTGCTGAATATATTACTTTGTACACATGGAATTGTCTTAGGTTGCAGCCACAAAACTTTATATCCTGGAATCCAGATTAATCTTACACCGCATTGCTTTCTCCTTTTGACTAAATGCTCACATCTCCATAATACCCAGCCTTGCCAGATTTATATAAGAATATGAAGGAGTTCTTCCAGTTCCTTATCATATTTCCCTTCCGTGTGGCCGCAGAACTATCAATCTGTGTCAACTACTGAAACAAAAACACAAGTTATATATCCAGCATGTCAGGCAAAGGGTACCTCGAACAAACCAATTTGCATACGGAGGCAAAATGGAGATCGGCACTCTTAACGTATCCCGGAAACCTACAGGAGGCTTTGCGAGAGGCTCAGAAGGATTCTAAAAAGACCCTGTTCGGTGTTGCACAGGGGGTTCCGAGCCCATTTTTAACGAAAGTCTATGCTTCTACCCGACCAGACTTTGTATGGTTTGATGTTGAACATGGCATGTTTGACCGTTTGGTGCTCCATGAGTATGGCATCCTGTGGACCAGATCCAATTTCCCCTTTCATCGACCGGATTAGCTAACTACCATAGCGTCATTCATGCAGCCCAGCACCACTCTGAGGGTCAGACGATGGCCATTGTGAGAGTGCCAAAAGAAGATGAGATTTCTTTAACTACGGCATTGGACGCGGGCGCTGCTGGCATTATCATTCCGCACTGTGAAAGCAAAGAAGAGGTTGAAGAATTCATGAAAAAATTTACTACCGTGAGTACGATGGATTCAAAATAGCAGAAGCGGATAAAGAGACTTTGGCTTACCATTGACGGCATAATTAGCTCCTCTCGGTGGTCGCTCATTCAGCCCATGGGTTTTCACTCCCGGTATCTCAGACGCGTCTTTATATGCGAATGATGCGTTCAATATGAAAACTTCGAACAAACATGTCGCCGTTATCGCGCAAATAGAGAGCGTCAAAGGTATCGCGAATGTGGATGAGATTGCATCCATACCTGGAGTCTCAGCACTGATGTTCGGACCTGGAGACTTCATGGCAGATGCGGGACTGGAGTTGACTCTGGGACAACCTCACCCTACTCTAGCGGCTGCCATGGAAAGCATGTCCAAAGCTAGCAAAAAACATAACGTTCCTCTTTTCGGGTATGTGCATCCTTTCTCCATACGTAATATTATTCATGCTCAAACTAATATGCTATATGATATAGCGCAGCTATGAATCTCGATATGATTCCAATGTTGATAGAATCTGGTCATAGAGCTATTATGGTCATGCTAGACGTATGGGGTATTGCTAATACGGTAAAAGCGAACCTAGAAAAGGCAAAAGGATTCCTTTCGACTTGAAAAGCCATTTGGCTAGGAACTCTACACTAAAAGTATTATGTGTTGAGGAACACAGACATCTTTGCCTTTCTAATAATATGCAGCTACAGTATAGAAGACGATAGAAGATTATCACTCATGATCATGGTTTTTATTGTCTTCCATGCTTTTATTTTTAACTCTGAGTCCATTCAATGCGTGACTTTCCTGATGCGATGATGAAAGGTCTACAGGCAGCGCTGTGTTTTGTTACCCATATAAATGAAATAAAGCTGGCATGCTGTAAGCCAGATAGCGTGTTGAATATACTTAGAAGTGCATTCTATACGTTGTCTGAGAGCCAAAACTAAAGACTAAAACTCTCAGAAGAAATGTAAGAAGCCAGTATGGCTTCGGCAAATAAGAAACCAAGCATTCGAGGTATCCATACCGGGGCATCCAAGCGATTTCCGAATGCTTCAGGATTTCTCCCCGGAATATGCGCCTGCAAGTTTTACTGCCAATGCCAGGAACTCACTCTCAAGGGCAACCGATGCAGCACCTGGGACTTTCCCAGCATGCATTGTACCGACATTTCCCAGCACTGCAACGGCTACATCTGTTTCCTCATTCCAGAACATACTTCCATTGAACCCCAAAGTACTTCCGTTGTGTCCAAACCATGCATTACCATCGGCAGTCCGCATCTTGAAGATCCCATGGCCTACCCATACTCTCTCTGTTATCGGTATGAGATCCATCATGAGCTTCAGCGAGGATGATGACAAGATTTTAGCATTTCGAATAGCAAGTGCCAGAGTGCAAAGATCTTTTGGATGCGATAAGTTGCCGCCGGCGACCCATTCCGTCGACATGTTCGATTTGCTTGCGTCTAGGAGATCCGGGCGAGATTTAGGATATGGGAAAGCAGGACAGACACCAGCTGTCGATAAGAACGTAGGGGTCACCCAGTGGTATCTATTGGGCATTTGACCCGCTTGGGGTGATTCAAACCCCTCGAGGTAGGTATAGTTCAAACCCAGAGGTTCAAGTACTCGCGAGCGAATCAGACTTGCAGCTTTGACGCTTGAATGCCCAATTGACGCTTGAATTTCGGGGGAAACTGTTTCTGAGGAAATAAATTCCGCAACCAGACCTAGGAAGGTAAAGTTGGTGTTTGAGTAAGAGTATTTACCCGGGGTTGGCTGGGGATTCGGCGCTTGAAGATTCGGATCACTATCATAGCGGACATAGGCCAAAGTTTCCGTGCTTGTCCAAATCTTATCAGGATCAAGATCTGACCCGCGGCCCTGCCGGATCCATTGAGGATCATCTTCCCAGCTTGGGATGCCTGATGTATGGCTAAGGAGCTGGCCGATCGTAGCTCCGGAAGCATGAGGGATCCCCCGAAGAATTTCTGCAGAGACATACTGTTGAAGAGTATCATCAATGCTGAGTCTCCTTTCTTCAATGAGCTGCAAAATAACTACACTCATGAAGACTTTTGTGATGCTTCCAATTCCAGAGACGTGTTCCGAAGTAAACGGGGTTTTGGTTTCTACATTCGCCAGCCCTGCCGTTCCTGACCAGAGAAGCCCCTCCGAGGATGCGACCGCAGCCGTTATACCAGGAACGCCAATCTCAACACCATCCTGAAGGCATTTCTGCAATGCGTCTTGCAAGAAATCTTTCGTATTATTATGTTGCTCAGACATTGAATGAAGTTTTCGACAATAAACAGTTTCAATTATGCGACATAAGACATTTGCGGGAACCTCACGACGCTGATGAGTCAAATTACGATGTTTATAAGGCCAGTGCTTATTAGTCACAGCACGCCGTGCACTGCCTACACGTGATCAATCATTCCGCCATCGGCACTGATAGCAAAGAGAAATGACTGCAACATTTGTGTTTGCTCATACGGTTTGTAGGGAATGAGTAATAATTCCCTGCTGATATTTGTAGTTTTGTTGAAAGAATGGGGATTAAGACATCAAATATTGGGAAAGCCCCGCCGGCCATTACTAAACAACGCACGGCTTGAGTGGCAATGGTAGCATTAAAGGCTTTCCGACAGGCAGACCAAAATCTGAGAGTGCCGATTACCTTGTATTTAACCTTACTGGATTTAATACATGAAAAGCTTGGCGATGTGTTCTGCAGATCTTTGATGGTGACTAATGGCATAGACCTATGTCCTTCAAATGTCTCATATCATCAGGTGACTTCGATGTGAACAAGAGACAATGCGGCTGATGGAGCGTTTTAGCATCGCACGACAGCGACAACAATAACAATATCGAATCGCAATCGATTCAGATGTTATTTTAATCTTTTGTGCATAATGGCTTGACTGATTGGTTTTAAATAAAACATCAACGACCCATACAATTTTTGTACCTCGTATTAATATGGTTCATGGCTCAAGGCCATTTCCCCGTTGGATAGACGTATCGCAAGATAAAGCTCCTTCTACGGCAGGAGGATAAATCTCAAAGCAACTACTCAACTTAGAACTCCCAATAGACCTACACTGGATAAGCCGTAAAAGGACCGAGTTGCCGAGAATCTTCAAGCTCCTTCTTCTTTGGGGATTCTTCGTATTAGTGCTAGCCCCAGATCCGTCGTTCACGGCAAAGACGGCAAGCCTTTAATAGCGTTTGATAGCATCACGACACGAATCGTATGGTGGATTAAATATTCAGAGACGTCTCGACCTAATATATCTGATGTTTCCAGATTGGGAATCTTCTGGATTCCCAACGTAGACCGCATCGTGAAATGTCGTGCGAATGAATAATGTCACACTCGCCTTCCTCGAAGGTTTTAGATCGGTCCACCTACTCCGTATCCTCTGTTGACTTAAAAGTGTTCATATAATCCCAATTATCTATATAAGAATGGTCTTTCCATGTGTCTTGGAAAACAAAGAATTAGCCTGCATTAGCCATCTTCTGCATTACAATCTTCAAGTCAACTCCACAAGACAAAGAAATCGAAATGTTGTTCACGGCGGCTATACAGCTGGCGATGACAGGCTTAGCCTTGGCTGTTTCCAACCCTTCAGGCCAAAAGGTGACCAGTTCGGGAGCTTTCAGCAGCGGAGCCGGCAATAACAACAATGCCAATATTTATGACGGCACTGGAAATGCTGGATCAGACACATACAGTAAGTCCCCAAATGCACATTACGTCGAATGCGTAATCGTGCTTTCACCATACATGTTTTCTAACAATCGTAGGGTGCTATTATGGTGGCTGGGAGAGCTTCCCCCCCGTATCTGAATGGATTGAATTTGACGCCATGTGGAACTACTCAAAGAATGCCATGGCCGAATCTTGTGCCGACCTCGGCATAGGATCTTGCTCGAACGGCGCTGGTGCTTTTGGATCTGGCAACAGCGGAGAGCAAACTGGCTTGATCTGGAATGCTATCCAGCAAGTTGCCCAGACTTCTTTAGTTGATCATCGATTCATTCTCGCTACAATTTTACAAGAAGTAAGCTTTCAAATTCCAACCATCAAACTGTCATTGCATGTGTGTGTATTCTGACATTTACAAAGTCCATCGGTTGTGTCAATGTCTGCCCGACTAACAACCCAGATCCCTCCCAGCCAGATAACCCGGGCTTGATGCAGTCTGATGGCGGAGTGACATTTGTTGGCAACTCGGCCAGCAACTCGGCTCAACAATCCAGTATTACCCAGATGGTCATTGATGGTACACAAGGAACTGCCTTAGGTGATGGACTGGTTCAGTGCATTAACCAATACGGCAACATCTATGAGGTAAGTCAAAGAGAGTGGGATTAATTTGGAGAAGCTGGCTGACACTCGTCTTTTACCTAGGCGGCTCGTTGTTATAATTCCGGTTCAGTTAACGCTGGGAACTTGAATGATGGCCAAGGAGCTACGGCATCCTACGTCAATGATATTGCCAACCGCATGACTGGCTGGCTTTACTCTAACTCTAAGTTCAACCAATGTTAATTGAGCGGCATCAATATGTTTTAGCATTCAAGTATATAACTTACAGCTGTTAGCATGTATATTTATTGAGAAAATAAACCTGATTCGCCTGGTACTTCTCCAAGGCCTGCGTTTATTTAACATTTGTCCCACTACGCATTGCATTTAAGTGTTCCCTATGTCTTTTTCTTTAAAATGCCTGTGGGCGTTTCCAAGTTTGGGTAAATAGTGATCACTTTCAGATTGAACTCCAAATATTGTATGTAGGGTAATGCTTTCGGTATGTAGGTGAATAGCCGGTAGCGACACATTGGGAAAATGGTGGGGTATCGGCTGCCCCTGATACGTGGGGTGTAGCTGGGATGGAAAGTGAGAGATGGAGTAAGAAAGAGTTTTCAATGCTCTGTAGACATAGCCACGATTATATAGTTCATTTGTTTTTAAAAGGTATAGACACGAATAAAACTGTGCAAACGATAACTTGGTAGAGCCTATGAGGCTCTAATGATATGCGTATGTAGATATACTACCTCTTATGTCCGCAAACATGTACGGATTGCGTTCGAAAGGATCGCCTCGTAAGCGACAGTCATCCCACGAATCCATACCCCGGCACAAACGTCGTATTTATGGAGACACTGGAATAACATTTCTTGGCGTGAGAATATTCTCCGTTAGCAATTGATCCTTAGTATTCCTCATAAAGCGAACGATCCTTTAGTAGCCGGAGGTGATGTGTACTCGTAGCGTGTAGTCCGCGTCACGCGACCACAGCCATGTCCGTCTCTCGCATTAACGCAGCATTCTGCGTCTTTTGGATTCTCCTCTTCATATTTTCCGCAATTTTCTCATACGATGACCCGTCATCCATCTTTTTCAATGCTAATAGAGCCTACGAACAGCGCTTTTCCAGCGTGAGAGCGGCTGAGGCGGACGCATACATCCGCAATCTACCCGCGAGAGTCATACCGATCAAACCTGTCGACAAGCTGCTCTGCATCGGCATTCCCAGCATTAATCGCACGACCGAGTCGTTCCTTTCCTCCACGATTGCTACATTGTCTGATACGCTCACGCCGGAAGAGCGTGCGTCTATCCGTATCGTGGTGTTACTGGCCGATAAATCGCCCTCGGAGCACTTTGCCTATGGACAGAATTGGCTCGAGCCGCTTGTTGACGAGATTCTCCTCTATGGCGAGCCGCCTCAAGGAAGCACCAAGTATCGCCGTATACCGCTCGACCTGAAAGAGGGGAATATTCGTGGTGATGGCCGGGTTGAGAACATGAGACTTGACCACTCAGCGCTAGTCGAAGCATGCAGAGAGCAAGAATACCCATACTTTGCGCTGGTGGAAGACGACATTGTTACCACTAGGGACTGGTTTCCTCGATTCGTAAAAGGACTGACATACGTCGAGCAAAAGACCAAAGAGACTACGAGGGAATGGATATACCTACGACTGTTTTATTCGGAAATATTAATGGGGTGGAACAATGAGGAATGGTTAGGCTATTCCAAAATTATCTGCCTGGTGTACACCGCCGTGCTGGCTGCGTTTCTGGTTGGGCGGAAATACGTACGCGTCGGCGCTTCGAGCGGCGTTTCACCGCACGCGCAGCGTTACCTTGTGGCGCTCGTCTTTGGTCTTTGGTTGCCGGCTCTTATTGCTCTGTACTTCCTTTCTGGTCGTCTATTCACCGGCAGATTGAGCCCCTTCAGCTTGAGCACATTGCATGGAGCACGCGAGATGCCACATTACGGGTGCTGTGCTCAGGGACTTGTCCTTCCCCAGCGACACCTGGAGGGTTTCCAGGCCCTGCTTAGAGATCCGCCATACGACTTCCCGGGAGACATGATATTGGAAGATTATGCAGAAGCTCGTGGCCTTGTGAAATGGGCACTGGAGCCAAGTGTGTTCCAGCATGTTGGGTTCAAGGAATCTTCCGATGGAACCCGTAGGGCTGAAGTTTGGAACTTTGGATTTGAAAGGCAATATAGGATCTAATCGTGGAAACAAGTTTGTGCATTAAGATAAGCAAAACAGTATGTGGCATAGTATATTTGTCGGTCATAGTAAGAATATATCATTCGCGCCATCCATCTCACCCATGACCCCCTGGACATCCACACGGCGACCTAAGAGATCTTGTTTCTCTCGTACACGCATCACTAGTATCAAGATAAGCCTGTGGTCAGTCAAACTCTCCCCCTTGTCACCAATTGAAGTATCCATATACTCTCCGGTAGCATGGCTGCGCTCTCGTGTAGAACCATTCATGGCCGACGCCATTTCATCCATAAATTCAGAAATCCAGTCCGCATAAATCTCGTCCGTTGTCTCAATTCCTGCGATAAAGATGGGCAAAGGCCATAGCATTGAGCGAGGCACCTTCATTAGAGACGCCAACCGGCTCTTGCGGTGTATCTGTCGAAGTTGTAAAGCAATTTTCAGTATACCGCTGGTTGCCATTGCGGCAGTCGAATCACTACGGATATCTGGGTACAAAAATCGGGACCATAAAACTTTGGCAGATAGAAATGCTGCATAGCAAGATAACCACTGCAGCGAGGCTCGATCAATGTTCCGCGATGTATTTGCAGGCAGAAGTGAGTGCGGAGATAGGCTCTCGTTGGCAGTGTGATTACGGGAACCTCTGTTCATAATGTTTTTCCCCAGGCTTGTGGCAACGTGACGGAGTGCATTTGCCGCAGGATTCGTCGCTATTGCAAGATCAAATTCTGTATCCATGCGCCGTATATCGAGGTTGATAGCGGTCTCTTTGGCTTCTGCGAGCTCACGGTGTTCCGAGAGACTGGAGTTTTGTTCTAATACATCTTTCCACGAGCGATACTGAAGCATATTAGAAATGAGGCAAAATGTTTCATGCGTTCGAACTGATACAGGCACTTTTTTCTCGTCCTGAACTAGCTCGTCAGCAGGATAAGTTTGGCCAAAAATCTCTGAGAGGTATGAATGCGAATGTGATAGAATGTATTTGTAATTGGGATGGCGTATGAGTGCGTGGAGCAGCGTAGTCATGGCAGTGTTTTCTCCACTGTTGTTGGATGATAATGGCGAGGAGAATATCCTTAGGCGGACATCGATGTAGCAGAGCCATAAGAGAAATTTGCATGCCAAGGCAGAGAGAGACGTATTATCCAGATGGCATGCAAGATGCTCTTTTAAATTGTCCAAGCGGCTGAGAATCGAAGTAGCATCGCCATTCAAAACGTCGCATCTGCAGAGAAATAACACAGACGATATTGTGATTTCAGCTTTTGAGGAAATGACACATTGGCCGGTCGGTCCAGCTGGGACAGGCTCCAAGAAGTGTTCATTTGAGTCAACACAGCACGATAAACGCTCAAGGCCTTGAATCGCCTGAGCATAGTAAGTTTTCCACGATTCGTCGTGGGATATAGAGGTTGCTGCTAAGTGCTTTGCAGCCCAAGCCAGGACCGCAAACCGGAATGGAGAATCGGGACTACAGTGGTCACTCTGAATGTAGTCTAGGACAAATCTTAGATAGTTTCCTTTACCGTCCTCTTTGAGAGAGTAGCCACAGCTGGCAATCCACCGCTCGAAATGAGTCAGATAAGCAGTGTCCTGATTGACGTGTGGCAGGGACATTTCCTCTAGCTGCGGTGGGAAGTCTGTTACTTTGGCGCGCTTCTTTCCGTAGGGTGCTGGCTCTTCCATCGGTTGTCTCCGGCGACTGCCTTCTCCGATATCGTCGAGCTGGTATTCCAGCCCGTTCATGGAAAATGTGGAATCTGGCCAGCTGGGAAACTCAATGTCTTTGTCAAAGAATGACTCGAAAGAAAAGTTAAAATCCGAGATATCTGGGATCTGGAAGCTGGTCAATCCAACAATATCTCCCTCTGGTCGTTGGCTGTCGAGGCTCGTGGTATCATGTGTAGATGACGTTGTCTGCTCAGAGTTCCATTTGGCTAGCCGTGTATTGGATTCGGACTGCCATTTGTCTTCCAGATCTGTATACACCATGGCGGCTAAGTCCGGGGATTGGTGTTCTCCTATGTCCAACTCTGTCGCGCATGGTTGCTGATGGTCACTGACATCCCCAGCAACATCCGGCTTCGTCTTGTGATGTGATGCTAAGTGAAGCGTCTTAGGGACCTGCTGCCTTGGATTGTCCAGGGATGTGGCTAAAGATATCCTCATATTGCTATCAAACGATGAAATACAGGCTGCTTTTAGTCGGAGGCAGTTTTGACACGGATTGCCTCCCGAGCAGCGGACTTTTCGCTTCCTGCAGGTCATGCATCCTGCTCCGTGATTAGTTGATCATGCCCACTGGTCTACAATGCGATCATTCCAATACGGCTATTGATCCTCGCCGAGGTTGCTTACTTACCATGAAAGCTTCGGCGTTGTGTGCGATCCATTGTTGAAACGATTACTCAGGCATCTGATCAGTTGGATGGGGTCAATAAGAGACGGATGTAAACTCAGCCGCGAGTCAAAGGAAGACTGTTGGTGGCATGTTCACATTAGCGCGCGGTGAACAAATATAGGCTATATACGAAGACGCCACTGTGAATCCAGGTCCCCTCAGCAGTGCGGTATTGGAGCTATCTACTGTGGATTCAAAGGTCACATGTGGCGATAGTGACTACAGGTTAAAAAATCCCAGTTCTGTAGTGAAAGTACGGATCTAAATATTTTTGGGCGTAGTCGATCATTTTCTCGTTGCGAGTAAACAATTCTTGCAAAGGTGTTCAGCTATTTGCCTATCGATCTGCCTCACTGATGAAGAAACTCCAGTATATAACACCGACAGCAACAAAGTTTTCTCAACAACGTGGTGCATTTCTTAGTACATCTACATTAAATTAGAACATCCAACTTGCTACTCTTTCGAACTACATATCCTGTCGTTTATTTCATCTTTCTTCCCACAAAGATCTTTTGCGTTACATCGCAACTGGCTACCAAGCATATCGAAAGTAATGCAACTCTTTGTCAGTCAGGTCAAGGAAGTCATCCTCCTGTATGGCATTTGGATCGACTTTGCCATATTTCTTGTCACGTCGTTTGTTTTGTAAAATTAGGTAGGTCATCAAGATGAAAGCCAACACAATCAAAGCCACGAACGAGGCAATCATTCCCCGAAAGCCTGTGGGGTAGAGGGGTGCCTCCGAATCAATGAAGAGCTGAGGTGCGACAAGATTTCCTGCCGAATAAGCAAGAAATATTCCTGCAGAAACGGCCGTCTTGCGCGACATTCCAGCGAAATTAGAAGCAACGAGGCTCAGTACCATTATGTAGCTAATGGTATTCGTGAAGAGAATGTACACACCAGCCAAACGAGTGAGTTTGTCAGATGCCGGCACATAATACACTATCAAGCTGCCAACCAAAGGAGGGATGTTGGATAAAATAATCACGACGCATCGAGCGTTTCCGATATAAGAACCGACGATACCACTGGAACCATTAACCTACTATAGGTATAAAAGAGGTGAAGGATAACTTACGCAACAATGACACTGAAAAGCTGAATGGCATGCTCGGGCATAGAATATATAGTCGCCTCGAGGTTGGTGTATCCGAGTCCCGTTAAGATCAGTTTATTGAACTAGAAGGTCAACATAGTTAGTAACCCATTCGGTTTGTGATTGATTGGATAGAGGTATGATAAGATGAGCGTTGCGTTGAAAGAAAGCATCGACCTGACGGCGAAAATGTGGAGTAGCGAAGACTCAAAATGTGGGCAGCGATTGCTCGACACCTCAGAAAAGAAATGAAGAGATGAATGGGATAAGTTGTACTTACTGCTGTTAGTCCACCACCTGGAAGGCATTGGATGAAAGCAATACAAAAGAATATCCACGCTTGGGGGTCCACAAGAACAGAGACCGCTTGTTTCCATTGCCAGTGAGAAGAACTTATCCCGGTATGATTCGACATTACACGCAAAACAGCGATCCGTTTTTCTCGTTCGTTCAAGAATTTCATCTTCCATGGAGAATCAGGCAAGAACAACATGAGGATCATAGACCAGAGGACTGTGAAACCGCCAAAGGTGATGAACATGTACTTCCACGGCGAAAGCGAGCCATGGCCATGGCCAATACCGTAGGCAATAAGGTCTCCAAAAAAGGACCCAACAGAGTTGCCTGCCCACCATATACACGAACGAAGAGAGTGTTCCTTGCGAGTATAATATTGGCTGGTAATCAACACAAATGCCGGGTTCGTAACAGATTCAAAAAGGCCAAGGAAGAAGCGTGAGGTAGCAATGCCTGCAAAGTTCTTGGCTGTGATGCCTAGTAAAATGCAGGCACCCCAGCCAAACACATTACCGGCCAACCATTTACCCATAGGGACTTTGTGAAGCAAGTATGCGTTTACTGGCTGTCCAACCATATAGCTAAGGAGTGAGTGTTAGTTGTTATGCATCGACCGTCGTTCGCATCGGCGGTACATCATACCCAAAGTAAAAGATACTGGCAACCCAGCTGTACTGTTGACCAACGAGATGCTGTAATAGCATTAGTATCTGATTCAAAAGTTTTCACTGCAAACACACTTACCGTGTCATCTTTAAGTCCAAAGACCGACGCGTTAGACAGAATTCCCTTATCTAGAAAATTCAAGGTATACGTCCCAAGTAGCTGGAAAGAAGTTCTGTCTGTCAGCACGTTGTTCTTCATAGCTATATAGCTTGCAAAACATTCCATGTATGATGCCAAATATACTCACCAGGGGCATTAGCATTAAATCGATTTTCCACCGCACACTACTCGCTTCCTGATCTGTATAGGCGAAATTTTGATCCTCTGTAGTTTGAAGAAAGTCAAGAGCATCATCGTGATGTTTGTGTAACTTCTTGATGAAGATGTCTTCCCCAATCCGATGAACATCACTCGGCTCTACAACAAGTTCATCATGGTGGGCTGAGTTGATTGCATTCTTGTCTGAAGCCATTGGCACACGAAAAGACAGCTATGCCTTGCAAAAATTGTAGGTTGTGTAATTATACTTGCCAGCGCCATTATCCCGGTGATCAGTGTCCTCTTAAACACTTTTTACATCCATCGAAATGCTTTGGCCGCTGCTTATCTCGGTCTTTGCCAAGAGGTGAGGAGAGCTTGCTATACAGCTGCCGAGGGTGGGGAAGATAGGCATCTCGCCATGACTACCAAGAAGGGTTACTATGCCGACCCCACAAACCCACGGCCAGACAAGCTAGCCTCGTACATGGTTGCCATGCCGAGATGGCGATGCCTTCAGTGATATCTTCGGAAGAGACCTTTATGCCGTTCTATGTCCGATTACCTCCTTGGACGGCCACTTCCTGCACTACTACATTAAGGCCATCTTTCCCTGCTAATTCCCAATGGCTGTTAAGTTTCTTTGGCCAATCGCCAGCGTCCAGAATCTGCTCACCAACACAGGCTAAGTTGCCTAGCGCCAATCCACCATGATGCTGCCGTCGAACTATCAGCATATTGTTCTCAGGGGACTACCATATGAACGTGGCCATACACATGGAGAACAGGCTCGGCAGAAGATTCTTGATAGCCTTGTTCACTATCACGCCCCTGGAAAATTACTTCCATGGTATGGATTGAACTCCTGTATTTTCTAGTCCTTTTCTGGTCTATGATATACTACCCTATTTAGGCATCTGTATTCCGCATTTACTGACCATGTTCAGGGAGACGTCTCTGCGCATCATCAAGGAGGTCTATCTCCCAGGTATAGAGAAATATTTTCCCGAAGCACTCCCGGAGCTTCGGGGTATTGCAGATGGAGCTGGCGTTGATTTGGATGAGATTTTGTTCCTCAATGCCCGCTACGATCTTGCTAGGGTTCGGGGAGCAACTATTCGACCTTGTCCCTCGAGCTCAAATACTAGCCCCTCTAAAGCCGCCGTAAATGGCCATGGAACTCAAAATGGTGACAACCGAAGCCAAAACGCAGTTTTGGGCGGTGATATCTCAGATATGCAAGAGCTTCAAGAATGTACCACTGCTGGATTCCTTGCTGAGTCGATGAGCAATGGTGACATTATCTTGGCCCAAAATTGGGATATGTCAGCCAACGTTTACCTTAAAGATACGGCTGTATACCTAGAGATCCACCCAGATGCATCTGAAGATCTACCCGCTATGTTTGTAATGACTGAAGCGGGCCAGTTGGGTCGCTCAGGCTTTAACTCTGCAGGACTTGGCGTCTGCGCGAGCTCTCTCATGTCAACTGAAGATTACTTCCCACTGAATCTCTCTCTGCCTCCAGGGAGTCCACAGGAACCACTCTTACCAATGTCGCTGGTCCGCCGACAGTTCTTGCACAACACCAATTTTGCCAATGCACTTATAAACGTCAAAAATGCCCCGAGACACCTATCGAACAAGCTCATTGTCGGAACTGCAGACAACTTTATCATGTCTTTGGAGATTACGCCGGGCGCTGTTCACCTCGGATATCCTTCCAACGGAGATAACTTTGTGGTAGCATCGAATCATTTCACCAGCGAATCCTTCCAAGCAAGTCAATGGAACGATCGTTACCCCGGTGGTAGCAGTTGGTTCCGCGCCGTCAGAGTCGCACAAAGAGTCCGGCCATCGAATAACAAACAGCTCACGGAAGAGAAAATAACCGAAGCGTTCTGCGATCATTTGTCACTGCCTTCATCTGTCTGTCAACACATGGAAGATTGCACGGTCAAGAACGTACCAGATTATCCATACAAGGGTGCCCAGACAACTTTGGCTCATGTTCGATACAACCTAACCAAGCGAACGACGAGCGTTTGCAAGGGCCCGCCTTGCATGGGCAAGTTTGATCAGTATTCTCTACCTATTACAAGTAATTTGTAAGTTGCAGTTAAGAATAGTAGTATTTCTTTCATTTCATAGAGGTTTCATTTACTGACCACTTTGTCATAGAGGTCAGCATGAAAACAGAGAGATTGATGCCAACTACACGATTGTAAATGGCAAACTCAGGAAGCAGGCAACACCCTAATAGTAGGATTACAGGTCTAACATGAATCGTGTTTCAACAGTAGCATTCAACACTGATTGTGCTTAAAATTTTGTATGGTGCAATGTTGATCAGATACTGAACATTGCATATCAAGTAAGCAAAACGGCATTCATTTGAGCTAAAGAATAGAAAGCTGAGAAAATATTCACTTATATGAAATACAATAATACCTCATTATATTTACTAGTTATATGCCATCACAAACAACATCATAGATAAATATAAATGCAGAACTGTGCTCGTGATTGGAGATGATACCATATCCAAGAACAATAGTCCGAAATTAGTTGCATCTTCAATACAATGGGAGCATTTATTTTACTATTGTACCTTCTGTGTTTGCGAGCTGGTCAGAGTTACTGATCACCATCATGAAAAGAATCTTGCACAGTAAAACGATACTGATCCCCTCTCTCAAGATACACAACACGCTCTCGCAAGCCTTCCTGTTCGACTTCATTCTTGAAATCTGACAGTGGTGACAGGAAAATGTCATAATCATCAAAATGAATTGGTATCGTAATATCTGGGTCAATAAGATGGATCATCTGTATTCCTTGTTTGGCATCCATAGTGACCATGACCAATGGCGCAGAGGGCCCCGGAATAGTTGTGCCTCCCAGATGAACTAGCATAAGATCAATTCTCTTGCCATTGAGTCGCTCTGGTATCTCTTTCAACTCATCGACGAAAAGAGTATCTCCTGAAATGTATATGCGGTAACCCGTCTTGAGTTCCTCATCAGTATTCTGGTCGAAGTGGTGATCACAATTAGTAGTGATACATCCCAACTCCAGGAGCCATCCATTTGTGGGTGGTACAGCACTCAGTATATCATTGATGACAGACAGAGGGCCCGGGGGGATATGCTTTCCGGGCATACCGGTCACTCTAATCACAGATGTGGTTGAGTTACCATTGTTGGGTCGGTATGTATGCTTGTTGGGTCTTCCAGTAGTATACTCTCGAAAACGTCCAGGGCGTGAATAGCCCTGAAAGGCTCAGGGATAGACTTGGATGTCAAACATGCTTTGGCATGAGGAGTCGTAATAATCGGGAAGTCCCGATTGAGTGAGTCCTCAACCAGCTGATCAAAATGATCTTCATGGTAGTGAGACAACAGAATGCAGTCTATTTGAGGCAATTTGTCGAGGTCAACAGCAGGATTGGTCTTGCGCCGGGAAGTAACACCAGGCCCTAAATGAACATGGTCTCCCGCATGCAAAAAGTTCGGATCTGTCAAAATGCGAAAACCGCCCCATTCCAGGACAGTTGTAGCGGTTCCAATAAAGAAGATACTGGCATCTTCCTTACCGTCTGAAACGCGAGGATGTGTACGGATATTTGTGATTGGTAGACTAGTGGGAATTTCTCTATCCTGAGCTTGTGAACCAAGCAACGGGACTCTGGACTTAGGGCCAAGGATAAGTCGCTCTGTCTGTTGCATTGTTGATAATAAGAATGGCTTATTGGAGAAATTGGTTGGATGAAGGCAAGTTAACCACATGAATTGTAACATATGAGACCCGGCTGTGTAGAGCACTTCACCTAGGGCTCCAGAGCCATGATGCTTGATGACGCCACAAAGACGTAGCAAATATACAACCTATACATCTAAAGAAGGATCACACCGCACGGCGCTTATTCTCGGGTGTGGCAAAGGGGGAAAAAAAAGAGCAGCTGCATTGCCAGGTATCTAATAATGTTGGTCAAATGATGCATTGAACTTCTTTACAAGCTAATATTTCCCGAGCTATATCCTCGGTAATTATATAAATCTCCATATGCGTGCTTATTCGGGTATTGCTATAATGGCGCTCTGTCCCGTGGCATCATTGTATACGTTTTTGCTCAAGACTTTTAGGCCAGCGTTGGTAAGCAGACTAATCCACTGCTTTTCAGTTCTTTCAGTTGAGGCAAAGCTAACCATCATGGTCATATCGATTTCGGTTGATCGCGAGTGGGCTCCTTTGTTAGGAATAATAATCTCGTCGATAACGAGTACCGATTCTGAAGACATCGCGGACAGAGTATTCTGTATGATGGCGATACTCTTTTCGTCTGGGTAATCATGTAGTATGTTACGGAGGTAATACACCTTTGCACCTGTTATTGTGTTCAGTATACTCGCAGACGCGAATGGCTTACTGTGGGCGTACCTTTAAGTGGCTGCTCGGTCCAGATATCATAGCTTTGTTTCTCGACTCCTTCAACTGGAATAGCTTGTGGAATAACAAAAGGTTGGTCTTGTAGCACAACGCGGCCTAGCAAGTTAGGATGGACTTTCTTGAGCAAAGCGCACTGCTGGCCAATGCCACCGCCAATGTCCACAAAGAGAAGGGTGTCTGCAGAAGGATTTGGAGCGTGTTCGGCGAAATCAAAAATATCCAGCCAAGATTTCCGGCCATCATGAAGCTCAGACATCCATAGGTTAAAATCGTCCATGATTCTTGGTTGTCTCATAGCCCATGCAAATGCTGGTTCTTGGGTGTTGTGGGCGGCTTGGAAGGGACTATGCACCAAGTCATCTGGGTTGGCATACTTCGTATCGGCTAAAAATTGAGGTGCAGCCAAAAGACACGGCATAATGGCCATGAATCTATTGATCACCGAATTAGTGCGGAAACAGGAGCGGTGTGTAAGAGAATTTGACCTACGAATGCGCGATTCCTGCTTTAAAGCCTGGGCGAGCTAAGGTGCGAGTAATTGTAGTGGCAGCATAGCTGTTCTCATCAGCCTCCATGATAAGATCATGAGAGGCTAAGAAGCGAAGAATACGGCCTTGAGATATGGATTAGTATGCGTTAAACTATATAAAATATACTCAACGTCGTTGAAAGCAAGGGTGGTGAGCATACTAAGTAGCAATGAATCAGCTTTCGAGGACTGGGCGAGTGTCGTAGTCGTGACTGGAACCATAGAATTGGCGAGCGAGTTGAAAATTCCGAGCTCACAAGCAATATGAGAGAAAGTAAGGATCATGGGCTGCCGAAGAACATGTTAGTTGTGCCCCACTACTGAGTGAAACACCGTATTGGTATATTTGACTTACTGAATTGTTCACTCGGTAGATGGTATCAAATGGGTCCTCGGTAACATTCAGTAGTTTCTTAGCAGCGTCATAGAGCGCGCGTCGTTCCCCAGCATCAATGGGCGGGGAACTGGCGGCAGCTTCGAGCTGTGATGCAAGGCTTAACATCGTGGACTGAGATGTTGACTGGTTTTTGGCTTGATGTTCAACGAATGCGAACAGTAAAAGTCTAGTTGGGAGAGAGAGCGTACTTAAGTAATAAATTGGTTAAAGATACATGGACTAAGAGACTGTTATAATAGAACCATGATAATACCGAAAGATAGAAGGCTATTTCCTGGGCGAATAATGCCCACGATGCTTAAGCTGCAGCCCATTGGCAGAACCTGATAGTAACGGTAATGCTAGCTGCACTGGTGCATACTAGTAGTGAAGTACATCCACTGCGCCACTTCCTTCGAAGCTATTTGTTGGCACTACTGCGGTTACTAAATGCTTAATACTCCTTCAGGATTGCTGAAGTTGCTGTGAATTCCAATTAAATTCTCGCGAAATGACACAGGGGAGGAAGGATGGCATGAATCATGGACAAGTTTGAATGGTACCAGTCTTTTAGAACAAGATACTAGGCTACCTAGGTAGCAAAGGTGTTAAAGCGAGCTTAGCTTCTTTAGTCAGCGAGTCTCGACCTGTTGACAGAACCGAGCTAATACAAAAACTCAAATACAGTTAATAGATCGTAACTATATGGGTTGACGTAGTGCGTAATTCTACCAAGCCAAGAGTTAGCATAAGAATTAGTAAGATATTGATCAAAATATCTGAGCCTTGAGAAATTGGCTGGCTTTATGTAGTTGGGGCCAAAAATATATGCATATCAAGTAACTTTATTATGGACGTTGTGTATAGGTTATCTCCTACGAAGCATGACTGAGAATTATACGCAACGCAAACTGAGAACCACCTCATCCCTTTACGTAGGATCTTTCAACAATAGTTTCATCACGTTGAGATATCCCCCAAGTGCTTGCAAACGGGAAGACAATGCCACGCGCTTATAAAGAAACCAACAATTTAACGTATTGACCAGAGGCCACAATGGGTGTTCACTACTCCACATAATTTAAACCAAAGGTTTAAATTATGAAGCAAAATTCTAGGCCCATAGCCAAGACTATGAATCGTCAGACAGCTCATGAGGTGGCGACATTGTAAGCAGACAACCGCGCTTGTTCTAGCAGACTTGGCTGGCCATTGTGGTGCCCAACATAAGGATCTTATGATTACACATATATTACATAAGTACCCAAAATAAAACATTTATAATTGTGAACTTCTTTCCGACAAATTCTTTTCGTTTTTTACGTTCCTTTGGTACGCAATCGAATACTTAGTTGGTTCATCTGCTGATGTGAAAAGTGATGGCAAATCCAGAGTGAACCGTTCCACAAATGCGGAGTATTTGCTAGCCGACCGCATTCAGAGAGGTGTAGGAGAATGAGTAAGCTGTAAGCCATTCTTGCCAAACTGATACTTCTCGAACTGCCTTTTCCCCTTTCTTATCGGGCATATATATACCGACTCGGCTGTTAAAGGACATACAATATTGTCAATAAACACCATTACGAGGCCTCCGATACCCTATACTCTTTGAGAACAACTGGCTTTAGGAATTCCGCTTAAGCGAAACCCGTGCACCGGCAAGCAGAGGTTTTACCTGATTGGGCAGATCTTGACGACTGGGGAGAGTCGACCTCTTCACCCTTCCGCAGATGACGGATAGTTATTGATTCATTGAACTATAGATTATGGCCTACAAGAAAAATAAAAAGACTTTACAGGTTGAGTGCCTGTCGCAAGGAAAATATGTTCATGATCCAAAGGCAAAGTGCCTTCTCTCATGGGAGATTTGGAAAATTTCCGACGATGTTCTCTTCGCAATTTACGAATATCTTTCAACACTAAACATCCGAAATATTGCTGCTATGACTAATTGCAAGCGCCGAAGATTACAGCTCACATTAATCAATGTGGCTTCGCAATAAATACTACAGTTTACTTCGTATTAATGCGTCCATGTGGGGACAGATTGACTGCGCCTCTATCCAGATGTCAGCGTTTATTTCCAATTCAAGGGACAGATAAACAACAGATGCGCCTATACCTAAACCTTAGCACTATCTTGAGCTAGGAATCTACTGTCATAGGCTGTCCTTAAATAATGGAAACGCGTAAAATTTTATCCCGGGGTTCTTGAGCTGTCTACAGGCCACACGCAGTATCGATTTGCCCCGAATCCCGACGTGTTCTGGCGCGGCTAGGTGATACCTCTGGGAGACGCGCGTTTCAAGATTGGAAAATCTGAGAGCACAGCCTTTTTGAAAAGGGGGAAAGCCTTTCATTGTAACATATTTAAGACTCTAAAGGCATCATGTGTGTCTATGATTTTTAATTAGATTACGCGCCAACATTCGCTTCGTTACCTCTCAGTCACCTTCGTTTCTCCTGTTCGATACTATATTGTCATTCATAATATTTCTTTTTCAACAATTCAAAATGAGTTCCGGTGATAATTGTATTGCGGACTGGCAGCACGTATCATATTCCTATTATAAATATGTCCCATCTCTTGCGGCTGCAGGGATTTTCAGCGCACTCTTCTTTTTATCACTAGCCGGCCATTCTTTTCGAACGGTCAGAGCAAGAGCATGGTTTTTAACGCCATTGGTAATTGGTTGCTTATGTACATAACCCGAGAGAAATGATACTGCCCGAGGAAGTTGCAAGTAACTGACCGCTTCGAATAGTTGAGTTTGTTGGCTTCGTTGGCAGGGCTGTTTCAGCAGAGCAGAAGCCTGGATGTTGGACCGAGACACCATATCTTGTCCAAACACTATTCATATTACTCGCTCCAGCCTTATTTGCAGCATCGGTCTATATGTCACTTGGACGAATTATTGAGCTTGTTGATGGAGAAAAGCATGCAATTATAAAGCGAACATGGCTTACCAAGATATTTGTTTGCGGTGATGTGGTCTGCTTTCTTCTTCTTGCTGGTGGTAGGTTTTAGAGTCAAGCCATATTGCGCACCATTTGGGAGACATATCTAACATCAGACTAGGAGGCGGTATGCTGGCTTCTGCAAAGACCAACAAGGCCGAATTCGATGCGGGAAATAATATAATCATTGGAGGCCTGGTGCTGCAGCTTCTGTGGTTTGGACTCTTTGTTGTCATAGCACTTATATTCCACCGTCGAATGTTGCTAGCTCCGACCGCACGAAGTCACCAGGCCGACATAAAATGGAGAAGCTATCTCCACGCACTCTATGTTGCAAGTGCGCTTATCATCATTCGAAATATCTTCCGTCTTATCGAGTATTGCCAGGGCAGTAATGGATACTTGCTGACTACAGAGGTTTTTGTCTATTGTCTGGATGCCCTGCCAATGTTCTTGGTTGTTGCTTGGTTTCTTTGGAAATATCCCGGAGAAATGAGCCCTCTCCTTCAAAAGCAGGCCCTTTACAACAATTCAATGCACGAGATCTAATTTTATAGAGTCCAAGATTAAATTATAGAGCTACTAGAGCAGAAAGTTCAACATGCACTTTTGAAGTCATGACAGCACCATACAAACTTACCATTAATGGATTTGAAACCCAGTAGCAAACAAATTACCTATAACCTCACGATTTTGCCGTCAGCCTTCTTCCACTCCTTCTATATACTACATCAAACTGTGACAGCAAGAGTCGAGTTTGTGTTGTCAACGTAAGCAATGATTTGACATTAATTGAACCTGATAGTAGTCAATGGAATGATGTCGATGATATCAATATGACGAGAAACAAGGGTATTTTAGAATTTTTGTAAGCATATCCGGCTACGAATTCTAGTACATACTGTCAAACGTTATTTCCATCAACCATTTACATGGCTGCAAAGGAAACGTTATGGTTACTCTAAGCAGGCTAGTATTCACAGTGCAAGTTTCTTCAATAGTTGCTATAGCTTACAAGTAACTGAAACGCATAAACCTGAGCCCCTTTACTTGGCTTAATTACCTGATCCTCTACAGATTACTCTACAGTATCTCTATCCGTTTATGTTAGGGATTATAATGTGAATGGCTACGAAGATAGGATCTAGTGACACTCCTTTACATGGAGCCCTCACTCCTCTGTATTGTGCTACAAACCTAGAAGTAGCGAGTTCTAGAACTGACAAATTCTTTGGTCCTTTGGCAAGACAGAATCCGCGTACAAACAAATGGCTGAGGGACAGCGAAGGGAGCAAACGTTTGTGGGAGGTTGGGGAATCATAAATGAGGCCCTGTAGTCTGGCTGCATAAAAATGCACGCAACCTCCCTAATAGGCAACACAAACTCTTGTCACCAAAGCCATGCAGAAAGGGGTAGAATGTGATTTTGTGTATCTATGCATAGTCATTAGTCTAGGTCGAGCAAATATATCTGGCGATGGTTTTTCTATCAGAATAACCTGATTATATATATTCCTGACGTCCTGCTTTTATACGAGTTTATTGCAACCGTATTCCTTCAATGTTTTTTGTTTTTGGAGTATGGGAACCTGGAAGATTTCACGGCCCCTCTGTTAGTCGGCCAAAGAGGTATATTCTCGTACCTTGGTGGTACCTGTTGCCCCAACATCACAATTCTGACTCTCCTGAACATGATATAAGGCGGGGGCCGTAGAGGACTTAGTCATCCAAGCAATCCACCTTATTTATTTGTTCCGAAGGCGTTTATTCTTCATTCTTGCAAACCTCAACCTGCTCACTAACTATCTCAGCAAAATTAACAATACAGCCAGTATGAATTATTTCGCGATGCGCTCTCATAGTGGCCCAAAGTATCAAATTCTATTGATTGGTTTCATTTTAACTTTTATGCATTTTTTACAAACCAATTATTGGCCGCCCCGACTGTGGCAGTGATTGAATATTCTGTCTGCGGTCGTTACTATAGCGAGCACCCCAACCCTGCAGTCGACGTGGGTCATGATCGGGGGCTGCTTTGTAAAGTTGAACCAGTGAAAGATCAAGTCATCTTCTTGCTCGGCTGGTTTTACTCCATCGATTGCCTCCCAGGTGAGTTCACGCGCTCCTTAGCTGAAGATTATGTCTGACTATCTAAGGAATCTGTACGGCGCTTCTTTGGGGGCATCTGGCAGGAAGGATCGGTAAACGCACTGTGCTTGCGATTTCATGTCTAGGCCGCGTGATTAGTACACTTGGATTGCTTACATTTGGTAAGATTTTAATGGCTTTTGGCGCTCTCTTCGGAGATACGAGCATAAGGGATGAATAAACTGACAGATTACAGCCACCCAGTATCACCTATTTCCATCGGCGTGTCTTCTCTTTTCTCCATTAGGAAATCTTCTCGGAGGCGGATCTTACGTATTCCAGTCTGTGATACTTTCCATTGTCTCTGAGGTTACCGAACCAGAAAACAGGTACTTAACCCATGTGTGTAGGAATCTCAGCTAGACATTCTGACGCTCGTTAGAACAAGACTGTTCTACTTATTGGCACTGGTCATGGATATCGCTAATATAGTTGCACCACCTCTAACATCTTTGGCGCTTCGGAGAAACTTGTGGCTTCCCTTTGGTCTGTCGATTATCTTATATGGCCTTCTTCTTGCTACAATATGGACTATACCACCATTAAATGAGACGCCCACGCCATTAAGTGTTCACACAGCTGAAGAGAATGAACCTTTACTTAGCGGACAGAATAGGTTAACGGAGAGCCCAGGCCAATGTGATATGCCTACCTATAATACGCATATCAACTCCTGGACGCATACTCGTCAAAGTTTACTCAGTATTGCTACAAATCGAAGTATTCTCATCCTACTGCTTTGCAGCTTTTTGAAAAGAGTCGGATTCTATAGCGAGACCTTCTTTATCCAATATGCTTCGGAGAAATTCAATCTAACATATGGCGAGACTGCTTCATTCACTAGCGCCCAGTCATTGGGCGCGCTGCTTACAATCGGAGCCGTTCTTCCTCTATGCTCGCGGATTCTTCAGACCCGTTTAGGATCTTCACAAATTGCGGATCTGGTCCTTGTAAGAGCAAATCTGACCATACTGGCAGCAGCATATTGTTCTATTCAGTGGGCATGGAGCATACCTCTTTTCATTATAGGTATGCTGAAAATAGTTTCTTCTGAACCAACCAGGTCAGTGACTTACTCAATATTCAGAACTTTTCTTCTGTGGGGTGGGTGAAGGAGTAGAACCATCACTGCAAGGTATCATGTCGTCTCTTATCGAGCCTTCACAGTTCGCAATGCTGTTCACCAGTGCAGCGTTCCTTGAGTCAGTCGGGAAGATAATCAGCAGCCCTTTCATGGCATTCCTGCTTCGCATGGGGCGAGATTATGATGGTCGAGTGACGGGTCTACCGTTTTTCATAGCGGGGGTAAGTTCAGCTTCCTACTCGATGTCTTGTACAAGATTATGATGCATCTAACTTTTGTTTCAAATAAAAAAGATATTTTTTCTTCTTTGTTTCATTGTATCAATTTTTATCCATGTGGAAAAGCCACATGACGAGGTATTATCTACAACATCACTTCCAGTCGGAAGTGAAGGAAGATAAGGGATGCTTTCTCCAACAATTCGCTGCGAATGCTGTTATGTAACCGAACAGACAGAGATGGAATGTGGCCGGCCTGTGTTTATATGTTCTTTATTTAGTGGCCCATAGACATGAAGGTATATTCAGAGCTTTTTGGGTTGAAGTTCGATTAAGATTTAATGGCTTCACCATTCTCCCTTTTAAAATCCAACATGATACTGCGTTGAGCTAGACTTGAGTGTCGCCAACAACACATATAGATACACATTTCTATATTCTAAGTTTACCAAGGAAGTGTCTCGCCGTTCCAATTAATGAAAGTACCCGTTTTAGTCATGTCAAGACCTTCGACTACTTCAACAATTCCAGCAATGCATTCTTCCATAATATTCTTTGATCGATAGTTAGTCATTCTCGTTGCGACATAGCCAGGATTAATTGCTACCACAGCAATATTGTCGCCATGCTCCTCAAACTCCCTAGCCATAGTAATAGTCATCATATTAAGGGCTACTTTTGACAACCGGTACCCGAGATCCTCGCCATTGTTCTCTGGAAGGTGAAATGATTCAGAACGAGTTGATTTTGTTTTCTCTCATGCTGTTGTTGATCGTGGAAATTGGAAACTTACCTGACATAGAGCCCTTATTAGAGGAGATATTGATGATAGACCCTTTGGCCGTCTTTAAATTTGGGTAGAAGTATTTCGAGGTCAAGAAAGGTCCCTGCACTCTGGTCAGTACTATACTCTGCTTGTGATAGATCCGAAAAATTCGCATCCCATACCACAGTGTTCACAGCAAACTTCTCCGATAGTATTTCAGAGGTGTGTTCATACCACATTTGAGGCTCAGGCCCAAGTCCTAGTATGAAGCAAAACTAGTCAGTGCATCTAAAGCCCCAGAAATACTAGGTGAAAAATACCCGCAACATTGATGAGCACATCCAAGGGTTGACTGCCAAATTTTTCAGCAGCATTCGCCACCGTGCTCTGGTTGGTAAGGTCGATTTCGAGAATGCTCGAAGCAACTGCCTTGATCTGTTCAATAAGTCAGACTCCATACGCACAGCGATAGTTCTGAGAGCGGAGATCCAGACCTTTTCAACCGATGGATCTTTCATTTCTATGGTCTGTGGTCGTACCGAAGCGATGACATTCCAGTTACGAGCTGCCAAAGCGCGTGCTAGATTGAGGCCAATCCCCCGATTTGCACCTGCCATGACAGGTAATCAGGACATGTTCAGCAATAATGTGGCTATAGCCCCTTACCTATTACAAGCACCGTACGCTGCATTGTTGGGAGAGTACTATGGAAATCCCTTCTGTTGATGAGACGACCTGGAAGTGTTAAAAGGTTCACTAGTAGAGCAAGACGTTGAGCCGCTGGGGTTGATGGCCTCATTGACGGAGATGAAAGTCGAATTGCTTGGAACAAGGCTCTGGGGTGTTCAGTAATTAAGATGTGAGGACTTTCCTTCCTTTCAGGCCGCCAAGGGTCTCGACCCAACTTTGTACATAGATGCCTACCTGACGCGGTGGTCTGAGCAACATCTACTTCCCCGCACCTTACGCCTGGGCCATGTTTCATGGCATGCGGCCCTGATGTACTGGGTACGGGCACCCTACGGATATCTACTAGCAGATTTAGGAGTTTTCAAAAGCTTCGGGTTCTGTTACAACTGAACATCTGCATGGTCCTATGCAAAATGAGGCGGTCAAATTGATTGGCAAGGGATAATCCGAGCCACTGAACCTGGTTACACAATCCGAAATTGCTTACCATCCATTATATCACACCCACCCAAACGATTATTGGATGTGTGCCTAAGGTAGGTATGAATAAGTTTTGTCTACTCTGATATGACTATACTGTGAAGACAGATGTCGTGAGCTCTGTGTTGCCTATACTTTGCAAATGTTTGTATTGAATGGAGATGTGCCACAGCATCTGCATGGTGCTCCGTATTTTCTGATATCATTATTCTTGGCATTACTCTCTCATTGGATACCTAACCGGCGTTACATTCCAAGGCAGACATAATCCAAAAGGGTAAACAATGCGACGCTGCAGTCGCGCAAAGGTGTGACCGGATTGATGTTCGTAGGAAACCACTAGTTGGAAAGCCTATTGCCAGAATTAGCATCTGGCCCAATAACAGTCCCACGATGGGCTGCGGTGCACCTCTAGAGATTCTTGGGCGCTTATAACCAAGGTATCGACTCGTACAAGCCACCATAATTTGTGCAATGATGGCCGGTTTTGCGGTCAAACAATGCCTTGGCTGCGAAAAAGGGCGCATCCTTTTGGCAAGTTTGGTTTGATGTTTCCGCTTGGGCTCAATTCTGAAGAGTCAACGGTTAGTACAAAATGGTGCGAGTAACTTAAAAGGTACACGGCCACCTTGAGACATTGTGGAGAGAGCATAGTAAGTAGGTAGGTAATTTTATCATCACTTTTCGTACCATGAACGGCAATCACGATCTTGATCAAGCGCTACTGAACCAGGCGGGTGCATACTCGGAAGCTGTAAAAGCTTTTTCTGAACGCTCACAGGATGATCACCTACTGTGTGGCATTCACTACCGTGATCTTGCTCTCCTGTTACACCCTTCGCCGCTCCCAAATTTGCCGTCCGATCCAACTCCAATAATAGCAGAACAAACGACCACAGCTGGCTACGTTACTGTTATCGACCTTCAGAAGGTTACATTGCCTGATAGACAACAATCGGAGGTCTCCAGCAGACGCGAGCTTTCAACTCCCAAAGATTTTCTGGACGGGCCGCAAATTAATGCCGACCGATCACAGCTCATTTTCCTCAATGGCTACCCTTCCAGAGAATGGGTCATGACCCTAGGGGGAACATTCCGCATAGATCCCGAGTTTTGGCGGCGAAGCCAAAGCTTCCTCCATCATCGGAAATACCACGACCTTCCACCACTGCCCAGCTTCAGTCAGCGCACATTTCACTTGCGGGTCAGCACCATCTTTAACCGAGATGTTCCTATTACCCGAGAGCGCGTTGACAGCCTACGCGTGGATGGCTGGGGGGAAATCTGGAGCCATCATGCCAATCTCGAGCGCCAGGGGGCCGTAGGAGAGTCAATCAGGAGACAGCTCCACGCATATAGTGAGAGCATATATTCTATTGAGCAGTACATATCTTGTACCCTAGTTACGAAGAATGGCGGGTGGGCCGGTACGTATTCTACTATCTTTTTTTCTTCCTTTACCATACATTGCAAATATTTCCCATGCTTGTTACAACATATACGGTTTTGACCGGATCGCCTAATCAGTCTCCCTCCCCAGCAGGCTCACCATCGAGTGCTAACATTATCTCAACGCGGGAAATAGTTGTTATCTGGCTTGACATAGGAAAGTCAACCGGGGATTGCTTTCCGGATTGTTGTACGCCCATCATCCAGCCCACGACCAAAGCCGCACTACACTTTTCTAGCCGAAGCGTCAGTCCTGGTCGAACTAGCAGCAGTGCACTATTTCTAGATCCTCATCACGCAACACAGAGCACTACTCAGAGCTCACGACATCTGTCTTCGCAGTATGGTCAGAGCTTAAAAGTAGCTCTCATGCGCGCCTCTCCACTGTATGCTCTAGGCGATATATTTCGTCATAGCGCCTGCAGCTCCAATCAGATGGTGAATATGCTCATGGGTCGTGTCGAAGATGCCCTCCGCGCATCATACTTAGATCGGCACGAAGGCTTATCTCTTAAAGATTTGCGGTTCATAAAGAACGTACTCGACGAGCATTCGGCGTATCTAGAAGAGGTTGTATGGTTTCTTCAAAGTGGTGTTTCCGCATGGCTTAGCCCTCAGCCAACTAGCAACTTTCCCCAGCATACGAATCAAAGCATGAATATGGAAAGCAGTGCCACCAATAACAAAAGTGGTATGGGAAATAAAAAGCTGAGTGGTGCAATTGACGCCACGCAGATAGAACTACTGGAAGACTACCGCTGCCTTCTGCGTCGTTGCCAGAGGCTGGCGGCTCGATGCAAAGATGGAACAGATATCATCATAAACGGCGCCGCGCTTCGCGAGTCACAAAGGGGAATTGAACAAGCTGAGGAGGTCAAGTTACTAACCAAACTAGTCTTCCTTTTCGCTCCTCTATCGTTCGTAACATCAATCTTTGGAATGAATTTTGTAGATTTATCGGTGAAACAAGGCTTGGCGGCGTTGCTTACCGTTGCTGTTTTCTTACTGATTGCTTTGCTTGTGGCGCTCTCAAAGTGTGGTCGGAGGCATTTGGATACGTTACACTCTATTTTCTCATAATGAAAGAACTTATGCTGCTATTTAGTAATCTGAGATGTACGGAGCTATAATGATATTAAAAATCATTTGGGTCTTGGGCCTCCATACTCCGACTGTGATAAAGCAAGCTACCAATAGCCGGCGCCCACGTTTTAGTCTCTCCGACGTAGGTATGTACTTGTAAAACTGTATCTATTGTTAGGCATGCTGGAATGTCGGAGTGTCACCTCAAACCGGATATTTTCAGTCCGTGCATTTGGAATTTGCATGAAAGTGTTACACTTCTCTTACACTGTATGAATGGAAACCTGTGTGAACCTATTCCTCTTAGATAAGAAGAGCTACCAGAGACTCCGTACGAGAAACTCAAACCAGAGTATGAAAGAAAAAACTCTAATCTCAGTGGAGAGATGCTCAAAGCCCAGATTTTCAGCAGAGATCGATATGGGGTATCTTTGATATTGGATGAAAGTCGGGATCGCTGAGGAGGGGTCGGGTGAGGGGGGCAAGCGGTGACCAGAAAAACGGGGAATCGGACAATATTGAACACATAAGGCTAAACCTGTACGCACACAAGAGCTGCAGTTAATCTGGTGAAAGTGTGCATTTATTGTTCTTTTGTGTGTGGATACTTATTTTCCAGTCCCTGTTTTTCTGCTCACCGCTTGGGGGCTAGGCAAGCACCCGCTTACCAACATGCAGCACCAGGGCTGGCAAAAAACACCCCACCCCCTGCCTCATGCCAAGTTGATCAATCCAATTTTCGCCTTGCTCTGGATGGTGTATCTTACACGTCAACATTCAAGTGCAGTTGAACTCCTGCTCAATATATTTGCAAAATCCGGAAATGGACTCACAAACGATATGGACTAGTGCTAAAGTCGATGGGCCAATTCTTCAGCGACTAAATATTTTTCCAAGCTCGACCTCTGCTCTAGTATATCGTGGAATATCATCAAGCATCGAGTAAGCCACGTCTGTATACCAAGTGTAAACTTAACAGCGGCTGCATTTGCTGACGAATATTGAGTGTAATCATCCTTCCCGATTCCGAATTAAAGAAGAAAAAGCAAAATCAGATAGCTTCATTGCTTGAAGTTTTGCGCAATACTGTCCCTCATGCGCGTGTCTTTCAGTTTTCCCAAATTTTTAGGCATCAGGCAGAGTCAGTTTGGCACTCTTTGGTTGAGGCTGGTGATGAGCTAGTCAACGCCTTGGAGGAAACATTGGATTATGTGGTAGGCGTTATCCATGATCCTAAGCATCTACGAAGTGGTTCGGCACTTATGTTTGAATAGACAACAATTCGCCCCCTAGTATTTGTCACATATGGGTTGGGTGGACTTGTATTAAAAAGGGTATGTTGACCAGTGGAGACCCTTGAAGGTCTTTGACCCTTACTGCCAAAAGAATCTTATCGAAAAAAACTATGAAGAGATTCTAAAAAGAAATCATAGGCGCTCCATACGATGGAATTAAAAGACACTTCGATATCTACGAAGATCTGTTTAGCGCAGCAAGGAATTGTGTTTCTGGGAGTACCTCAACTAACGGAACATCGCCGAGATTTATGGTCCAATTTGAACACAATTTTAGAGGTTTACGGACGGTTCAACAATTCCTATCTAAGCTCAAAACAGGAATTTCTTCCTTTAATTGCCGACGTATCAATGAAATTCTGCGGATTAGGCTCTAGCAGCAGGATTCTAACCGTGTATGAGAGCAAACCGACGAAGGTCAGGGCTTTTCCACCTAAAAAATCACTGGTATGTAAGGAGATGTCAATCTGCCTATTGTGCAAAGGTCTAAGTTGAAGTGTATAGTTGTTAGGAGCCGGTTTGGCCGTGCTCAACATGAGAGACGAAACCTCATTTTGCTCGCCAACAGATTTCCATGGGATATCTCAATTTCCTCATGGCCATGATTTATGCAATGAGATCTCAAGGTTAATACATATATGTGCTTCTATCCAAATCCGATCGCAGCCGAATTCAGGTACAATCATAATGACAGGTATGGATTCTCATCCCGATTTGGAAATTACTAAACTTTATTTGTATCTAACAGTTGAGTTTTTCAAAGTGCCAAATCAAATAGATTTATTTGGCCGCTCAGGTTCTTATTGGGCCAGCACAGAGTCCTATACAGAGTCCGCAGTTGGAGGTGAGCTGTCTATCTCTCTTCAATGTCTCTCCAATACTTTGTCTTACGTTTGCATTTTTCTTTTCCTTTTTGCAACGAACAAACACATTTTCGCTCACATTTTTTCAGAATTCACTCCATCTGGATCATCTAATCCTAATGCTCAGGCTTCGGGATCCTCCGAAAGTTGGGAACTGGTAGTTGCTGAGAAAAGAATTCCGAAAATGCCCTGCTATGTTCGGAAGGCTATTGACAAAAATCGCAACTTTGTGGGTCGATCAGCCATTATTAAAGAGATTGATCAAGCGCTGCTTCCCAATGGCGCCAACCTTTCTTCTGGACTGCGTTCTTTTTCGCTTTGCGGCTTTGGCGGCCTTGGCAAAACCCAGATCGCCACATACTACGCTTATGCAAGGGAATCAGACTTTGACGCGATATTTTGGGTCCAGGCTGATGAACTCATGAAGTTAAACAAGAGCTTTGAAGATATTGCCAAGGCCCTTGATCTCGTCGAAGAAGGCGACCAAGGAAACAAAGCTATCAGCCGAGACAAGGTCCTGGAATGGTTTTGCGACCCACGGAAGAGAGCAATGCGAAAAGCGGCATCACTAACCGATTTGGATTCCACACCGGCGAAGTGGCTCATTATATTTGATAACGCTGATGATATTAGCATTCTACGAGAATTTTGGCCTATCGGCTCCAGTGGTTCCATCCTTATAACGTCCCGCGATCCCACAGCCAAATCGGACTTAGCAGACCAGGGAATTGATCTTCCTCCAATGTCAAGTGACGAGTGTGCTGCACTCTTACAGAGCCTTGTGGGTGAGGCTCCGAGCGCAACACCTTCGCATGCTTCTCTATCCCTGGCGAATAGGATTGGTAACGTTCCCCTGGCTATTTCACAAATTGCGACCAGAATTCGTCGTAACGCAATGACTATTGAGGAATTTCTTAACCGGCATGGCAACAACTCACTTCTATCAGAGCTCAACAAAGTACAAAGTCTACCACCACAAGAACAATACAGACATACCCTGGCCACTGTTTGGGGTTTTGAGAATTTTAGCGCCAAAGTACAGGGCTTGATTAACACGATGGTTTTCATGGATCCTGATAATATAGCTGAATTTATTCTACAACAGGACTCTATGGATAAAGGGAGTATTTCTTACCCCAAGCCTGGAGACGAGTATGACAGAGCATGGGAAGAGTTTTATAGGACGTCGCTTGTCAAAAGAAAGAAGGAAACCAAAACCTTGAGTTGGCATCGAGAGATTCAGGAGGTTGCAAAGAGTAGAATGACCGATGATCAACAGCAGAAGTATTACGAACACACCATAGACATTTTGTCTCGCGCCTGGACTTACTCGGATGAACCATTTACCAGGGAAAACTTCAAACAAAGTGCTTGTGACGACGTCTTACCACACATTCAGAGCATTTTTAGAGTTTACGAGTCGCCACTCACTAACTTTGTTATATCCACTCCAAGTGCTAAGAAGCTTGTAAAGCTACTGCAGGAAGCTGGGTGGTTAGTTCTAAGCGCTCAGGAAAATCGCGAGACCTTGATGATCGAACTGACATATATCAGGTATCTAGTGCAGAGTGCGCAATATGATCCGGTTCTACCCATGTTTAATCTTGCCATGTCAATTTCTCAATCTCATGGAGATATCATGAAAGATCTTTTAGCGGATACGGCTTTCTCTCTCGCACGATATGGCGAGGAAACGAATATGGACCCTCACAAAGTGTTCGAGTATTGTGATTTATACCATCGCTTAAGCAAAGAGCTAAATGATGGTTCAACAGCACGTGTTCAGAATCTTGCCACTTCTCATACCAGCTTAGCTCAAGCCTATCTTCTTTTAGACAGGTATGAGAAGGCTGCTGAGCATTGTATAAAATGCATTGCTATAGAAGATGACTACCCTGATCACAAGTCTGGTGCGTGGATGTCTCAGTTCGCACACATCTATCTAGCTTGGGCCGAGCATGGCATGGGGAACTATGCGAAGGCTATTGCGCTTACAAGCAAGGTAATTGAGTTTAGAATGCGCACGTTTGGCCCCGACGACACAGAGTCTATAAAGTAAGGCACCTCAAAATATTCGGAAGTGGCGAAAGCTGATGATAATAGGCTGGGTCTGGCGCTTCATTGCTTTGCAAATGCATGTCAGAATCTAGGGCTTCATCGAGACAGTCAAGAGGCCTATAGAAAGGCACTAGCAAATTTTAGGGCCTGTCTCGGTCCGAACTCTTTTCGTGTTGGGCAAATGAAGTTGAAGCTAGCAGAGCAGCTTGGCAATCACAAAGGCTTTGGGCAGCTAGCAGAGTAAGTTGATGCTGTTCTCCACTATTGAAGTTTGATTCACATATGACCAAAAGAATTGTAATCAACCACTGGCTGACTGTTTTTTCCAGGAGCTTCTTTAATGACGCCATCAAGATTTTTTCGGCAACATCGTACTATAGTCCAGAGCTAGCGAGAGCTTTGTATAAGAAGTATCAGTTTTCTGTGTCTCTAAACACAGGCTCTCCGAACGATACTACACCGGTCCTTGAAAATCTGATTTATAAAGAGGCAGCAGAGACTTACCACAGGCTTTGTCCTCAAGCTGACAAGACAACACCCCTAAACGCGCTGGATTTCGATTCGCTTGTTAGATTTTGGTCACGATGAATACCTACCATTTAGGAAAAGGTTGTTAGCTGCTGGGGTTTACATTAAAAATGGGTTGGAAAATAAAATAGAAGCATTGCCTTAGTTCTTTTTGATGCTATTTGCTGACAAGCGTCACTGTGTAGCTCTGGAAAGTGAGTGAATGTTGTCGCAGGAGCCGCGGGGGATACGGCAACACAATAAATCCTGGGCTTGTAGACTAATGTCACAAGGCCTAATTTCTTGTATAATTGGGAATAGAGAATATAATGCCTAGTTTGCTTGTCGATTCTACGAAGAGGAACAGGAAGAAGAATCGGCTATCTGACCCCACGGTTAATCTTAAGAAAGCATGTTTAGAATCCGGTTTAGGGACCCGGGTCTTCCTCTGAACGCCTTATAGCATTTTTAGTCATATCTCAAGAATTAAATTTCTTTCAGTCAATATCCTCTACTGGGCCACCCTTCCTATCTCATATCCTCGTCTTTTGGACTACACGATGCTGATTATGGTCAACCATCAGTCCTAGGTATTAGACCCTTTAGGTTCCCACAATTGACCGTTATAATTACCTAAGAAGAAAAGAGTTGCAATTGACAATGCTTTCATGCCAGTCTCCATTGTGGGATGGATCAGTGGTGCATTAACAGGCGAATGTTCGATGGGAATCTCCTCAAGGAAGCGGTCTGTCTGATGCGCTCTGTCAAGTTGGCCAGGATCTACACGCCCAAGGAACCAGAATAGATATGGGGCCTTGACCGCACTCGCTAAAATTGAAAAGTCTTCGCAAGGATGACTAGGCACGTCTTCGAGCACATTTTCCACCCCGAAAAATTCTTTAAATGCAGCGCCGACTTTCTCTGTCAATTGCTGATCGTTACTCGTCAAAGGAGCCCGGATACTGGATGTAATTTCGGGTTTCTTCTTTGCTCCCGACAAGGTGGCTTCCTCATTAACAATATCGTTGATGCCTTGTATCAACTTAATTCGCAGATTGGGGTCGTATGCTTTAACATCCAACACAATATCAGCATGTTCAACCCATGGCAGACCAGGCTGCCCAGCATGAATCTGTTCCGGGAAAATCGATACATAGCCATCTTCGCTAAGAACACGTTCCAGGTCTTGAAAACGAAGTATGATCTTGCTGGCCACGCTGATAATATCAACAGTCACTTGAGGGTTGGCAGTGTGCCCCTTGCTGGCAAAGAGGCGGATACAAACCGTATCAGCAGATACAAGCACAGGCCCGCTTTTGAGACTGACTGAACCGCTGTGAATCGGTATTAAATGTTGCGCCATAACAATGTCTGGGGTAGGAATCTTGTCGTAGAGACCGTCATCGACCATGGCCTGGGCCCCCCGGTGTTCTCTTCGTTAGGTTGAAATAACATAACAAGCGTCCCAGACCACTCAGCTCGTGCGTTGACAAGTAATTTAGCAGCTGCCATGAGACATGCCATGTGCATATCGTGTCCGCACGCATGCATGACAGGCCCTTCCCGACCCCACGAGTCCGTCATATGCTCTCTGCTCGAATAGGAAACCCCTGTTTCCTCTTCTATGGGCAATGCATCGAGCTCTGCTCTCAGTATCACAACCTTTCCTGAGCCATTGTTTAGGACGCCAACAACGCCGTAGCCTCCAATAGTCTCGTGAACTTGGATATCCGGGCTGAGATGACGTAGATGATCCGCGATAACGGAGGATGTTCTGGCTTCAAAGCATGATAATTCAGGGTATTGATGAACGTCTTTATACAGCGAATCGAACGGAGCCAGATCCGGCGCAAAGCGGCGTACAATGTCTGCAACGTTCATGGGGACATAGTATTCTATAAGTTGTTAGATCTTACTCGCCTGCTAATGAAACAATTGTGGCGAAAAATACAACACACTAAAGTGGGGAGGGGGAATAGGAGTTTGTTGAGAGCTGCCGATAATCCCCGCAAAAAATGAGACTGATACTACGAAGTGGCTTAGCCGAAATGGCATGAACATACTTTTTGCAATCATTTCGTTATAAGTAACTTGATAGTTGCCTTTGATGTGCTTCGGAAATTCCATATCTTATACTGAATGCTAACTGGCTACCTTTGCACTTGAACAAATAGTTGTTGAACTTTAACGTTGATATTTCAAGCGGGCGGCAGATGATTAGTGTATCGCTGGAGGGTGCTATTTAAGGTGAAAATCGTGATTGCAGAGAATACATATTGGGTACAGGTTACCCGTGGGATTACCCTTAGAAAAATTAGCTAGCGGGCCCTCTCATGCTGAAAGCTAAAGCGAGCTATTAGCCAGCTGCGCTTCTTTATATGTAATTGAGTTAATTCCAATCACATCGTAACAAACCTCGGGTTCCAATTTTGCAAGAGAATACGATGGTGGGTGGCTCTTACTGTTTGCAGAAGCTCTGTTCGGCTACGACAATATCTTTCCACTATGCCACCAGGACGTATTGATTCTGTGTGCTCAAAGAGCGGCACAAGCGAAATGAACGGGGACAAGAAAGGGAAAACCGAAAATTTGAGGGGCATGCTAGACTCCCCGAAAATGAAACGGACTCCCAGTCGTAGAGCCTTAAAGAGGGGGGTTTAAAATTGTGGCCTACGATTGGCTTTCTGGCCCTATATTTTATGGGATGTTCTAGGGAAAGAGGTTACACGAACGGTTGTGATTGTGCAACGAGGCATTAACGCCGGTTGAAACGCTGTAAGATTATGCAGATAATGCGTATTTGCCACATCATCGGGATCAAATAAGGCCGGCTGCTGTTACACATGTTTATAATAACTAGTATTTGTCACATCATCGGGGGCAGATAAGGCCGACTGCTGTTACACATGTATATAAAAACTCTTCTCAGAGTATTTCTTATTTCTAACTCAACCTTTTGGACTTATGGGCAACACTCTTCTACTTCCACTTAGTTTAACTCACAAAAGTTTTTGAACAATCTACAATACTACACGAATTCGATCATGGCGTCTCCTGCATCTTCTGTCGAGGATTTCATGTCTCACTTTTCGGAAACTACAAGGAGCCTATGCCCAACAGTCTCAACCAAAGACGCTCAAGGGCGAGCCCAGCCGTGGAAGAATATCGTCCCCGAAAGTTACTGGGCCGAGCCACATACTTCTAAGAAGTTCGAAAATGAAGAGACTCGGGCAAACATCCGACTCTTCCAGGAGATTGACTCCATCAGCCGCTAGTTGTATAAACTTGTTGTAAGTGTAACTTAAGAAGTACAGCCATAATCAACTTGCGCTAACAGAATACTTAGTCGGTATTCTGGAGGATTATTTAATAATACAGCCTCGGCAATTATTTCGTATAGACTCTCGCATAGAATACAAAGGAAGTTAAAGGAGCCGTGATGGTAGTCTAGAGAATATCTTGAATAAATTCCATTCTCTTTATTTCCTGAAAAGTCAAAAGTATAGTGACAATACTGGTTGGTTCCCTTGTTGGGGGCAAATACAAGGGATACGAATGAATGTCCGTTCAGTTTAAATATGAGCAATCCTATTTTGACCATAACGTATTCCTATTTTCACTGTGGTGACCCGTGCTACTGAAATTAATGTACGCACACCATTGCTTCTAAAGAACCACACCTAATTACAGTGCGATGCCCTAGCTCATCACGATGTAAGTCAAGACGAAGGCATCTCCAATACAGCTTGCAGCAATTGCTGCTGCATGCTGCCAAAGACAAAGCCAATGACAATGCCAAAGACAATGCCAAAGACAAAGTCGTTGCAGTTATCAGCCTTAGCTTTGTTTTAGTCTTGCCATCGTTAACGGCTTTATCTCGCCAGTGTGTATTACTGTATTTCAGTGGGCGGGCGTGGCAATTGCGATAACGGCGGGGGGGAAAGCGTAGCTGATGACGTGGAGACTTACGGTGAAAATAGGAATACGTCACGGTGAAAATAGAATTGCTCTTGAATATTTCAAATTTATTGAAAAACAATTGTAAAGTTATCTCAAGCAACACTCTTGTTTCATCATCAAATTTTTGATGTTTCAGTAAAGGCCATGACACGAACTTCAATACTTTCACGGGGGTTCTCAAGAAAATCTTGTCCGAAGTAAGAGGCCGCACCATGGGGTGGGAATTCTGTTCAACTAGAAAATGGATGTGAGAAACTTTTTCCATGGTATAATGGGACGTGAGAACCTGACCAGCGGTTTCGGATCCATTTTTCTCCTCCCAGGATGTAAAGATCGCAACATCCTCCGGGCCCTGGTCAGACATGTAGAACCACTTGTGGTATGGTTTATATTTTAGGTAGAAATTTCGTTCCACCTTGTCTGGCAATACCTTCTCGACTTCGAGTAAATCGTCCTGCAGAACTGTACGTCGATCTGAAATAACCAACGGAGCGTTTTTGACTATATTCAGAGGCCGCCACGAGCTACAAATCGTTAGTATATGAGAATCCAAGCTCCGGCGAATCTTATAGGTGAGGAAGTTTTACTTGACAATTTTGGCTTTCCACTGCCCACTTTTCACAGCTTGAAATTCTTCTGGTAGAAGATGCATCTGCAGTCTTTCTAATCCTCCTTGATGGGAAAAGTCTTATGGCTCGCTGTTAGTATGTTTCTGCACCAAGCTCTGGGTTCGTTTTACCGCAGTGTATATCTAGCCCTGGAGCCAAGGCTTGAAGACGAATGTCGTAAGTGTCATCTCGAATTGGAAGAACGCTTGGTGGTGCGCCGCTACGGCGAAACTGTCCAATAGAAACTATGTTAAGCATATCTTGACATCAAGACTCTTGCAGTTAATCAACCTACACGCCAGTCACAGCAGAGAACTTTATCAGCCCCCAATTCATTTTTGACCAAATCGAGTGTCTCTTCCAAATATGCAAGGACGATAGGTTGTCCATTGACTGAGCTCCCAGCACGCTCAAAGTGCTCAGCAGTAAGTGGGCAGTTTGACTTGTGGCGAATGAACTTGAAACCTGCGGTGTCCAAAGAGAGAACCTCTGATGTCGTACGTACATCTTGGATATCAATATTATTGACGGTCATGTATTGACAGTTTGTTATGCGGGATGATGTGCTATCGGGAAAGCCAAATAACTCGTAAGGTACTTCAGATTTGTAGATATCCAAAGGCTTTACAAAGCTTAGTGGCGTCATCATCTTGAATCAGATTGATATAATGTTGCTTGAAAGGAGTTAGCTTGTAGAGAAATTTCACAATTCTTCTATTCTTTGTGGTATTTCTTTCTCAAACTTTGGAAAAAATTCTTCGATTAATGTGCAGCAGTCACATTTATGAAGGTGTGAAGAAGGACAGTTCAGACTAACAACCCCTTACAAACGTATTAATGAGGTATGCAGCTAAGGATGCATTATCCTTGGAGCCTAAAGCGGTATCATTGGATATTTGCTTGCAGCCTAAGCATACTTGTATATTTGTCAACCTCTTTATGCGACCTTATCGAACCAATTGCGACACCGTCTTGCCACTACATGCAGAAATTGAGTAATAGGAAGCAGGGTCGCTTAGTTATCACACGGGTAATTTTGGCTGTAAATTATGACTGATGGGTCACAAGACGTCTAAAAGCCAAGAGACACGTCACTTGTACTACCACACCGGTTGAGGGGTAGCTGTTAGCTATAGACGGATTTATAAAGTACTCAAACAAAAGTAAACCATAGCAGCACACACCGGACCGATTTTCCTTGTGGCACAAGCAGGTCTTACAAGATAAGGATGTTAGGTTAATGAAAGCTGTTATTAAGCCCTGTTATTAATTTCTATCCCAGAACACACTCTACTGATCCATATTATTATAACGCCAACTGACACTATTGTGCAATGGTTTCGTTTTGTGTTCTTTGTACTACGTCTGCAGTCCACTTTCTGCTTTCCCTGAGTGAGCGTGATTGTTTCAGTGTTTCTTACAGATATGAGATTGAGTTATCAAAGTGATTACCTTACGAAATCCGACGCCGTTGCCGGAAAATTGCTAGTTCTTTAAGAAGGCCTTCCAATCCCTAGAGCAAAGACATGTGAGAACTAGGGGTATGGCAGGTAAGAATAAGAAATAAAGCTTTTGTCAAGTATAACGAGCCACATCGTGAATGCGCGGTGGCTGAAGCTATATACATCTTTTGTATGTTCATGAAGGAGCATTGTTTTTAATCAGAGGATAAATAGAAGACGCAAATTTCGTCCTTCTCATTTTTCCTTTAGATAAGAGATAAAAATTAACATTTGTTCTCGTAAACTAGAATGGAAGGTTCATAAACAATCACCGGGATGCTGGAGATAATAAGCATTGGTCGATCCTCAATGTCAGATCTTTGGGTATTTTGACTAATTATGGGCCATATCAGGCAGTGGATGACATCCAAGGCCATGTTTGTCAACCAGCGTAATGGTCTGAGCAAAAGAGGTAAGAAAGGAGAGGGAGATAAAGAAAGACATAGAGAAAAGCATTTATAGCCTATTAGTGTAGTTCGATTATCAAGCATAACAAGATGTACAGTACTATACAGGTTTAAATCTTCACCTTCCACTCTACATCCTCCCAGCCCGGTCGCCGCCTCATCTTAACGTTATCTAACCCGATTGGCTTCTTCGCTCCTGCATTCAACGCATAATTCTGCGTAACAAACCCATTCTCGGCTTCACAGTCTAGAGCCATGATAACCAGAGCGCCAGAAGCAAGGATCTCCATCTTGGCGAGATGGCGACCAGGACACAAGTGAGCCCCACCGCCATATGGTACAAATCCCTGAGTCTTGACTTTGCCTTTACTGTCCGTTGCAATGCCGCCTGGTAGAAACTTCTCAGGTCCAAAAGTTTCAGCGTCTCCACCCCAAAACGTATCCCGGTTATGCAGGAGGAATGTAGGAATAGACACTCTCCAACCCTTTTTAAATAAAACCTCACGTCCAGTATCTGGGTCGGTGAGTACAACGTCTTCGAGAACCGCTCGATTACAAGTCGGTGTAGAACCAATGCGGAGAGCCTCCTGATAACAAGCATAGAGTAATGGGCATTCAGTCTCGGCGCGTCCAATATCGAGCTCCGCTTGGCGACCGTCGGGAGTTTCTTTGACAGTCAGAACGGATTCAAGCTCTTTACGGAGGGCTTGTAACAAATTCGAGTTGGCAAGAATATTTTGTATCATGGCAACAGCTGTGGGAACAGTGTTGACCGTCGCAACGGATACATTAAACACTTCGATACGAGAGTAGTCCTCGATGCTGACATCCATCTTGCGTGCCGTGGTAATGCCTAGTTTCACAGCATCACTGGCAAAACTTTCATTTCCACTTTGAAAGAATTGTTCAAAAGCCTTGGAGATTTTGTTGAGAGTACGGACACCAGTGGGTGCGATGAGATTGGGGAGGAAGCCCCAGCTCATCCGTAGTTGGTTCTCATCAAAAGTCCTGTAATAATATATCCATGAGTAATAGAATGACCGAGAGAGCTTTGGGATCTCTTACCAGATATCTTCAATAATGCTTTTATCGAGAGCCACTGGGCTTTTTGGCCCGTATAAGCCATTAGCAGTGCCCAGCGTAATGACATCCCGTAGCCATTGGTAAAAGTCTCTTGTTGCCCATTCTGCATCAAACGCATTGACAGCTTCTGCTACTACATCTGAGCACATTTGGCCAGGTAGGTTAACACCCGGACCAGGGGCAAGTGAGTGACTGAACTCTTCACGTCGTTCTCTTAGGGCTGGGGAGCCGTTGTAAAAGCCTGTGTGGTCGATACCAAAATGGTGGCCTGCATCCTTGCTTAGACCCAACATCTTAGGCGCCACATATGCGATTAGAGGCTCCATAGACATTGATTTGGACTTCAGAGCGGCGTGGGATAGTCCCGGCGTTGTGACGACATACGTTTTGTGGCCCATGACACTGAGTGTGTAAGCAGGCCATGATGTGTGATGCCTTGTCAATTTAGTATGCAAAAGCATCCATACTCAAGAGATATCAGTTGTTCTTACCTCATACGGTCCATATAACTAACGCCATATCTATAAAACCCTACAAAATGACCAATGAGTGGTATAGATGGTTTCACAATAGGCGGCTCTCTAGGATCGTGCCCCGAGACGTCAAAATAGTGCCAGAGAGCTAGAAGGGCACAGAAACCGAGACCGACATATACAGATGAGTGCCTGGTAGCCTCCCCGGTGAGGCTGTCGAGGGGTAAGGAGGAAGAGGTGTGAATATCCATTGTTGGTAGCTGTGATACTCCCTCTTTGCGAGAGACCACTAATGGTATGGCTCACACTCAATATGGTTTCGCTATGTGCGTGCATGAATGACGACGCCAGATACCACTTATGTATTTTCTTTTCCGGTGTGTGTTAGAAGATGTAGGGAAAGTAATCATATGTACGGTAAGCTCTAGGGATATTAGCACAAACTGAATACTTACCTGCAGGAAGCTCCTTGTCGACTACGTCGCTTATCGTCAATCTTACGAGTGCTTAGAAGAGGTATGTTTCATCCTTGGTCCGACGTGGGCTTGCCCATAATATGCTCCTACATCGGGTAGTGTGCAACGGGCGCGCGATTTTGGATCCACGAACCAGTAGGATATGTTGCTTCAGCCAATCATCTACAATACCGTTTCTTGGGCAGAACCTCTAAAAATAGGCCACGACGGCGTTCTCCTCGATAATACTGACTGATTAAAGTTCTTTATGCATCTCTTCTATCCTCCATTTGGTTAATGATCAGCGAGATCTTTTAATGCAACATAGGATCTCACAGTTCGTACGGGATTACGCAGGAGGGACAGGGAAACATGCCTGTGTTCATGTTAGACCGACGGCGGTGTGAAATGGAGATTGCTGGCGCTAAATTAAGGCCCGGGTATAGCAATAGACTGTGGATGATTGAGGCCTGTGCCTGGTGGCTACTAGTATGGCAGGTCCACAAAAAGTAATCAAGCAACACCAGCTTGCCCAAAAGACAATATGGGCTGGGGCGTCATCACAGACCCCATCGTGACTCAAGTGTTTACTCGCGAATCCATCAGGATGGTGTGATCTATCAGATTTATTGAGGGAAATTAGTCTTGAAAGGGACGTGTTTAGTAGCAATAAACGCGGTGCGTGTCATCATGCCCTGGTGGCTGATTCTATACTATTCACACCCCATCAGCACCAGCACGAACTTAATCAGCTCATAATTGTGAGTCTACTCGCGGTTTGAGGCTTCAAGATATGAACAACTTAATGGGCTTGTTGTGGCTCAAGCTCAAGGCGGAATTCACTCTATGCTTGCCTATTTGACACTCGAGAGCAGAAGTCACCGACACTTGACGATATTGCGTGTCGTGTGTCTTTGATGCTCGTTATAAGTTCTCAGATTTCAGGCATTCACCCACATACTGTCTCATTACCACTACTTATTGCATACTCTTAAATATTAGCAGAGATGGGTGTCCAGTCACTGCTTGCACTGGTGGTCGCGATTGGCGTCACCTCGTATCTCAAGCTCCATGGCGCCTCATACACTGCAATTCTACTTGGTCTTCTGGCATCTACAGTAGCCCAGCTAGCTATATCATTGGCATTCTCAAGTTTAATCTACCGGTGGTTCATATCGCCAACGAAAAGTCTGCCCCATCCTAGGGTATGGGATCCGAACACTATGAGATTCTCGGGTATGAAATATGGCTAACTTTTGCTAGAATACTCCCTTTATCTTGGGCAACTTGATCCCATTTCTGAGCGAGCCATGGGGGTTTCCACTGGTATGCTGGCAGCGTACGGTGCCAACCACTACTAGTGGCTTTTATCGTGTGTTTCTGGGCCCATTTGACTATCTGATCCCCAAGAGTTCACAAGCAGTGACGACGGTCATGACCCAGCCGTATTTGTTTCATAAACCCGCTGCCGTTCGAGATGGACTTGTTGAAAGCTTGGGGGTTGGCCTCGTCGCTGCTGAGGGTTCTGTCCATAAAGTACGTGATCTCAGCTTGCCTGTCAGACTCTGATCATAGACTCTAACTGTCCTCATAGCGACAAAAAAAACTCCTTACGCCTATATTTGGCATGAGTCGTAACAGACGTCTCGTTCCTCAGATGTGGGCGAAAGCCCTTATTCTGGCAGACAAGATGCAAGATCTTGTTACCAAATTTGATGGCAACTCGGACATACTTTTTATGCATCCTCTGACCATGGCAGCGACTCTCGATGTCATTGGTGTAACCACTCTGGGTGTTGACTTCGACTCCGTGACACGGCCTGATCAACCCATCTTAAAAGCATATCAGCGCGTCTTTCCATCATTTGAGAATCAAAGCGCGACCGAGAAGTTTTTTGGCGCAACTCTTCCCGCAATAATTTCACCGCATCTGCTCTTTAAATTACCATTGAAGCCAATCCAGGAGTTCCATCAGGGCATGACCTTCTTACAAGATTTCTGCTTAGCTCAGATTAGGCAAAAAAGCAAGAGATTGAGGATGATAAAAATGACAATATAGATGTACGGGAAAAAGGTACGCTAATAATCCAGTCAACGGCACGTAGTCTTGCTACAACACCACTCACAATTTGTGACAGATATTCTCTCTGCTATTATTGCTTCTGGCCTTGAAGATGAAAGCGAGATTCTGAGCCACATTTTGACAATTCTCGCTGCCGGACATGAGTCTACAGCCATAACGTTGGCGTGGGCCATCTTCAAACTTGCGCAGCATCCCATTGTCCAAGATAAGCTGCGGGCCGAACTGCAAGCAGCAACAAGAAACATAAAAGGAAAAGAGATGTCACTTGATGAGATCAACTCTCTAACGTATCTGCGATGCTTCCTGATGGAGGTCTTTAGACTTTATCCAGCGTTTCCAGCAATGATGAGAGAAGCAGGCAACGGAACTCTGGTCGGTGATCTCCATATTCCAAAGGGAAAACAAATCATGGTCAGTCCGTATGCGGTCAATCGATCACAGGAGCTGTGGGGAGACGATGCAGACGAGTTTAGAGTCGAACGCTGGGAGGAGTCGTATAGTGGCGGAGCCAAGAGCTCTCAGGCCTTTTTGACATTTTCCAGCGGCCCACGTATCTGCATTGGCAAAGACTTTGCCACACTGAGCCTAAAAGTATTCTTGGTGGTCTTGGTGTCAAGGTTCCGATTTGAAGAGGCAATTCCCGGTTGGCACCCCATCATCCAAAAAGGAACGAGCCTTAAGCCTCAAGGGCTAAAGGTGAAAGTGACGCTACTATAATGGACGTATTGTAGTAAATAATGTAGTTTTTATTAAGAATAATTCGTTACATTTACATTTTTAGAAATCACTAGAGGAATGGCAAAATCGTGTTTAGGCAATGGTGGATTTTCCTGTAAAAAACTAAAACATAATGTTAAATGGAGCACCAGTCTGTGGACATTGCGTTTATTCTCGCATCTATTCGATCGCTCTTGTCTTCGGAATCAACCCAACCTTGGTACCGGATCCATTCAACAAAACAATAGACCATTTTTCTACCCAAGGTTCCTCACTCCGCTTCTCTACCCGCTGAAATTCTTGTAACATTCGGCTCAATATGTATATCATCTCTGCATATGCATATGTCTGGCCCATACAAACCCTCGGGCCAGCGCTAAATGGCAAAAACTCCCAGTGTGGGTTCAGACTATCCCACCGCTCTGGTCGGAATTCCTGCGCATTGGGCCCAAATACATCTTCGCGACGTTGGAGGCTGAATGTGGAACAGCTTATCACAGTTCCTTTGGGAACGAGAACAGGAGATCGACCATCGTGACCTCCACCACGAGGGAGTATAGTGGTGCGATTTGCAGCACGGAAGAGTCCTGGAACTGGAGGATATAATCTCATAGCTATAAAGACACCGTGTTAGTCAGTATGTCTATCAAATAATAACTTTTACCAGTTTATACTTACTCTCATCAATTACCTGTCGCAAATACTTTAGTCCTTTAAGGTCGTCATATGTTGGCTTTCGTTCTTGAAGGTATTCTATTTCTGTTTGAAGTTTCTGCCAAATATCCGGTCGCCTTGCCAGGACAAAAAACAAATTGCTCATTACGCTGGCTGCTGTATCCCGTCCAGCGAGGAGCAAGCCTAAAACCTCAAATCGAATTTTCACGAGGTCATTAGTGCTGTCAAGAATGCTATCCAAGAATGAGTTCGGCGATTTGCGGTCTTTTCGTGTTTTCCGTTTCGCGTAAGCCTTTTCAATAATATCGTCCACGAAGTCATGCAGTATCTTGCATGTAGCATTCATCTCGGTATCCCTGTAAAACAGCAGGAGAGGGCCTAGAGCGGCACGCCGGTTGACCAAGTTACCAACGTTCTCAAAAGCTTCAACTACCTTGTGCAGATGGGATCCTGGTTGGCAATGCAAAGTAGACACTTTTTTATCGAGAAGAAGCTCAACAACATTGTCAAACGTAAGCCGGAAGAATAATTGCTGTAGATCTACTGTAGAACCATCCTTGGGGAGGCATGTAAATAAGTTTTGTACGTGACCTTCCAGCTTGCTGAGATCTTCTACTTGGCCCTTGCCAAGATGTGGGCGAACCAGTGCCTAAAGAAAATGTATGAGAAACGAAACATCTTTTAGGTAAAATTGAGGGGGGGCTGCTTCGAACCCTTGAGTGCTTCCATAAAGCTCCATCCGTGGTCAACATACTATCCCCAATGAAAGGTCCAAAAAGACCTTTCTTGCCACTGTCAAAGTCACCGAATTGGCTGGACAACAAAGCCTTGACGTTTTCCGGATCTATTGTACTAATGAAAAACTGCCCCATGACAACTCCAGAAAATGTGTCGCCAAACAGTTGAAAGCGATTCTGTGCTTCCTGCAAAGATCGGCCCTCCCGAGCTAGAGTGACTTCTTGCCGGTATAGGCCATAGCCAATGAGCCTTTCTTTCTGTGGAATACGCTGGCAAGGTTGGCATCCATTTTTTCTGGCGAATTTACGCTGCTCGAGTGACAAGATTAATCTCTGGACAGCCCAATAAGCCAATCCCAAGAGCAACAAATAGTAGTAGTAATACATCATGGTAGTATAATATGCCGTGGCAACACTGCTAAAGGGAAAACATATCAGGAAATAATCGGTAGAAATGGACGTATGCATGCCAATATTAGCCTCGCAAACGTCCAACGGCTCTCTGTGCTGGCCCCTTGAACCCGACAGTTTGGTGACTGCCGCCAGCAAGTCTGCAGGCATGTGTGCTTCACCCCACTAACATGAAATGTGCCGGTTTTGACCGACTCACTCCCCGCCATCATCAATTACACACCCTCAGCACTGTAATTTAGTGTGATGGGGACAATGGGACTCCGCCAAAGTTCATTCACTCAAGAACAATTGTCCCGCAAGCGCCTGATAGCGCTGAAACAGTGGACGGTCAGTGGAGAGCGAAGATAGCCTCGAGGCAGCGCGCGCACACTGCTTATTGTGTACCAAAACAGTTTCAGGCCATAAAATTACATTGTTAGTGTCTCCATTCTCATTATGTTGGTAATCCATAGGTGTCGATGGCAGGGCTGAGCCGTTTGTTGTATTTTTGGTAACATTCCTTCAGGCAGTAGGCTAATCCAGTCTCCTTATGGAGACAGTTGTATTTTGTTATTCTGCGTTTTCTTTTACGCAACGGGTGCCTTGCTTTGACTCCTCATATCTCTTTTGACTTATACAACTCCCTATTACCCTGTGAAAACTTCCATATCGAGTCTCTTTTGTCTTTGGTCGACCCAACACAGATATTCGGCATGAGCTCTCTTCCTCCCCCACCTGCAGGTATCGATCCAAATCTCTGGAACCAAATTCTTCATATACGTACTGGATGTTTTCCACAACTTCTTCCTCAGATAAAGAATGATTATGGATATTGGCCAAGTCTCGGGGCTGGCATCGCCTTCGATGTCCTCTTCGGATTGGCTTTGATCGGTCATGTTATTCAGGCGATCCGTTTCAGACGCTGGACGTCTATTCTCTTCGCCATTGGAGCTCTCAGTACGCTTTCCCTTCTCTTCTACCTCCTATTATGCAATTTGGTAGTGATGCTAACTAGTTTATCATTTATAGCCGAAGCGATAGGTTGGGCTGGCCGAACATGGAATGCCAAGTGCCCCTACAATCACGATGCATTTTTGATGCAAATCACTACTCTCATTATTGCGCCAACTTTTTTGCAGCCGGCCTTTATGTCCTCCTTGGCACTCTAATAAATGAACTTGGCCCGCAAACAAGCAGCCTCTCACCCAGCTACTATGCTATAATATTTTGCACATGCGACGTCATCTCTCTTGTCGTGCAAGCCGTTGGCGGGGCTTTGGCAGCCAGAGCTACTGTTGAGGTCAACGGCGACTCATCAACTGGAACTCACATTATGGTTGCCGGGATCGCATTCCAATTGTTTACAATGAGCGTCTTTGCTCTACTCGTCGTTGACTTCCTCCGTCGGGCTAGGGGCCTAGTGATAAAGAGACCTATAATGCTCGTTCTGATAGGGCTCTTCGTTGCTTTTTTGATGATATACATCCGGTCCATCTACCGCACGATCGAATTGGCTGAGGGATGGACAGGGTTCTTGATTACCCACGAGGGGTACTTTATTGCACTCGACGCGACTCTGATGGTGATCACTGTGACCGTCTTTCTGGTATTGGACCCAGCCGTGCTACTGCGCGAGGAATCTGTTTCGTGGGAGGCAGGCGATAGAAAGGTTCATGAACAAAAGCATTTGCTTTCGTGGTTTCAAGTTGCAAAACGAACATAGCGGCCGTCACAAATTTTATATCTAGTGATAGGTACCTAGGTAATTTTAGTATGCACTCTCTTATAGTATGAAGTATGTAGATAGGTACATTTAAGGACCCCCATCTCCAAAATACAGCTAGCTGCGTTAGCACCTAAGCTCTTTTCTTCTTAAATGCCACAAAGAGACACAATATACGAGTTTCTCTAGCAATCTAATCAGGATACACTCAAACATTTATACTAATTAAAGATAATATATATATTTCTTACTTATGGATGCTACCTATGGCCGCAAATCTCAAACAACACCCGTCCAACGGCCGTTCTCATCATACAGGTCCACCATGTGCAAAGAGTCGAAACTGAGGCGGCTGACGAGTAAATTTCTCTCAGGTCCACTGACCGCTGAGTAGTCGTTTTTCACGGAGCTGGTTTCGGTAGAGGGCACTATGACTGACAGTGCAACATCTCCAACACCACTACCATTATCATTATCACTACCACGACCATTCTTCTGTTCGCTGTTGTTCGTACTGTTGTTCAGTCTTGGCCAGGGCAAAGCCAATGCAAACAACAGCGCCAACCCTGCCCATGCTAACGAAGGCGCCAGACCTATTCTGATAGCCTTGCTGTAGGCCTTAGCGACTGCAACTTTTGCTCCAGGAGATAAATGACTATTTATTCCACTGCCTTCTTTGAGGGATGAAACCTCATCAGGTGTAAGCGAGAGGCCAACGAGGTTATGAGTCAAGGTAGTGGTGAAAGCAACCGCAGATATTTGAACGGCCACGGCCCTGTAGATGGTCAGCAACGCAGTGCGTAATCAGTCTACAAGCAAAGAGCTAGATACTCACGCCCCAATCTGCTGTAGCATGCGAGAATATCCTAGCGCGGTTGCCAGCTGGTGTTTATCAAGAACTGCTCTTGGATAAATAATTTCCGCCAGCCAGGCCATTCCCATTCCAAAGCCGGCCACTATTTCATAGCCAACCACCTCTGCAACTGAAAAGTTGGACTTCATAGCAATAAATAGGACATTCGAGACCAAGAAGATGACGGTTCCACAAATTGCTAGAGGATTAAAATAGGGAATTTTGGTAGATATAATGGAGAAGGCGAAAGTACTGATGGCGAGCGTGCCTGCGAGAGGGAACGAGAGAAATCCACTGGTACGTGGGTCAAGATCTTTGATGACCTGGGGACGCAAATGCATTAATATTATGGTACAAGATTGCAAAGAGAAATGCACATACCTGGAAAAGAAATGGAAGGAATAGTATAATCACGGATACCGATGACAAGGCGCAGAAAAAGATGCCTGTAGTAGTCCACACGCTTCTGTTGAAAAGAATGGCGCGTTCGAATATTGCCTCCTTTGCTATTCTTTGGTGTAGCAACAGCAATACAAGTGACACGCCGAACACAACAAACATAACTACACTTCGAGGGTTTTTCCACCCGTATGTCTGCCCAAAGTCTAGGGCCAAGATCAGAGGTACCAGGGTCAAAGCAAGTAAACTTGTGCCAAGCCAGTCAAGAAGCCTCAGCTTCTCCCAAAACTTCAGGCCATATTTTTCTCCTCTGAGGTCGGGGCCTCCCGTATAAGTTACTCCGATAACCAGTAGTAGGACGAGACCTATTATGGGGAGGTTGATCCAGAATAGCCAGTGCCATCCAAGATGAGATTGTGTGATGGCGCCACCGATAATAGGCCCTATTACCACGCTTGATCCTAGGATTAGAGAGAAGGCGCCCATTGATACGTTTTGCTCTTTTTCTGCTGGCATCAAAGCCAGCATACGAAAGCCCCCTACGCTCAACCCTACAGCCCCCAGCCCCGAGACAGCTCGACCGCAGATGAAGGATGGCGAGCTCTCAGATACAGCGCAAACGATGGAGCCAACTAAATCATGAATGTCAGTGTGCATGATGGAGCATTGTGAGTTTGAGGAGCGTTACGGATAAAGAGTAGTACCGAGCTAAGGTACACCGAGCTGAATGAACATATCGAATACAGCCTATTGCAAACCGGCTGTAGAACACACTGCGGAATAAGGTATGCCGAAGTGTAGGCACCGACATCGTGCAGAGAGGAGAATTGAGCAACGATTGTGGGTAATGCTGGTTCTATAAACTAGATATCAGTGTAAAGTTGAGATATAAGACAAGATCCCTTACTTACCAATGATGGATTGATCTATGCCGACCTATCGAGGCAACCAATGAGCTATATCCCAAGCGAGTAAACAAGCCAGGGCAACAACTTACCATGAACCCCGCAAGAGCAAGAGCGAAGGTGATTGTGCCCTTTCTCCAAGGTGCCAGTGGAATGTCCAAGTCTTCGGTGGGCTCCCCTTTGTTTACAAGGTCTTTAAGCGCCCACAGCCTGCGTATAGCAAGTGGCCTTTGCCCACTGTGTTTCCCACCACCAAGCAATCGTCGGCCTAATCCAGGGGCATCATCGGAATTCATTGCTACCAGGAGAAGCTAGCCCAGTGTCTTGAACTCGGCTACGGGTCTCGACCACGATAGAGATCACAGCGAGAGGACGGGGGAGAAAGGGGTTTGAGGGGTAAAGGAAGCCCCTTTTGGGAGAAACAGTCTGGTACGCTGTCGAACGCAGAGCGCAAGATTGAGACTAATGCCCATAATACGTCGCCGACATAATGGCGTCAATGCTGCTGCTGGTCACCAAGTAAGCTTCAGGAGATCTGTAAATAATACACAAACGCTCGTGCCAGGAAGAGTACACGAGTTAGTGGCAACTGGGTACTGTCAGATCCCAACCCAGCCACGTTCGAAATAGCAATTCTCGCAGTGCAACGGCATCTAACAATTCAGCAGTCTACTTTTGCCCGAACCGGAGGAGCAAGTTTGCCCAACTAGACTACAAGAGTCTCGCCACCGAGCGCGGCCGCCATCCAACAGTCATAATGCGTTTTTATTCACTGCCGTGGGGCTACTTCTCCTGTAAGCCTTAAGAGGTTCTCAGCTTGGCAACAGCGCGCGCTGACGGCATTAGAACGTATGCAATAAACGAGGTTCAGTAGCAGCTTTCCAGAACACTTGTCAGCAATCGGGATCAACAGGACCAGGTTCCAGACTTTCGCCTTCGTATAGGGCTAGCCAATCAAGCCCAACGCTCGGACTGACCCCTGAAACTTTTACTTCAAACTAGTGCGCAGCCCAAACATCCTACAAACCTAGGTAAAGCCGATGGTAGATCTGTGCTCCCTTGGTGTGTTGATACGATAAAGCTAGTGAAATCTGTACCATGACTGGTCACACTATATCCAGTCTCAGCAATAATACGAGGTTCTTTTGGGATGAAAATGAGTGTTTCTGGTCCTTGTTTCAAGGTTTCTCTCATGCTACCAGTTAATTCATAGCGTTTCCCAGCCTGGAAATCACCGGATTATCGGTACCTCAACGGTTTACATCTGCATGCCTCATTGCCTCTCATACCTCGCCAGACGCATGGGAGAGATTGGTTGACCCTTGGTCGTATTTTCACGCTTATCGTATATCTCTACATATGCAGAAATTACTTACAGGATGGATTTGCGAGGAACAGGTGGGAATTAGTAGGAGATAATAGATAGGTTTATAAAGATCGCTACGTTGGAAACGGATCACGACTTATGCTCAGTGTATATGTAAGATACTTCAAGAGGAAGTCATTCTATTCACAAGTCCACGTGTTTCTGGACATCTAATATATCGTAACGAATCTTTAGCCCCTGGTTCCAAGCATTTGCAGCAATTCCAGCTCCTCTTCTTCCCAAAAATTGAACATCGCCTGACTTCCAAATGACTCCCAGTACAGTAATAAACCACATCGCAGCTAGGAGTTTTATGGCCACAAAGCGCCACCTCGGGAGCCACCATGCAGTTGAGGCCACCTTCTTCATGTGCGCTTTCGTTTCATCCGACTCCTTTGGGTCCTCATATGTGGTGTTGCGGTACCACTCGTCAAAGTTGTAGAACCACATTAGCCATTTCCACTGCATGCCACACTCGACCAAAACCCATCCAAGCGGGAGATAGCCCCAATGTCCAAAATAGGCGAAAACTTCGTCGAACCAGACCAATAGATAGGTAGTGCAATAAAAAGTGCTGGCAATAGTGGATAAAGCTAATACCGGGAGAAGCAATGTGAAAAAGAGATACGCGTTACTAGTGCTAGATCTGAACCACGTCTTTCTGAACTGATACAGAAATACCAGTGTGGTAGTTGTAGCGCCTGAGATTGTTGCTCCAAAAAACACAAACTGAATGAGCAACCGACATAATAGTGCATCAGAAGAGGTAAATGATGAGAAGCAGAGACGAATCCATAGTAGTAAGGCTGGACCCATGATATGATGCAACGTAGCCGCCTTGTCATTCCTTGTAACGGTAAGATCAATGATATAGGCTCCAGTCAAAATAGCGCTGGGAAACAACCGTCAGTCGTTGTCTAAAAAATTCTTTTTGTGCCCTACATACCACGATAGCAGAGAATTTGTTGTATCACTCGCTGTCCATGTCTCCAGAGGGGAGAATCCATTTAGTACGACCGGCAGAGTGAGGTAGAACAAGACGATTCGGGACGGTATAACGCCCACTTCAACGGCCAATCTGCTCTTGACTGCTTCATCAAGCTTAGACCACTCTGATATCGACCGCTCAAAATATTTCCTTGCACTGGTGCGCACCACAGACGTAATAAGGCCTACCACGGTGATGACACCAAGGTCATAGACCCAAGTCGTCGCCGCGGTCATGATTGAAAATTATGAGGATGAATAGTAGGTAACACAAGAAAAATATAAATGGAACAAGGCATTCATTTAGAGGTTAAATCATGTATACTCAACCACCACCCACAGCTTTTTATGTAGATGGTTTGCCACAAGGTATGACTAGCTGACCTTTACATTTACGGGTATCTGATATAAGAAATGCCTTAATACATTGTTATTACTCTACGTATGGGGTAAAGGGGGAATATCGATGCTACGACAATCTTTGCTAGATTAGTAATTATAGTTCTCGCTGTCTTACACCTACAGAAATATGATATTCGTTCTCTTAGCTTTGCACCAGTGTGGAGCGTTTATCAGGTATTGTTCTTGCACGCCCTTATTGATATCGTCAGACTACCTGTGCTCTCAATTAATTCACGCAAAGCACAAGCCACCCTAGCAGAACACGGTAAGGGAAAATGGATAGGAGCATTCTAACGTAAGTAAAATCGTTGTTGTGTCTATTTTTATGCATCCTTTCACGTGTTATGGTTGGATCTCTGTTTACTTGGAAGACGTCCCAAGATGGTTTTGGTTGGCCTCAATGGCGCTGGTTGCTGACAATAATACAAGTTAATATATTTTCTCCGTTCGATGACCTATATATAGTATAGACGCCACAGAATACATTTAGGGAGTGCCCTAATGTAAATGATAAGGTATAACGCTCAAGTATTGCAGCTGTATATATAATCAGTAAGAGGGGGCCAATAAGCTTGTTCAGTAGAAGGCTTTGGGTAATGCTCTAGTATAGCGCACCAAGACGTAAGCTGCAGCTTACTGAATCCACCAGATCCTCTGCCCTTCAGCACCAGTTAATGAAGTAAAGCTGCAATAGCCGGTTTAGAGGAACGCTCCGCCCCAGCCTTTGGATACCTAAGTATATTGCATAATTGCATTTTCATTTACGAGTTTGTGGATCTTTCGCCACCGATCTCCCCCAAAATCTTATCCAACAACCAACGAAGTTTCCGTCTGAAACAAGTAGGGATTCAATTGTCCAGTGATCCATCAACATCCTACTACCTTGAGTATAGCGTGCTATTTTACGAATACCCCTACCGCGGATTTAGGACCACCATATTGCAAGTGAATTTTTCGCAAGGAGCAAACCACGATGGCGTCAGCAACACAGTCCCACTGTGGTCCCTCAACGGGCGCTCTCGTGCATAAGTTCTCGTCTCTAGCTGTGGTCAAAGTTGCCTATTGTGATGTATTCAATTTGAGAAGTCATGCCACAATAGGTATAAGCCACATTTCGGGGATTTTCATTGATGGATTAGCGACAGTTACGATACTTAGACAGATGGGTAAACTTCACCTCTGGTGAGGCTCTCGTCTGGCCATATAGATTTCGTGTTTTGCTTTTCTCTCTTGCTCCATCAGCGTTGCATTTGCATTCCATCTGCGTTCAATTAACGTTTTTACTTCTTTTGGCGAACTGAAGCCATGGCAGGCACACGGTTGACTGACCTGGACATTCAGATTGCATCGTCGTCCTTCATTGCTACCGGTCTCCTATATGAATATACACACAGTTACTTGGAACGAAAGCTCCCAAAATGGGACTGTTTCCCACAAACTCTACGTAACCGGATGTGCATCGAGATTGCCTGCATTCCTGTCCGAATAGGCCTCATCTACCTTTCTCTGCCCTCGGTTCTCTTAGCTTTTACGCCATCGTCCAACTGGACGGCCGATGATACACAGCGCTCACTCATTGCCTGGTTTGTATTACACGTCTTCTTGTAGCCTTGATACCTGCTAACAATGAAAATCCAGCTCGTTAATGACCGGCGCCTATTTATTCGACTTGATGATATACAGAGAGGACTTCTTCGGAATCCTCCATCACTGCATGGGTCCTGCACTATTAGTCTGGACAAGGCTGTGTTTCTCTTCGTTCACGCCGGCCGATGCATTGGTATCTCGGAGCTTGATGATGTTCATATTCTTCGGTGCGGCTACAGGAGGCGTGTTCGCCAGTGCTGGAGTCTTCCTTCTACGAGTTGGGAAGAGATACTTGGAACGCGGCACGCTATACAAATATTTCGCGATTTGCGTCGCGGGTTTGACGGTTACTACGGTACTGAGCTGCTACCTCAACGTTCTCTACTTTCTGCACACATGGGACGCAGCCTACGTTTACTTCGGCCTGGCTGCTCCGCTACCCATCATCTGGGAGACATTTGAGTGCTATTTGCAGTGGCGGTGGCTGCTACGATTCTACAGCATTGAAGCCAAACTGTGTCGAGGAGACCGCAGACCGAAAGATTTCTCAGATGAATCTGAATCTACCTCAGACGAAGCTGTTATTGAGTACAAGATACCATCCGCCTTTCCCCGAGGGACTGTATTTATGCTGCAAGTTCTTGTTTGGCAATGGGTCGTACTGCTTCTTTGGCTGTATTTTAAATTTGCGAAGGAGTTGTACTTGCGCCAATCATTTTTGCCCATTCGATTAGCATCCCGAATGGAAGAAATGGTTCAGAATACTACGAACTGGTAGGTATTCATTAGAAACGTATGAAAGGCATCTTGGAGAAGATACAACAAATAATACAGTTTAGGGTAGGAAAAGCTTTGGGATAGAGGAAGATACCGATAATAGAGCACATTCTGCGTAAATATACCTCCTTGTTTGTCTGATTCTGATGTTTTCCATGGCAAGGGAGAGATTCTTTTCTGTAAGTTTCAACATTTTTTAGAAACCATCAGCACGGCGTAACTTGTCTCACAAGTCGAGCAGAGAGTAATGACCTGATTGGGCTTAGAGATGAATGATATTATCGCAGCTCATAGCTGGATTGGTGGGGCGGCAGCGGCCAAAAAATAGCGGCCAATTCAGGTTGCAGAGGTTATCTTGGTGGCGCAAGTTGATGGTTCCGTCCAAATATAGAAGCACGAAATCATTTAAAACAGGGCTAGCCGCTACGTGAAATCTGCTACGGTTTCTCTGAGCAGTCCTGTGCCGAGTAGAATGTTGTGCACTGTGACGATAAAAATATAACCCAATCCAAGCTGCAGGTCTTAAAAGCCTTACTTATTTCTACACCCAGAACTCATCTTCATTTACCACCCCAAAAAGGTTCTTATTCAGCATGGATTGGGAGTACTTGTCCCCTCTCGACCAGATTCTTCCTCGTATGTACTTTGGCGAGATTCTCTGCTTTCCTTCTACGGACACAAACTTGTTCCCACTTTTACAGCAAGGATTGAGCAAAGTTGCGGCCGGTGTTCCGCATTTAACGTCCTTTGTCGTCCACGATGATGCCCGACCGGGGAAACTTCGACTCGAACGCGGACGCGATAGCATTGACAACATTTTGGTATATGTTGACGATCCATTAGAGACGATGCCTGATTACGAAAGCCTGAAAAGGACCTCATTCCCGGTATTCCCTCAGTCGTCTCTCTTCTATCCTCATATCCCCAATGTACTCTGGGCGGCCCCATGGCCGGTCATGCGAGCCGAAGTCACTCGTGTTCGTGGAGGATTCGTGCTTGTAGTTTTAGTTCATCACTGCGTTTTTGATGGTGTCGCCTTATCTGAATTGCTCTACCTGTGGGCCACTTGTTGCGCCCGTAATGCTTCAGCACAACCACCCGAAATCAGTCAAGCTCGTCTGAACCGAACGGTACTTCAAGGGGAAGAATTGAAACAGGAGAGCTCTCCACCGGCGGATATTCTCAAGATCGTTAACAAACAGTCTTTTTTATCTCAAATCATATCACTTATCAAGCGAGCATTCAACCCAATCCTACCCAAACCTCTGTCGCCCACCTGGCCTATAACTTTATATCGTTTACCATATGATAAGCTACAAGGTCTCAAACAAACTCTGAACCAGTTTGCTCCCAGACTTGGTGTGCGGTTTCTATCTACAAATGATGTAGTGAACGCTCTGATATGGAGCTGTGCCACAATGGCAATGAGCACCTCATTCCAACGTTGGAATTTTATGAGTTATTGCTCGACAGGCGTATCAGTCAATATCCGGTCAAGAATTCAGCCACGCCTTCCAGATGACTTCATTGGCTGCGCAATTGGAGTTGCCTACATTGATATGGCAAGAAAAACGCTATGTGCTGCCGCAGAGGTGGCATCGTTTGAGCCTCTAGCCCGCGTAGCTGCTGCCATACGCCACGGAGTAGATGGAATAACCAATGGGAAAATGAGGGAAATATTAAACTATGTCGACAGCCAAGAAGATCCGACAAAGTTACAATGGCGACCAAAGAAGCTGAACGAGTTCTACATTTCTAGCTGGGCAAATCAGCGGATTTATGATGCCGATTGGGGTCCTCATATTGGGAAGTGCGAAGCTCTTCGAGTTGCCCAGATAGCTTTAGCACCGATGTGCGTAATACTGCCACCACGAATGAGATTTGAATCAAAGGACGGTCAATACGGTGACATTGAATTGGTTGTTTCACTGGAAAGTTTGCACATGGATCGATTTAGGAGGTCAAAGGCTATGAGAACGTTTGCAGAAATAATAGATTGCTGAGTGTTACATGCAGGTATGGGGAAATCATATTGTAGTATAAACGAGGCCTCTTCAGCTATTTGCCCTGTAGTATAACGAAACTGTCCTTTCGAAATGTCTATTGGAGCCTTGAACGAACTTACAGGGCTTAACATAAGAGCATAATGGTGCAGTGATTGTTGCCTGATTGTCTGTCATATTATTATGTATGGCGTTTGATACAATATTCGTCACGATACCGTCAAGATTTTAATTCGTAGCATGTAGATCACTACCCACAATCGTCCTTATTAGCAGGTATTAATAGAGATGGCCTTCTCGTTTAGTGTTGAATCAGCAATCAAGACTTGGTTGCTGTTTGAATGAGGTTGGACTGTTCTTTAATGAAAGGAGAGTATTTACAAAAGAATCTTTCCTTTGTACATCCAAAGATTCACCGCAGTGTATCCCAGTGTGTTCATATTTTATAGCCTCCTGACTTGATGATCTTTCAACAAATTATTTATATCTATACTGCTGAGTCTCCATTTCGAATTGTACCATATGTCCCGCTAGTGACTGTAAATCGGAAGGACGGATTGGGTCAGTGAAGAATGAATCACCCTAAAACTGGTCGAGGATGACGACTATTGCCTCCGCTTTCTATTTTTGCCGATGAAGTATAGGCATTGGAGATCAATTGACCACCTTTTTCAGTGGATAAAGGCTGTTCACAGTTCATCCTCGGCAAGCTCTCAATGTGGGAGCTTGGCCTGTGGCCTTAACTGTTAAACACAATTGTCAGAATTGGATATTAAGCGGTGTAAATAATACTTTGACTTGCTCCGAGTAGTTGTCAGAGTCGTTAAAACGATTTCCGGTAGATAGTGGCACCATGACTTTTTCTAGTATATGCTACATCGACGAATGTCTAAGATGCTTCCCACTAACATAGCCGTCTGCAGTATCAACAAACAAGTTCCTGCCTTTGACGTATGACACCAATGCGCCCCATAGTTTCCAGCTACCAATCTGCCCAGTCGCATACTTTCTTCCCAGCGATAGAAAGATCATCGTTTTTCTTACAGGCTGGTAAGATGCGATGGAATATTTCCCTGTCAAAGCAGCATCTAATGCGCCCGCCAAGTAGACAATTTGGTTATCCGTTACAGTGAGCTGCTTTGGACCAGCGTTGCTCACATCACCAATAGCCCAAATGTTCTCTGTGCCCACCACGCGCATATTGTCATCAATATTCACATTGCCCTGGGGGTCAAGGAAACTGGTGGAAATGAAGCCGTTGTTTAGTCGAATTCCATGACATGGAAGATATAACTCGGTTATCACCCTTGACCCATTGTCTAGAATCAAAACTTGTGTCTTGCCATCATCACCGGCCTCAACGGCTTTCACACAAGTTTTGCGAATGAGTTCGACACCGAGCTTTTGTAAGTCTTTGTCTAGAGTTGTTCGAACAGAAGAGAGTACGTCGCTGGAGCTCTCCAGTGGGACATCACCACGCATAATAAGCGTAATTTTTTTAAGTTTTCCAAACTTTGCGGCTAACTCTCCCGCAATCTCGACACCAGTTGGACCTGCACCATCAACGACAATGTCTCTGGCGCGACTGACATTTGCTTGCAGCTCATGCCACGCGGTGAGGGTCTCCTCATGCGTACCGATAGGTTTTAGTGGTAGTCCGCTAGCCAATCTCGAGCCTGTTGCTATCACCAATTGATGGTAGTGCAAAGTCCTACTCCCACCAGTGTTGGTAAGGATAGTAACTGAATTCGATGATGATTGGATGTCAGTGGCTCTGCCAAGTATAAATTCGAATAGGTCGACCGCGTAATGCTCAAATCCAGTAGCAATGGGGATAAACATCGATTCATCTGGAATCATTCCGGGAATGAGGCTTCTGGTAGCCGCCACGTTCCAGAAGAAATGGCTGTTGGGCGATACCAGGATGACTTTGATGGCCGTCTTAGGAGAAGTATATTTAAGTAACTTGTGGGCGAGCGGCAAACCGGCCCATCCCGCACCAAGAACAACAACAGTTTTTTGGTCAGTCATAGCCGCGATACTGTCAGGACAGCACAAGTCCCTAGGAGAGTAAAATCATCATTGATGTCCAAGGTAACGTACAAGGAGTTATTAATACAGCTTGTTGCCACACCGGCCTCGGCCATCGGTCGTAAGACCTCGCATCGTTGCCAATCCGAAAGCGAGAGTCGAGATTGGGGCTGGCCCAAACATTTTATTAGCGGCGTTGAGTTAGTTGACGGAGGACCTGTTATTGAGGTTCAAATGTCGATGGAGTGGGGCTGGGCGGCGACAGAGGATTTGGACCGAGCTCCGTGTCCGAGATCTGGTGGCTTGTGACATCTCATCTCACAATTTCTTCGACTGTGCTCGATCCAGTTGCACTTCTGCTCTCCAAGAAGTCGGCCTCGCCCAATTCATCCCCGAGAGTTCTTCTCCTGGAGCCTTTATCGGCTGATGCGCTGCGGTTATTCGCTGTGCTGACAGAGCCTGCTCAAGCCATATTGGTAGATTCCTCTTCTGTCGCCGTCATGTCTACCCATCATTCCACACCTGGAGAGATCGCCATCGCCGAAGATAGTTTAAGAATATGGAGCTGCGTTACATGTCGGCGTCGCAAAGTGAAATGCGACAGAAAAGACCCTTGCTCTAATTGTGTCAAGAACCAAATCGAATGCCACTTTCCCGTCACTGGTCGTCTTCCACGCCGACGAGATCCCGCGGCGTGGAAGTCACCAACTGAGAAGCAAGTCGAACTACTAGATCGATTGAGGCGCCTTGAATCACTCGTTACAGAACTTGCAGCACAAGTGGAAGACGGCCCGGACAAGATCCAATCCCTATTCACGGGGCCATTGACCAGTGCCACAGGTGTCATCCATCCTGGAGAAACAGTCAGCGCTGCGGTGGGGAAGCGAGGACTACCAGATTCGGAATCACCCATGGCAGTTGGTGAATTGATATCTGCCATGAAATCCTCATTTCAAGGAGAGACAAATGAAGACTTTGGAAGATTGGTTGTCGGAAAAGAAGCCGGTTTGCAAATCGGAAAGGGTTTCTGGTCCATTTTCTGCAATGAGGTGTGGCTAAATTCCCAGCACTTATCCACAAATGAGAGGCTAATAGTGACTGATTAGGTCGAGCACATATTTCAAGGTATTCAAGATGTGACTTCCGATATATCAGGCTCAAACCTTGTGGCCACTTCATCGAACAGCCAAAGACAATCAAATAACATCTACTCGGACTTTTATTTAGGAAACCAGTATACAAGAGATGTCCCTCAAAGCCTCGATACTTTATACCCACTACCATCACAGATGTTTTTCATCTGGCGGACATATGTAGAGAACATCGTTCCATTCATTAACGTCATTGATATTGCAGCTGTGGAAGAGGTGGTAACTAATTTGAGGGGCAAATTTGACTCTCTTGAGCCCAGCTTGCAGGCCTTATTATTTGCGGTATCCTTGGCAGCAATCACATCATTGGATGAAGAAGAAACTCTGGCTTGTTTCGACACACCGAGAATTGGGCTAATTGCTCGATTTCGCCTTGGAACAGAGCGGGCGCTCGCCAATGCCGAGCTGTTGACGACGAGAAAAATTGAAACTATCCAAGCATTCGTAATATATCTCTCGCTTCTACCATACATTGGAAGCCAGGAACTGTTATCGCCATTTATGGGCCTCTTACTAAGGATTGCGACATCTTTACAGCTGCACAGAGATGCTGAAAACTTCAAAATGCCTACTCTGTCCAAAGTTGAGATTGAGATACGCCGCCGACTGTGGTGGCAGATTATCTTCCTTGACTCAAGATCTCGGTCAAAACGTACCGCAGGATTGTCAGCATCAGATACAATGTTCGACACTAAAGCTCCAAGCCACATGCTGGAAAATGGTAAAGGAGCATTCTTGGATCCTTCCAACGCACAAAACCAGTCTATTGTTTGCATCATACGATGTGAAATATGGCTATTGTGTCGTTTCTTGAACGCAAATCGGCCAAATACTTTGGAGCAGAGACTCGATGCTTTCAATCGGACAAGATCAAGGCTAGAGACTTTATACATGCCAAGCGTATCTTCAAACCATGCTCTAACATCCCTAGTCAAGACTATGACATCACTTGTGCTTTCTAAAGTCGAGCATGCGATATATCTACAGCATTTTCACAAGTTGAAAGAGCTGTCTCAAATACCATCTCAGGAAATGATGCAACATCATTTAGACTTATCAATAGATATCCTCAAACAAGCTCATCGTCTACGAACAGAGCTTTCTTGGAAGAGATGGAGATGGCAACTACAAGGGGACTTTCCTTGGACTTCAATGAGCGTGGTGTTCATCCAGCTCTGCCCGTCTCCCTGGTCGGCGATTTCTGAGCGAGGGTGGGCACTAACACACCTAATTTTAGAAGAAACCCAAGACAAAGTAAAAGTTTGTCCATCCTGGAACAAGTTAAACAAGCTTATCATCGCCGCTGAAGCCCATCGAGGGAGGAATCCAGCAGAGGGGACATTACGCGTGCGTCCCCAAAATAAGCCGTATACATCCAGCTTCATCAATACGGAGGAGAGCGTCAGTGGGGCTTCCGAGGCCTCAGTGACTGAGTCGGCCAATACTCATATTACGCTCAATTACCCAGAGTCCAACCAGGCCGCATTCGACAATAGGTTAGAGATTGATGAATCGAATAAATTTGAATCCGCTATGGCATTCTATCCTATGGAATGGCATCCATGGGATGAGGGACTTGCCACTGACAACGAATTTTGGGACTTCGATTTTGCAAATGTCGAAGAATCGCTAGAACTATAGCGGAAAGAGGTCATTAATAATTATAAATACCTATAAACGAAAGGGGGGATTGTTCCAGATGAGTAAAATTACGCGGAGAATAATACAGAACAGTTTTCAAATCAGATATTTTATCGTAGGAACTGCGCTAAACAGGATGTGTTTTTATATCCGATCTGCGGCGGATATAGCACGAGGACTAGATTCCCCGAGTCCTGAGGTCAATCGGGCTCCTTCGCCTTCCTCTAGCCTCACAAGTAAAAATGAGCAACAGTTAGACATATAGTTCGCATTAACCGTATCACTACACCCTGTGTCTTTAGGAATTATGTATGATCATTTAGATTATCTATTAGTAAGTCAATGGAAGAGGTGGACACTGAGAGACGTAGGTATTATCCCAAGACCGCCTTTATGTGGGCTTGGCTGATATTGCCAGGATTTAAATGGTTGGGACAGCCATCTCTACTTCCATATATAATATGAATGCTCGCCTGTAATAAAGTTGTTGTTTTCTCTACAGCAATACTTTAGTAGTGTCACAATGATTGCGTTGAGCACCATTACCCTCCTCAGTGTCCTCTGCACCGCAGTGGACGCGTTTTCCGTCCCAAACGTGAACGCGACGTTCAGCAAGTCGCCCAAGCCGTTTGAGATTCGTGTTGACCGAAATTTCATTGAGGATACAAGACTTCGAGTGGCACATGCTAGGGCTCCGGTCTTCATGGGAGCGATCGGCGAAGGCCCAAGCCCTGAAAATTACACCAACGTTCGAGACTACTGGGTCAATGAATACGACTGGAATACCACCGAGGCGTCCATTAATAGAAAGTGGGTTAAAATAGCTGTTGGACTGTCTTAATTACTGTACTAACAGAAATCGAAAAGGTTAAAACAATTCACGACCGTTGTTGCACCAATTATCGGAAACAGCTCGAATACAGTTCCATTACACTACGTTCACCACCGTTCACCGCGCGACGACGCCATTCCTTTGCTCTTTATCCATGGGTGGCCAGGCTCGTTTCTGGAAGTCAGCAATATCATCGATGACTTAACGAATCCTCCTAACAGATCTGTGCCGGCGTTTCATGTAGTCGCTCCGTCAATACCTGGATTTGGATTTTCTCCAGCACCTCAGCGCCCGGGGTTTGGTCCGGTCGAAACCTCTCATGCTTTTAACGCATTAATGAATCAACTGGGTTACCAGAAATATGTGATCCAGGGCGGAGATTTTGGGGGTGTTATTCTTCGTTTCCAGGCCCATCTTTTCCCAAAGAATGTCGTCTCCGTGCTTAGCAATTTTTGGATCATCCAGCCAGGAGAAAATGACATCCGCAGGCTTGCGGAGGGGTTATCAACTCCGGATGAGGTCGCCTACATTAACATTTTGGAAACATATATCAACCAGGCATCTGGATATCGTTTCATGCAAGAAACGCAGCCTCTTACAGCAGCCTTTGCTATGTCAGACTCTCCGCTGGGCTATGCGATGTGGATCTTCGCTTTGATGAATGAGGTCATTGACCCAACAGTCAAATCTTGGACCCCCGAAGAGATCATCACCTGGTCAATGATGTATTATATACAAGGACCTTATGGTGGTATGCGTTTCTACAAGGAGGTTGCCAATGACGGGGCCTTGGAAGCGGCTGACTTTGGCACTCTCCCGCTTGTGGAAGTGCCAGCCGCGATCAGTCAATTTCCTTATGATATCACTTATCGAATGCCTTTGGAGTGGGCCAAGCGCGGAGGAAACGTTATAAGGCGGAATGTGCACAGCCATGGCGGTCACTTTGCCGCCTACGAGGTGCCTGATCTTTTACTCCAAGATATCTGGGATTGGTTCGGTGATATAGAGACTTCCGGAACTAAAGCTTTCAAGAATTAACTGTCAATGATGGTATACGTCATACATGCGTTTGTATCTTAGGAGAGACAATGAATGCAGTGGCTATGTTTATAAACATGATTCACTGAGTTTATTAGACCATAATTCATCATAGTCTCGTCGTGTGATTGTCTTGACCACCTGCGAATTAGATGGTTTGTAGAGGATGCTGTGACTTAATGATTTGTGTTTTACAATCTATCAAATTAGCTACAAACGTAAAACATGAAGGGCAAAATTTGTTTATGAGTAAATGCGGTAGGTAGCATTCATTACCGACCAATCTTACGAATTTCTAGCCAGCGCAAAGGGGGGAATACTATCATGGCCCATGAACAGCCAACCCAAATGCCAAGATCAGCGCCAGTTGGGCTGGCGAGCTTAGCAATAGGACCAACATAATAAATCTGGTACATGCATAGGATTGCTCCGACCCATCCAATGATAAACGCTGTGAATGCAGCAAGACCGAGCGGCAACCGTTTTGGATCAGACCAAGCCGTCCAGTCAAACCCGCGGGTTTTGCGGAATATCAAATGTTCTTCCAAAGTGATTACTAGGAAGATGGTAACCCAGTAGCCCATCAGAGCTAAAAAGTTCTCAAAGATATCATAGAGGTTGTTGCGCCCACCCAAAGCACATACAGTGTAGATGACAACACCAACACATGAAAGGATCCAGCGGGGTATTCGCGCACCGTATCGACCCAGCACTTGGAAACATAGAGCGGCAGAATATGTCCCGGGGATATTGTTTGCAACAAGGCCGAGGGCAACAATAACGCCGAGAAATTTTCCAAACCCTCCCAGCCCTTGGTAGCCTGCAACAACAAGGGCTCCAGACGACACATCGTTTGCAGCGCTCCATGATGCGTCAGTAAAGGTGCCAGAAGCAAGGCCAACACCTAGGAGGTTGGCAAAAGCCATCGCCAGACCGACGCCCGCGGTCGTCATCGCGAACGTCTTCCACTTCTTCGTGTTTTCGGGATAGTATACGTAAAAGTCTGCTCCCGCGGGGGCCCAAGCTACGGCCGAGGACAGGCAAAGGGAGAAGAAAGAGAGGCGGTTGCCATTAATGGTCGAAGTGCTCCCATTTGACTGGATGGAGGTGTCAAATTTAGGGCCAACAGAACCAACCAAAATAAAGGCTGCAATGAGCTGCGGAAGCCATGCCCATCTAGAGTTGCGCCATTCGGTCAATCTCCAAGGCACTAACTTCGACGGGCAAGCGATAGAAAGGGGAGCTAGTCTGCCTACCTTTCGTATGTCTGGAAGATTGACATGCCAAAAAGCACAATAATCCAGGAAATGACAGCAATTATGATGATGCCGACAATTACGGTGAGGTGGCCATCAGCGACTGCGGATAGGATTTGTCCCCCGACAAGGCAATCAATCATGCCATAACCCAGCATAATCACAATGTTCAGGATGGTGCAAATCTTGCTGGGCCAATAACCCATAAAATACCTCGCCAAAACCTAGGAGCATAAACAATCAGAGCCATAGGGAGATTATTGGGATGGCCCACGCAAGCCCTGAGGGTTAAAATAAAGAAGAGGGAAAGGAAAACACTCTTTCATACCATGGTGCGATTCCCGCTGACTGGGCCAAACGTGCTGATATAGGCAACTCCCATAGCTCCTAAGATGGCACCAAAAGTTGCGCATAGCGCTGCATCCGTGAAGCCTAGAGAATAGTCAAGTGGTCCAAGCATGCCAACGGCCATGTTGTTGGCGGTGATGTTGGAACTGAACCATAACATCGTCATCTGCATGTAACTGGAGGCACCAACTTTCTCTAATCGCTCCGTGACTGGCACTCGCTCGATCCCGCGAGCCTCGAAATGCTTAAGGCTGAGAATTCGCTGGTTGACGCGAGCGAAGAACCCGCTAGGGGGCGCCACAACCCCTTCTGAGATCTGGCTCTCCAACGTGGGCTTAGAGCCATCAGTTGCTGTATCATTCTCGGCCTTCTCCATCGGTGCGGTGTTGGATGGAGGGAACGAGACTCATTCGCGCGTAGACAAAAAGACGGGAAGCAGAAACGAAAATAAAAATGAAGAACTAAGAAACCGAAGAAAGAAAGAAAGACAGGAAGTGATGGACAGATAAGGAAGATATTGAAACTCGACTCGCGCAAAACAGAGAGAAAAAAACTCTTATCGGTCGGTGCACACAACGGAAAACGCGGAAAACATGGCAACTCGGCAACTCGGTCCACTTAAATCGACTTGAATCGCAGATTTCAATTAGCTCGCGTGACTCATATTGTCAATCGAAATTCTCATTAATATGAAGATTGCTGATCGCTTCACTTACATGCTTACATGAGGGAAATTGTTCAGAATAGTCCTGTATAACACACGAGGAACAATGTGATCAGGTGCTGTTCCATGCTGTATCAGTCTGGAAAAGAACATTAGCGGCGATTCCTCTGCAAGTAAGCGATGCCTCCGCAGTGGATCAAATGCTACGAGCCGGCCTGGGTGTGTCGCGGCATCTAGAACCGTGCTCCCATCCGGCGCGGGCTGTTGCTTCGGGAGGAGATGCGGCGTTAAGCCAAGCACACATCCAATCAAGCGACCAATCACTTTAAGCATGGATCCAGATCTAGGTTTGGATGAGAATATAATTAAGTACATAATGAGATCTTATGTTCCGTGCTGGGCTCGGAACATTGTTGTGTAATTGGATCACGTATATAGCCACCATTAGTGTACGTTGAAGGCTCACATCCTCGTATCGTTGTCCGTTGTAGCTGGCCCTCCGAAGATTTCGGGCAGATCAACAGCTACAGCAGCCAACGGAAAAACGAGGTTAACCTCACTCCTGTACGCCGATCTCGAGATCAAGACTCCACATGGACGTCATTGAGAAGGGAAACAGAGCATCATACGGCTCAATGTCGCCCATGGACAGACAAACATCACGACGAAACATACAAAAGGACAAAAGACTGACGAGAAATACGTGACTTTGTGCAGTGCGACTGGGAAAACTTGAGACTAAATGGTTCACCTTGCTCAAGTGCAAGCTCAGTCGCCACTGAAACCGGTGGGACTAGGGAGAATGTTCGCGGGCTGACGCAACAATGAATGGTTTTGTTCCCATCGTTAACATGTCTGAGATAGTCTCCAAGTATTTTCGTTGGCTGCCAGAAACTGAATCTTAAGTGTGGTGATTGCACACCGTGAGCCCCCTCCTTATCAATCGCGCAATTGCTGTCATAACACAAACCCAGATAGTGCTACAATTGAGTTACTATAACTGCGACTTTGTGTATTATCGTACTGCTTCATGATACGTGTATTTAAATCGCTCCATGTAGGCCGTACTCAATTGACCAGTTGGTACTCTTGACTGACTGCTCCCAAGCCATCTTTAGTATAGAGCGCGAGGAAACGTGTTTGATCGATGGTATACAGCCCGGGCCAGTGCGAGCCCGCATCACCTGTGATAGTGGTTCCGCTCCAGGTAGAGCCTCCGTCCGTGCTAGTGACAACTTTCATCTGGGCTCCATCAATACCATTGCCACCGGTGCCGGCCACATCCTCGTTTGTCATAAAGCTTGTAACAAGAGTGCCACCAACATTAACAACCTGGGGAGCCCCTGCATTCTTCCCATTACGCGCCGTATAGAGACGCGCTCGCTGTCCCCATGAGTTACCATCATCATGCGACAAGACATAGTCGATAGAGAAGGGACCCGACTCTGTATTCTCGAAAACGGCACTAGTTATACGAATTATTATTAGTTTACAACAGTATCGTTGTTAACAGACGGCAGTGTAACCTCACATTAGATTACCAGAGTTATTGATATTCGCGACGCTAATCATTCCATCGCGCGATGTGCGATCACCTCCAGAGACCTTGATCCAGTTCGACCAAGTCAGCCCTCCATCAGTGGAGCGCTTCATGTAGCCGTCTTGATCATTAGCGTTGTTCTCAGCGGAGTAGTAGCACTGTAGCGAACCGTCTGCAGCAAGACGGAGAAAAGGTTCCCAGAGGCCATTAGCGGTACCTGGGGTGGCTGCTTGCTGCTCCACGGTTGATAGGTAAAGAAAGCTGGCGCCACCATCATCAGAGTATGAAACGGTAATTCGGTAATATGTGTAAGAGCCTCCTGAGCGATCATGGTTTCGATAGGCGTATACGATACGTCCACTGGGAAGCTGCAGGGGCATAGCGTTATCAACGTCATGAGCAGTTGAATCGGCACGGTAGACTTCGCCAACAAAGTGCCATGAAGTACCGCCATTGCTGGAGCCAGCAAGCCTAAGAATGCTCTGGTTGTTTTCATGGGCGGTATAACCTGCAATCAACCCTCCGTTGCTGGTGGAGCTTGCCCGAATATATACTCCATTTGTGTCTATAACATTAGGCGAGCCAGCCTGAGTCACGATGCCGGGTGATCGTTGATCGAGGCTGGCAGGATTGCCTAGAACTCCGAGAGGAACGAGTAAAGCTAGAAATATCTTTGGGGAAAACATTATTAATAGCGGGCTAATGCTGGACAAGTTGATATAACTACAATCATCATCAGCATTGACAGGGAGACTGGTAGTTTTTATATCTCGGGCAAGCAAACATACGGCCTAAGGCTGCGAGCATGGACATTTACCCCATAGAATGCTTAAACACCATCTCGCGGTCCGTTTCAATTTTGTCATAGCTTCCTATCCTAGTATAGCCTGATGATCATCCCCGCTGAAGGATTTTGTTTACTCTGGGAGTACTCGATCGGGAGTTCCGAGCCGGCTGCCTAGCAAGAGATCGTCATTGAAAGAATCCTGTTGGTTCCACTTTCCAAGCCGCAATTGTCAGACTCGAATGTTGTATCTTTAGGTAGTTTGATGGCTCGAAACAGGTATCGTATCCCGAATATATTTACGAACTCCTGTCTTGAACAAGTGGCCATAGAGCATGTTTACAACTCTCTACTATTGGAAGGCGTCTTCCATCGTACTGGACTCCCCTCTCAAAAATCATCAATCATGTCAGGTTAGCGGACAAATAAACTGACGAGTACATCTAACCCACAGTTCAGAATACCAGAATAGCTACATAGTACACGCTAAATGGCTCCGCAAGCGAGATATTAAGTAACTCACGAGACGCGAATACGACTCCGCCTTTACATTTCCCTGTAATGGCTATATTACTCTAATGGATCCGTATAACTCGGTATATTTCCCAAATCTTGGGTAGCAATTAGAGCTAAAGGACCGGTAACTGGAATCATGTGGTTTCAAATACTACAATACAAGCTCCACATTGATGCGAGATCAGGTATGGATTATTTGACATTTATTCCCCAATGGCAACGTAGCCGACCTTGGCAAATGAGCGTATAACCCTGGTGACTGAGCGTATAAGTAGTACGCTTTTAGCGTCAAAGCTTGGGTTTATGCGACCCAATCCGACGCAGATATGGTGTAGCATTGCATATTCGGGAACCACGGAGCACCGGTGGATATATTTATTACTGTCTGAGCTTGAAAAGAACGGCTTAGTTGCACGAAATCTGTTACACGCTAGCTATTTATTATGGCTTTGGAAGCATCTTTAGGCTAACCTTATTTTCTTCTTCCTTCCATACAAAACCTCCCCTTTCGTCCACCAGATCTTTCATTGAACCTCAATTCATATCAGACATTACAAAACTCAAGCTAACGAATCTTGCATCTCGGCTTGGATTATTCATCATCACTCTCAGTCCAAGTCCCGGTTCGGCTGGACATCTTACATTGCCATTTCTTTTAAAAACGCATCTCTGGCATTTCTAATTTAATGCCAGCACTTCTCATGGGGTGGCTCGTTCATACAGCTTGCCAACTTCAGGTTGGGAGGACCTTGATAACTTCCTCAGCTTCAGACTTGGCCTCGGGATCGGGTTTGGAGTTGATCTCCAACGCGGCTGAGGCTGTCGCTAGTCTCGCCGTAAAAGGGGCTATGGTGGATGTTAGCAATGGTCCTCTTATAGTTTTCGTAGCTTAATAATTTATACACAAGTGGGAGCTCCTCGTTAACCGTGGTAAAGAAATTATAACTTGATAGTCTTATATAGTGTTAAAACATATATGCAATATGCTTAGGTGTTGTACTTTGTTTGGGTGCAGCTTCGTGAGAATAGTAGTAGTAAAAATAGCAATATTCTACGGTGAAAATAGGAAGACTTAAATTTGTAACCTCTGATAGAAGTGCAGGACAATACCTCACCATAAATCTCGAGTCTCATCAATTCCGTAGCAAATACATTGAGCGTTGTCTAAAAGTTATATTCATTGCGAGGATAATGGTAAAAAAGCTGCGACGACCAGTTGAGTAAAAGGCCCTGTCTCAGCTCTTGGCACAACATCCAATATCACCCCTTGTCTTATTCCGATCGGGAACGGCCGATCGAATTCAATCTTAGAGGTCAGGCCATACCCATTGGCGGAAGCAGATAAAGTATGCCCGATAAAGATTCGGCTGCAGTTGACTGTTGTACTTAGCATATTTGTAAATCTAAACCCAACTTCTTTCGTGCATTAAAATACATGTTCAACAATATCTAAAGAGCACAAAGAAAATTTTTAAGCATAGATCCGTACAAAAAGTTGTGCTTAGTGACTAAAATTTGGCATGCTGGAAGAATTTGATCAATTGTACTCTGTAGTCAACCGATGGAGATAATCCTAAAGTGGCTTCACAAAGCCTTCCCTCTCCACTTTCCAAAGCTCGCCTTCAGCAACTTTCACGACTATATATTAACCCTGGCCTAGTATCAGGCCGCTCATTTTGACTCTGTCGTGCGGAACTACGGCATAAATAAGAATCATTACCTGAGTTCCCTGTTTTTTGTTTGTTCTAAGGCAGCAGCCATTATGAGACTATTTGTAATCAGCGGGCACATGTAACGGCACAACCAACACAATTCACAGCCAACACTGAACTTACATGCAAAATTTCGTGCCAGGGTAAGAAAATAGCGCAAGGGTGACAGGTTTTTCAGAATGATTGAAAGATTCCAATCGTTGTATAGTAATGCTTCAGAATACTTGAACGAAGGCAGAGAAAAGAACAAATAGTACCAATATAAGCGTCCCTTTGTTGCCAACAAGCTTACTAGTATTATAATAGAAACCTACCGAGCGTAATGTTAACCAGCTGATGAGCTGTTGCCTGAAACCTATTTAGCTAAAGTTGACAATACAAATATCGGTAGCCTGGGGATTTTATCCGCCTTGCTCAAGGCAACGGGATTTATTCCTGGCAATTGCTAAAGTGCTGCATGAGCAAATCTCAGTACTTATAGCGCCAGTCGCAACATTTCGCCGGCTTCTTAGAATATACCCATATCTCATGTTCTTTACTCACTGCCTCCGTTTATAACAAAAAGATGGCTCCTTTACTTCTAACTTGTCCCGTTCCACTTTGGGAAAATGGCCGGTTTTCAACTTGCGTTCGAGAGCAGTACTTGGGAAACCTAGTTCCATTCGCGGCGGTAAGCGTATCGTTGGCGCTGCTGCTGTTGTCTGCATTCCAACCTTGGCGACATCTCCAACGACAACCAGAGGGGTTTGTACCGTTAGCAAGCTCCGACCCTGATACCAATCATCGGCGAACTCTCGTAAACGCCCCGTCATTAATTGCCACCCATGGCTGGTGGCTCAGCCGCCTTGAAGGTTTACTCCTTGCGGCAATCACAGCCATACTCTTTTTCTTCGTTTTGTTCGTGGAACGAAGATCAGACAGCATCTCTCCGCTTGGACTTCTCTTTATGTCGGCATATAATCTTGTCATGTGGTGCGTACGGCAATGGAATCTACCTATGGAACCAAGAGTTATGAAGCGCCTTCAATCTCACTCTAGTGTGATTTACGTATTATACTGGCTCTGTCTCGTCTTTATCGTCCTATCGACTGGCAGTGAGCAGCCCGACAAGGCCTGGGCTCTTGTGAATATTCTTTTGGGGGTCCTTTTTACACTTGTTCTTCTGCTCCATGTCACAGCACCAAATATTATTGTGGAAGCCATTTCAGGAGGACTTTTTGCATCAATTCATTTAGGCGAAGAAACCTCAGCAAGTCTAATATCACGCTGGACTTTTTCATGGGTAGGCTCTGTTATTTGGAAAGCCTTTAGAGCTCATCTGAGTACCTCTGACCTGTACGAGCTTAACTGGGATGACACAGCCAGAATTACAAGTCGGCTATTCAGTAAAGCCACGCCTGCAACACTGAAACTTGTTTGGAGACTCTATCACTTTACAAAATATGACTTGTTTAATCAGGGTGCGTGGGCAGTTTTCTTTAGCTTAACCAGCTTCTGCCCGGCGTTTCTCCTTCGATACATTCTTGATTACCTTGATTCGCCAAGCACCATGTCCCGAAACAATGCCTGGCTTTGTGTTGGGGGCCTTCTGGTTGCTGGAATCGTGACGGGTATTGCAGATTGCCAGTGTGAATGGCTGGGTCGCAAAATCAGTGTAAGACTGCGGGCTATCCTGATCGACCAGATATTTTCGAAAGTACTCAAAAAAAGGATCTCAAGGCCTACAAAATCATCACCAGAGGAAGGAAATTCCTCTGGCGACATTCATGCTACCGATGGAACAATTCTCAATTTAATGGCCGTAGATGCGGCTAATGTTAGTGAAGTTGGTGCACACATGCACCTCACATGGGTCAATTTCCCTCTCCAGGTTTCGGTCGCATCTCTATCGCTGTATAGCATACTGGGTTCTAGTGGCATTCTTGGCGTGATGCTAATGATTGCTCTTCTGCCACTGAATGTTTTGGTCTCAAAACGCCAGGTAGCAGCGCAAATGAAAGTGTTGAGCGCAGCCGATGCTCGTGTTCAAGCAAGCAACGAACTCATTACCAACATCCGCGTCATCAAACTCTGCGCTTGGGAAGAGGAATTTCGGAGGAAAATTCGCCTGTTGCGAACGACTGAGCTCTCGGAGCTGCGGGTTCGTTTTTTCTGGTGGTCGATATCCATGACCGTATTCTATTCCTTGCCTTTCATCACTACAATTCTAACGTTATTCATCTATACCATTGTCGAAAACAAAAAGTTAGAAACCAAAATCGCCTTCCCTGCTCTAGCCATCTTCGCAGTCTTACGCATTCCATTAGATAGAATGTCGTCCATGATATCGTTCATTCTTCAGGCACAGGCCTCCATCCGCCGGATTGAGAAATTCTTGAAAGAGAAAGAGACCAGCCGAGAAGACCAGTTAATGGGAAGTGATGCGCGAATGATTGGCTTCGATAATGCTACCCTTGAATGGTCAGTCCAGGACGTTGTGGGTATCGGTCCCGGAGAAGACATTCAACCCGCTGAAAATCCGCCTACGCAGGAATTTCGTTTATCAAATCTTGAAATAAAATTTCACAAGAATGGCCTCAATCTAGTTTGCGGCCCCAGTGGATCGGGAAAGTCGTCACTGCTGCTAGCACTGTTGGGGGAGATGGAACTCCTGCGAGGCCGTGTACATCTACCGCTTGCAGAGCAGCCGATTGGCGATGATACTTTAATCAGCGGTGCAGCATACTGTCCACAAGAGCCCTGGATAATGAACCAGACTATTCGAGCTAATATCTTGTTTGGGCTGCACTTCCAAAATCACCGTTACAAGATGGTCCTTGATGCTGTGGCCCTAAGCCGCGACCTCGCAGTATTTGAGAACGGCGATCTTGCCATTGCGGGTGAGCGCGGCAGTCGCTTGTCTGGTGGTCAGAAACAAAGAGTTGCATTAGCAAGAGCATTGTACAGTCACGCTCAATTCCTTCTTTTGGATGATTGTCTCAGTGCACTAGACTCGCGTACTGGAAGACATATACTTTTTCACGCAATCAAAGGCCCCTTGATGGAAGGCAGAACATGTATTCTTGCGACACATCATTCTCAGCTTGCTCTCCCCCATTGCGACTATGCGGTATTCTTGGAGAATGGCATAGTAAAGCGACAAGGAACTGCTTCGGAGCTTATGGAATCAGGTATCACTGGGGAGAACACGCCGTCTGCAAAAGCGAAAGACGGGCTTAGGCCGATAGACTTTACACATCACCCACAAATGGTTGCACCTCCTTTACTTTCGCCCGGAGCCTCTGAAAGAGAATTGTCAGACAGCTGGAATGGAAATATGAATGCAGTCTCAGAGACTAAAGATGAATCGATATACTGCGAAGATCAGATGACAGGAGCTGTTTCTTTGTCTGTGATAAGAGTCTACCTCAGATCTATGGGGGGTCGGTGGTTTTGGGCAGTTGTGTTCTTTGCATTTGCTCTTCAGCAAATTGCATCTCTCGGAACAAACCTCTGGATCAAAGTATGGGCTCATGAGTTCGATGAGGCAGTGGAAACGTCAACAACGTCTCATGTGAAATCCGTTTACTATCTTGCAGTGTATTGCCTCATCTGCTTGGCATACATACTTGTCTCATTTATTCGCGATCTCACGACATTCTCTGGGGCACTCAAAGCCTCAGCTCAAATATTCGACTGTCTACTAGACTCAATTATTCATGCGCGCCTAATATTCTTCGACAAGGTCCCGTTTGGTCAAATTACGAATCGTTTCTCCAGAGACGTGGAAGCAGTTGACCAAGAAGTGGCTCCTCACTCGATGAGCACATTTTATACATTCTGTTCGCTAAGCACAGTTATTATACTGATTTCTATCACGATACCACTTTTTATTCCCGCAGCAGTCATAATTTGCGTGGCCTATTATATCATCACTGTTATATACATCAATAGTGCACGGGATCTGAAAAGGATTGAGTCTGTTCAAAGATCTCCACTGTATCAGCACTTTGGAGAGGCACTTGCGGGATATGTCAGCGTGCGTGCCTATGGACACGTAAATCGATTTACAGAAGAAAATCATCTCTTCATCGACGGATACAATCAACCTTACGTTCTGAACTGGGCGGCTAAAGAATGGCTGACATTACGCATCGCTTCTCTGAGTGCTCTAATTTCTTGGCTAACGGGAACTTTCTTGCTTTGGGGTTTGGGTAGAGGAACCGTAAATGCAGGGATTGCTGGCCTTGTACTCACCTACGCTGCTACTTTCAGCGATAATGTGCTTTGGTTTGTCCAATTATATGCGATTGTCCAGCAGAGCTTTAACTCAGTTGAGCGGATTGTGGAATACACAGAGATCAAGCGTGAGCCGAGTGAACCACTCGAGCCATCATCCTACAACCTTTCACCACAGTGGCCTATCCACGGCCATGTGCGTTTCCAAGGATATACTGCACGGTATTCTCCGGAGCTCAGTCCAGCTCTATTTGATTTAAATCTCGATATTCATGCTGGACAACGAGTAGCGGTGGTCGGGCGTACCGGGGCGGGCAAAAGCACATTGGCGCTGGCCCTTATTCGAGCAGTTGAAGCTGACGCTGGCCGTATCACTATTGATGGTATAAGCATTGCCTCAGTGAACTTGGTGCGTTTACGACGGGCAGTAACTGTGGTGCCGCAAGATCCTACTCTTTTTGGGGGCAGCTTGCGCGATAACCTGGATCCGTTGAACCATTATTCTGACGATGATCTTCATGATGTGCTACAAAGATTACAGTTTTTCCAATCTCTACCCTCTGGAGATCTAGACCATCCGGCTGCGGCCTTATCAATGGGTCAACGCCAATTGGTTTGCATCGCGCGGGCACTGCTCCGTCGCTCTCGGGTCCTCATTCTCGATGAAGCCACGGCATCCATTGATCATGCCACGGATGCTTTGATCCAGGCAGGGCTGCGATCTAGTATTGCGGATGGAATAACCGTTTTAACCATCGCCCATCGCCTCCTGACTATTGCAGATTATGATCGTGTGATAGTCTTGGATTCTGGTCGGATTGTAGAACAGGGATCCGTCGCTGAGCTTTTCCAAAAGCGAGGCGATGGTGCTTTCTTTCGGGAACTGTGCGAGCAATCAGGGGATTTGGCTCACATTGAGCGAATTGTACGGGGCTTATAAACGAAACGATAATATGTGAAGTATATGATAGGATAAACCTTCTTTTACCATGTTTTCGGTTAAATACATTATATCGCTTGATTATATTGTGCGATGCGGGGGAACTACTGACGTTCCTTGACTCCAGTGTCAATTAATGGTAATGACAACCAGCTATGGAATCGTCGACTAATCAGGTGGTTTTAGAAGTTGACTTAGCCAAATGACTTCGCCTCAGCTGTCAATGACTACAGGAAGTTCACTCAAACTCGCATTTTACCGACCTCATACCACAGTCACAATGGAACACCCCGTATGATGTGATCGACTGCTCATTTCATCTTATAATGACAGTTGGGAGAAGTGGTTATATAATACTCGTTTTATCTCAATTTAATTTGGCTACTGTACGTATATTGCAAATGTGAGTAGTCTCATGTATTCGCTACCTTTCCAAATATAGACTCAACATTATATTAGATGTTGACGGCGTCATAAATATTTAAGCTAAAGTTTCAACACCCGTTCGAACATCTTCATGATGTTTCAGGCTGATACGGCTATGAGGTCCCTATAATAAATTGAGCCGCACGCTCGGCGATGCCGTATACTGCTGTTTGAATATGCGCAGACGGAAGAACGGGTATAATGCTTGCGTCCACAACGCGCAGATTGTTGGTGCCGTAAACGATCAGTTCCGGGTTTACCACTCCGCCGTCTTTCTTGGGGAGCATTGCACATGTTCCAACAGGATGATATATAGAAAGTGTAGTGTTGAGAACGTACTGGCGCCAGTCCTCATCCGTCTGTACAGCCATCCCCGGTTCGAACTCGGATACCCATGCTGAAGAGAGCGGCGACGAGTTTGCAATCTTGCGACAGTATTTGATAGCCTCGATAGCGGCCTGCACGTCGTACTCGTTAGATAGGTATTGTGGGTCAATTAGCGGTTTTGTATCGACATCAGCAGACGTTATATGAATGTTGCCGCGACTGAGAGGATGCATAACGACGCCAATAAGAGTGAAGAAGCCCTCTCCATACAGAGGAGAGCCGACGGTAGGGTATCCCTTCACCCCAGTGTAGCCATCTGAGAAAATGACTTCCACTTGCGGCGATAAAAGTGATCCAATGTACTGTAGCTTTTTCTTATCGACAACAGACCCAAGGGAAAGTACCACATTCTGGGCGAGAGAATTGAGCTTCGCAGCCATATTGCCCACCACCTGGTGCCAGTTCAGATAGCTGTACCCACTACCAGTGTAGTCATATAAAGAAGTCTGGTTTGCGTGCCATAATGCCAGCTGTGTGGCCGCATATGTGGTGTTGTACTTGAGTATGTCAAACGATGTAAAATTGTCCTTCAATTGGTATGATGCTTGGTACCGAACGTGGTCTTGCAAATTCTCCCCTACACCCTCAAGGTCAATAATCTGATCTATACCGGCCTTAGATAGCACCGCCTTGCTACCTATGCCGGACAGTTCTAGCAGGCCAGGGCTTTGGACAGCGCCACAAGATAGAATAACCTCTCTTCTGGCGCTGATAATGGTGCCGTCTTGCAGCGTAACACCGGTCGCAGTATATGAATTTCGACCCTTCCGTAAATTCACTTTGGCTACGCGTGTCTCTAGTAGCAGATGTAAGTTGCTTCCCGATTTCGGGATATAAGCATTAGCGGCGTATGACCTCGTCCATGTTCGAGAGTCGATGTTGCTAGGCTGGTTCATATACCCTATAGGGTTGCCACCTAAGGAATTCAAGTTATGCGGGATCCCTATATCAGCCATAGATTGCAACCAGAGCTCCTGCTGCGCGGGTATAACCCTATTTATTATGGTATGAATTGGTCCACTGGTGCCGACTCCTTGGTTGCCATAGTTGGATGAGTTGATACCGGTAAAGGTCTCCACTTGCTTCATTGCGGCGATCATATTCTTCCAGTTCCAAGATGGGTTACCGAGTTGCTCCCAGCCGTCGTATTCCTCAGCGGCGGATCGATCCCACGTCATCAAGTTCAATGCTGAGCTTCCTCCAAGCACTTTGCCTCTGTTGGCTCCGAGAACTCGCCCATTAAGTCCAGTTTGCGGTACAGTCGTAAAATTCCAATCATAAAGAGTGCCGAGCGTCGACCCCTTCATCCCGGGGATATTTATGCGATCTTCGTCCAACGCCTCAGGGCCGGCCTCGATCAATAGGATGGTTTTATCTGGCAGGCCTTGGCTTAGCCTAGTCGCTAGTGCTGAGCCAGCTGTGCCTCCTCCCACCACCACCTGCGATAAAGTGTCAGTGGCTACAATTCCGGTTTATGGCGAGTCTACTAGAAGATGAAGACTTTTCAAGACAGCGCTGAACATACATAGTCATAAACTTGAAGTTGATCGGAATTGGAACCAGCTGTGGCAATTGAGGCGGCCACAGCAGTCACGAGCCAGGCTTTTAAGATCGACCGTGTCATTCTCTTTATTAACAACGTGGCTGAGCCTAATAGAGCCCGGGGGAGATTAAAGCAAAAAGAGGCGAAAGAAAACAGCTTGAGCATTCACAGATATATACAGTCTCCCGATAGCCCACAAAACCCACTTCCAATGATAAATCGCAGGATATCTACGTTCTTCATAGTCTGCGCTGCAATAGGTGCAAAAGCTATAACGAAACACCACACCGCCTTTGTGTTACATTCGGGCAACGCACACAAAAACTTCGTTGCATATTGCCTAAATGTGCCGTTTAGAATCGACCAACAGCTCCGGGCAATTTCGGATCTTGACACTTCTACTCCATAGAGGAGAAAGAATAACGCTCATTCACTCGTATTCGGCGCGGAACTCTTCTGATTTCGCCATTCTAACCGAAGTGAACCCTGCTGTCGAAAGGGACATCTTGGCCCCGAGACCAGGGTCTGGAGATGCACACTGGTTAAGAACCCTTGTCATGGGTCCAGAGTTAGCATGAGTAAACCAACAGCCTTAAAAGCTGTAGGGAATCGCGTGTCACCTTCGCTACTACGGAACAAGGATCGGGGAATCCGGAATGACAAGACCATGCAGTCTTCTCAGAATGAATCCTTCCGCCATATGAGCTTGTACATGTCTTCCATGTGTTTCAAGCGTAGAATGCAGATTAGCAACGGGCCAACGACCTCAATTTCTTACCTCCATGAAGAAAACGACGCCAAGAATTTGCAACCAACATCAATGATACCTTACCTCGAGGCCCCGGGTCGCAGATTGCCGACATGCTGTACGAGTAGTTGCAGTCACTTACACATAAGACCAATGGCTTTTAGCGGAATAGGCTATGTCACAGGCTTCCCTGTACCATTTAATTGTCCAAGCTTCTGATCCAAGTCAACTAGAAAAGGTAGCTCCAGGGCACCTTTGCCAGCGAGGATCATTCAGGGGATAGCAAAGTTCGTTCTCTATTATGGGTGCTGTGCGTCGATTGATAAGGTGCGCATATGACCATAAATACGGCTTTACATTTTTATATGCTTAATCTCTGCGAGTGTGATAAGATCAGTCATCATGACTCGCACACCACCACCTGATCCTCTTCCACCGAACCGGAATATCGGAATTACACTCATTGTCGTTACGAGCATTCTAACTGGCTTTATGCTTCTAACGACTGGCCTGAGGATCTACACTCGCTTTTCTCTCAATGCGCAGGGCTTGGATGACTACTGCATCATTATCGTTAGTGTTTTAGCACTTGCTCGAATGGCCATTCAAGTGGTGCAAGTTGCAACTTATCACAACGGCCGCCACCGTTGGTATATTAGCGAGTCCGACTACATCAATAACAATATGTTGGGGTGGTACGCACAAATTCTCCTTTTTGCTAGTGTGTGTTTCCTGAAGTCATCCATTATATTCTTGATCATACGTCTTAGGGACGAACCAAAGGTCCGCCGAACCCTTTATGCCGTGGTCATAGGGCTCTTCGCTACCAACTTTGGTTCTATTTTCATTCTCGTGGCAGAATGCTCTCCCCCATCCGTGTACTGGACCCAAAAAGGTGGGAACTGCTGGGATACAAGGATTCGCATATATGCTATATACCTTACTATAGGTAAAGTTGAAGTAGATTTCGTAATACTGGTAGAAGCCGCTAACATCTTATGTCCTTCGCAATAGCATATTCAGTCGCAACTGACATACTCTGTTCGTTGCTTCCTTTGTATGTTGTGTGGGGCATTGGTATCAAGATGCATACCAAAATCGCTGTGTGTGGCTTAATGAGCCTTGGTCTCCTGTAAGCCCATTGTGACAACCTCGGAGCTTTATTCATGATCCTTAATAATAGCTAAGTTGTCTGTGATAGCGCTACAGCGTTCGGTGTGGCTAGGGCCGCTTCTCTCGGCCTGGTAACAATCGATCTCAGCTGTATGTAAATCATCTCCCTTAAATCCTCGGGACCTCTTCTACATCAACCCACCTAACAAAACGAACGGCAGGGGATTACGCAATATCGGCGATTTGGTCCAACCTTGAACTCTTCTTAGGTATCATCGCCGCAAATGTCGCCATCTCACGCTCCATATACACTTTTTTCGTCAAGATAAGTCGGCTGCCAGTGTGTCGGGTTACAGTTCCGCAAATATCCGTTTGGGCTATTTGAAACACGACGAGCTACGCAATAATACTACAAGTAACTCAACCTTAGCGATTATTCGTCGGCCTTCTGTTTCCAAGAGCGAAGGAAGTGAAGCCCCTTTGACAGCTATGTCTTACACGGTGGCATCGTCCTCAGCGCTAGACAAACTGGATAAATTCGCTTAAATAGGACAAGATATCAGGATTAAAGCTGGTTCAATCGTAATTACAGTTGAATCTAGCATATATGGAGCCATTAATAACTATCCAACGGTTGTATACTATGTATGAGTCGTTGGGCTCGATTACTTGTGACTCATAGGTTTGTAGCGGTGGGGTTCGGTGGTAGGAAATAGGGCAGGTTGGGGGGGTAGGCGCGATCTCTGTTGCTTAAATAAGTACCAAAATCCTGCCACCTTCCTTTCAGTAGAACTTAAATTATCGAATCTGCTCTGTTGTTAACCTTTGATCGTTTCATCTGCGTTTACGACATTATGGGCTTTACTAATCTCCCAGCCGGCACTGGCCTTACTGGTAAGCTGTTGTACAAGCCGGAAACGCCCATCATGAAGCATTCTGCTTTGCTGACAACGATCCAGTGCTTAATAACTGGTTGCTAATTCGTTCTTATATCACCGGGTATGTTGAAGTTCCTCTGAGTATTCTCGTCAAATCTCACTTATTAAAGTTTCATTATCGTGAATAGACACGCTCCCACACAAGCCGATGTTGCCTGTTTCAAGGCTCTCAAGAGTTCTCCCGATATTGCCAAGTACCCTCATGCCGCTCGATGGTTCACACATATCGCCACTTATGAAAGCGAATTTTCGACTCTTAGTGGAGATGCCACCAAACCCTATACTGTCTATGGTCCGGAGGTCGCTGAGATCACCGCGAACTTCTTTGTGGCTCTTGCAGCTGATGATGATAATGATGATGTCGACTTGTTCGGTAGCGACGATGAGGATGAGAATGAAGAAGTAGTCCGTATCCGCGAGGAACGTCTAGCTGAGTACCGCAGGAGGCGGGAGGGCAAAGTCAAGCCCGCTGCTAAGTCTGTTGTTACTCTGGACGTGAAACCTTGGGGTATGTCACAATCTTGACCTGTATTCAGCTCTTCGAGTTTTGCCTACTCATAGGAGTTTGGACTTTAGGCGGGCAGTTGATTTCATATGAACTGACTAGCTTTGCAGATGATGAGACCAGTATGGTTGCCCTCGAGGCGGCTATTCGTGGTATTGAAAAGGATGGCTTGGTATGGGGTCAATCTAAGCTAGTAGCCATTGGATTCGGCATCAAGAAGTTGCAGATCAATCTAGTTGTTGAGGATGACAGGGTGTCTACTGATGACCTTCAGGAGCAAATTCAGGATTTCGAGGATTATGTTCAGTCTTCTGATGTTGTTGCTATGCAGAAGCTTTAAGCTGGTTCTGAGGAGTACACCATGCCACGCCAGATACGAATCTTCATAGTATAATGAGAGGTACAAGCAATCGTCGGTTGGAATTTACGTGAAAATTACTCTGATATACAAAGACGTGCAAATGGACAATAAGCCAGACATACACAAAAGTAGCTATAAAACACGACTTATTGTTAATTTTTCTGCTTTCGATAAGTAATAACTGACCTGCCTTATCTCACAGAAAGGCATTCTCAACGGCGACGATCTAGGTAGATTAAATGCAACTAAACAATACAGCCCGTGCGAACAACCTATCCAATCATCCGAAAGCTCAGCCTACAGGGAATTGATCATCTTTACAACTACTGACTAGAAGCACGCATAGGTCCAATACCCGGGAATTGGGCTGATACGCGCATCATTTGCAGGGTCTTGTAAATGTTTATCTCGGTGATAACGCTCATTTGCTAGCATCTCTCAACTAGTTACATGCGCCGTAAGTCGCGACGATAACATGTTCGGCCTGTTTAATAGCAGGGCTATGCATCCGGCTGTACGCCAGGTCGATCGCTATGTATGAAGCTAGCGAGTTCCCATGTGGTGAATTCAATTAAAGCTCAAGTACTAATTGGACCTATAAGATTTGTTAAATGCATTTGTCACAGTAAGAAAGGCAAGAACAACAAGAACAAGAAACAGAGGGTGATAACGGATACAAAGTAAGAATTGCTATGAGGAATCGTTGACACGGCAAGTGAGCAGGTTGCAGTGGAATCATCGGGGGAAAAAAGAAGCGGCTGCTTGCAGGCCACACTAGAGATTTTGCTCATGTCATCAATGAATTGCCTTAATTGGCAATTGTGACGTTGTCCCGTTCTCTGACAACCGTTGATGCACGCTTCCTACATGCAGCGGTGGCTTTTTGCGATACTATATACTACTTGTAGAATCTTCGATAGAACGAATTTATACTCGATTACAAGGATCGTTACTTAAAACACAGTCCAAACGACCGCGGTCATGATGTTTTCAGCAGTTACGCCTCGTTGATGTCTTTGTATGTGTTACCTTTTTGGGTTATCGTTATACTATCCATCCCGTATAGGGTACGTGACACAGTCGTTCATTTTGGCAAATTAAGAAGCATAAAACTTTTTTATGAAGAATCCAACGATAAGAGCTATCTGTTAGTGCCTGATACGCTTCCACTGCGTATACATACTGGTTTACGGAAATCAGTATGGTTAGACGAAGTAGTCTGAGTTTGGTGCGAAATGGGGTTATAGTCCCAAGTCCAGGCTGGGATTATAGGGCGGATGGGATCGAATCATGCGGCGATTGCTTGGACGTCCTTGAAAAGTTTTCGTTGCTATTTGCTAAACAATCAGTTCCGAGTTCCATCTTTTGAACGACAAATTTGCGTTGGATCAACACGTACCGTGAAGAAAACCGAAACGACTAAACAGACTGCGCCTCCCACAAAGACAGGCACGAATACAGTCCGAAGGGCCACCACGATAGACGCAATTGCTTGGTCACGGAGTGCATCCGGAAGAGATCTGATAAAGTCACCACTTGTGCCCGCAATTGCAAACTGAAGCTGTGACCGAGGTATGTCGGGTAGGACCGATGAAAGACCAGCTAGCGACTTATTGATGAAGATGGATCCCGCAATGGACAGACCGAGTGCAATTCCACCAAGCTGGGCTATCGAATTTTAAAGCCTGTCAGACCATTTCATTGTAAATAAGGTGTATTGACTGCGCTTACCAAGCATCATGAAACTGATGGCATATGCAAGCTCGGTTGGAGATACCACAGCCTGTATCACAGCATATCCAGCTTGAACAAAACACCCTGTCCCAGCACCAACCAATACCTCAAAGCCATAAACACTAGTAGACGATGTTTGTGGTGTAATTCGATCTGCCTTGCATTATTACCCGCATTCCATTCATGATAACTAGTGACTTACAGAGTAGAGCTCCGCCGATAATTGTTAACACACTTCCAGCCGTATACCATGGCTGAAAGTAGCTGAACCTTGACATTAGGTGGCCATTACAGAGTATAAGCGCGCTTAAAGTGACAATCATTGGCAGCAAGCGGACTGCCGATTTGATAGCGTCGTCACCACGAGTAAATTGAAAGTATAGAGGGACATAATAAATGGGGACGAACGCGGAGGTGTTGATTGCCGACGCACAGATATACAAGAGTACCGCATTAAAATTGCCCAGAAATTGGCAGGGAAATATTCTATCGGTCACACTGGTGAATAGTGACAGGTGCTGCTGAATGCCGAAGCCAAGAAACAATACGCCCGATGTGATGAATAGGGCAATTGTTTGGCCACTTCCCCATGCATACAGCGCACCGCCAAAGTTGATGGCCATGAAAAGGGACATGATGGCACCGACACTTAGGATGGTACCTAAGAAGTCGAATGCACAAAGCAGACTAGCAACTTTGACGCCGGGTCGTGGTTTGAATGAAGGAATCAGCCAAATATAAACAGGCGCGAAAAGTGCTGCTACACACAGGTTCATATAAAAGGCCCATCGCCATGTGGCCTTCGATTCTGCAAAAGCGCCACCAACCACTGGTCCAAGGACAGTGCCAATGCCCCAGATTAAGCCCCTAACATCCATGTTAACCATTAAAGAAGTCAAACGAGCACTATCTACTTACACGAAGCTTAGATAGCCTGGCCTTTCTTTATCAGACGTGTTGACGGATAGGAGGGTCATGACTCCCAAATACATGCCATTACCGCCCATCCCAGCTAGAACACGGCCAACGATGAGGGCTTTCATAGTAGGAGCTGCGCCACAGAGGGCTGAGCCAATGTTGAAGAGCACAGAAGACAAAATGTAAAGCCATTTCGCATTAAAAAGCCCGTATAATCTGCCAAAAGGCAAGACCACAGCTGTACCGCCGAGGAGAAATCTGCAGTGGTAAAGAGTAAGTCAGCTAGGTAGCTTAAGAATTGTATGTTTTAACTCACCCAACTGAAAGCCACGGCAGCTCCGCAATGTCTCCAAGATCATTTACTGCGGCCTTATTCCCAAGTCTCGTTAATGGTCTTCTTGAAATCGGCGGGAAATTGTCATTTGGATGACCTTACAGGTGTTACATCAGCAACAACAGTATTGTCTAAAGCATAGAGAAAGATACTGGAAAGGATTGCGATCACGACCATGGCCCACTGTTAATGCAGATGCTTATATTAGCCAGGCGCGACACACAAAACTCCAAGATCGAACTTACAGACAGACCATGAATTTGCCTTGGTGAAGGAGCTTGATCGGTGCCCACCACCTGGTTGTTGTCGGTTTCTGGGGAAGAGCGAAAGAATTCACCTCCACCGCTACTTCCTGGTGATTTATACATTTGCGACATCTGTATCGACATCTTCGACTCCTCCATATGTCTTGAACCGTTCTGAAGGATGATAAGTAGTAAGTCAGAGTTTTGCTATTTTCGGGATTCCTAATTCTTGACTACATCACGCTTCTAAGTGGTATATTACATCTATTATATAGTTCGTCGCGTGGCGGCATTGTCCCACTTCCAAATGTTCAGCGATCCATACCAGGGCTTACATCACTTTTACTTACATGTCTCAAGTTGGGACTCGCAGTCTTTGAAGAAATATTAATAATCGCATAATCTAGTGTTCGTAATCAAGGGATTTTGGAACAGAATGAAGACAATGGCTCGTTTATTGCAGATTTGGGTTGCAGAGCCGTCTTCCGGATCGGGAAATTTGCACGGAAATATTTAGAAGGGCGGAGACGGAGTATCTCAGAACACACTGGGGCTGCTGAATTAGGTAACTTTCTCGGAAATAGTGAGCCAGAGGGATTGAATAGGTAACTTTTCCGGAAATGACGACGAAACACCTTGGTCCCAGTGTAAATACACCAAACGAAAGGCCTCCAGTCGCAAATACTAGCAACATATTTCTCAGTTTTTTTTTTTTTTCCAAGCTTTATAAGTTGTGGCTTGAGAAGAGAGCGAACCACGTAGCATATAGGAATAAATGGACGGTTCGATGGTTCAAATTCTTCATTCTATTACACCATCCCATAGGTCTAGCATGGCTACACACACTAGAGAGAGAACATGGTTTATCTGAGTATCCGCTATATCCAACCTTGCCATCATTGTTTTCACTTTTGCCTGGCGCGCTTCACTCCCTGAGACTTGACTCACGCCATTTACGCGTTTCAGCAAGCTTCGAAAATGTTCTATCTGCAGATTCAATAGACCTCGCATCATGTGCAGCTGCTCTTGGGGTATGTAATTATCCCCGTGAATATTAGAGAAAATGGCAGAATTGCATGATGCTAGCTCTGCCGGTCCTCGAGTTGAGCTACAATATAGCTGTGAGTGACGATTGGTTGACGAACTACCTGTAAAGATTGATGTTGAATCGAGAGGTTGGCTCTCGAGACTTTCAAGCTCATTGAGTCCTGCAGCTGAGTTGTGGAGTCTTTTACAGAGGCACTCAAATATTTCGGTAAGACGGTCGCAAATGACGACAATGAGGGCCTGTACTCGGGGGAGCAAACAGCATATCGGACAGTCCAGGGCTAAACAACACTGAAACATAACCCATTTCTGCAGCTGGACCACCCCCTCGATCGAGAGTTCGGCGATGTGGAATTCGTAGTCTTCTAAACGTTGCAACACAGTGGCGCTATTCTCCATACAGCAGCAGGTCTTATAGCTGCAAAAAGAGTCTGGAACGCCGCCGGATTCTTGAATTGGCGGGGTGACTTGTCGCGTCAAAGGCGTTAATCCCGTAGACTGCAGAGGTGATTTTAGCAACGAACTAGAAGTCGGAGCAGCGCAGACACGTCCGAAGTCAGCACTACAATCAGTGGCATGCAAAGGCGTCGCCGAGCCTGGCGCTTCGGCGCGTCCAAGATATACATGTTAGGTTGCGTGTTGATAATGTCCCGAGTCAATATACTTACCTGCAGTATCCTGTACTCCAGTCATTGTTTGCTCCGCAGTAAGCGGCTGATTAATCGTCGCGTCTTCTTGCAATCTCTTCGCCTCAACATTCTGATCTGTAGGTGATCTTGTTGCTCCTTGAGTCAAACCATCCAGCAACCCTGCTTTGCGGATAACTTTCTTCTGAAGTGTTGGCATAATGCACCGTATAGCGCGACTGCGACACCGGTCACAACGTTGACGCTGGCCTGTACACCGGACCTTTGACCATTTCATATCAGCACACATCCGGCCGCGCTCATTAATAACAGGACAGCTGCGAATGCAAATGCGTACCTTTTTGATCTTGCAGGCCACACAAGCTGATCTCTTAATCGGGACGGCATGATTTTCGCGGATCTCACTGGCTCCTCCAGCAGCCGAAGAGTCTGCATTTCTTGATGCAACGTGTTCCATACCGATGGCATCTTGGTTTTTGGATGTTTTCAGTGTGATGAACATGTCGAGTTCCGGTAAGTGAAGAGTATGGACATAGCCACAGGATGCAGCAGGAGAAGAGCTCACTGCCTGCTGCAGCAAATATGTAATGTAAGATACTGAGAAATTTGAAGAAGAAGTAGCAGAATTTAGTGCAAAAAATAAGTTTTCCGTATAAACTGCCACAGCAGAGCAGTCACGTCGTGGAGTGCAAAAGGGTTAGTAATAGGTGTGTGGTGACGAGAGAACTCGTTCCGTGAGGAACAAGTCATTTGAGTGAATATTTATGCTTAGTAATACCATAAAGACCTCCTCTTTAAGACAGAAGCTAATATTATTTCCAGGATTCTGTATTAATAATAGGTTTCAATTCATTGCTATTTCTCTGCGCATTGGCATACTAATACTGAGTTCTGAAGGCAGTCCACCGTAGCGTAGATACGTTCTCACAGTACTCTACGACCTTCTTTCCTGACGCTTATTTCCACCACTGAACGTTTCGTTCTGTCTTGTCGGCCAGATGAATCGCCATGGATACCTCAAAATATATTTAAGAAATTGGAGCTCACCAGTGTCGGGCTTTAACAAGCAGAGCCGAAGAAAGAACGCGATTGTCATAAGCGGGACAAGCCAAAATCCATTATTCATAATGTCAAACGCATTCGCGTTGTCGGTTATACCGTTATTGTGCGTCGCCAGCAAAGAAAATTTCCAAATTAATCGAATCGTAATAAAGACCACTGCAGTGATGTTTGCCGCGTGGGTAGCTTGCCGCACATTACGTTCCGCAATATCACGCTTCTTGTCGCGGCTTGCGTCATAATTACTGAAGCAAAATGGGCCGAGGATAATGATCGTTATGGTTTCTTTGAGAAGGTTTATGGCTCCGTGAAACCAACCATCAAGCCGTACGAAATTGTAGTATCCATGGAGGAAGAAAAGTGAAATTGCGAAGAAATATTGAGGATGGGTTACGTGTTGTTGTCGTACTGTGTCTGGCACTAGGTTGCTCATAGTGCGCGACTTTTGGCTATAACTTTGCAAATTAAAATTTCAAGATGAGAGACAGATGGCTATTTATATGATGTGTCAAGAAGAGAAAGATGAGAAAATGCGCAGTCTTTGATTGGATCTGTTTTTATTGGCATATGATTAGAAGTATGGGCTATCCAAAACGTAGCTTGCTTGGCTTGAAGATGGAAGGGAGAAAATGAAATGGAAGAAGGCGGGGTACTATAACCTTCATAATGTAGTTAAAAGGCCTCCGCCGCTTAAGACATGGCTTAATAATTATACAAGAGGATACCAGTCAACTTTATGTGAGAGAGAAACCAACAACAGGATTCATCCATTTAGCTTGATTTGGTTGGCTTAGTTGTTCAGAGGTTGTTCTATGTTACTAATTTGTCTCCAAAAAGAGTTAGCACTATTGAGCATTAAGGTATTTCTTGTTCTCCTTGGTAGGATTCTCAGTTTGCTTGAAAGGGCATCAATCTCCGAGATCCGGCATTACTGAACCGGCTTGGCAGCACTCACATATTAATTTAGTTGCCCGTTCGCTGTATTTGAGTATTTGTTGTCTCTTCTCGTAATTATGTCTGCAAAACAACCTACCTTCATTCGACATGCTGGATCCAAACCGTTTACGTATACCTGCGGATGATGCAAAACCGACAGCCGTCCGTGAATACCTCACTAATGTCCTTCACTTTTCCTACAATGTACCTGTGCAACATGCCGAGGAATTAGTGTCTGGTTGGCGCTACGGACGAGGCAATGCGCTGAATGAATATGATGTTGCTACGTTTCGTCAGATTTTTGGCGCTGAAGTTGGAGCGCTCCTGTATTATCATGTAAACAGCAAGCTATCCGTATCAAAGAGAGTAACTCGTCCAATTTCTGGAAATGAGACTACAGAAGCAAAGAAAGACCTATTTGGGTTACCGCGAGGAGGTAAGTCTATAGTCATTTTGTACTCATGTTTTATACTTCGACTTAGAGAGAAATAAACATGTTTACAAGAACGGAGTTTCACTAACCTATGATGTATAGTATCAGTTATGTATTTGTTTTTGATCATGTGTATTATCCCTGGCCTGGTGGCTTGCATTCAGCTTTTAAAAGGAAGCACCGATGACGTTGATAAAATGTTGAAAATTAGTGGCTTTTTCTTTCTAGGGTTTATGTACTTGTATATTACATTCTACTACGTATAGCAAAACCAGAATCCTAATTCAAGTAGTATTGCAATACAATAAGAACGTTGAAACCTGCATTTTATTCAGTCTTGTTGGAGACATCTATTATTCATTATACTTTGGATGGAAGACCTTCCATGACTTACTACCACAAAAGTCGGACTCTAGGAAGAGGGCTAAAGTACGCTGTAACGGCCGCGCGACGGCGACAGAAGTTGCTTTACAGCCCTGTCATCCATGTATTCAGTACTCGATTGTAGCCTAGAAGGTTTCTAAGTGGGTTTCAGCTGCCTGAAAGTTTTCTACGCTCTCCTGTTACTTAACTATTACATGATCGAATATCGTGTCCATAGGACGTCCAAGGGTATATGTTATATCATCAATAGGTACTTATGGATAAGGGCTTCGATCATTAGGGTCCCTACTATTGCTTATCTTGCGCAATTGAACCGTATTTGAGCATTTTACTCTAAGGTGAATATATGGAAACATACCTCGAACATTGGGTATTAATAAAGGGTTTGACAATGATTCTAACAAGATATGTACAGAGATACTGAGCACCGGGCTTTCTGATTTGCCTTTAGAAGTCTCTTAACCTAGTTAACCACCACGAATAAATGCCGAAAAAGATGCTTTGACTAAGTATCGACACTAATTGCACTCGTCATATTCATCTGTGTATGAGGTATAACATTAACATCGGTCCTGATATCACAGGATAAAACTTAAGTTGCAACTTTGAGTTGATTGTGAGGTCCTTTTGCCATTCATTTAAATAATGCCAAAATATGAGGAGATTTTCCGGGAATCTTTCTGATAGGTTTTGGTGTATAAAGGTTCTGTGATTCTCCATGAGAGATCCTAGGTTAACGATATACTTCTGAGTGTTGAGATATAGACCTCAATAACCTTGTGGAAAATAACTCCTCTTTTGCATTCTGATATTGAGAACATTTTGAGTCTTATATTTGCATCTATAGTTGCACTATTTGTGGCTCAAGTCCATAAAAAGCTGAACTTCACTAGTAATGTATGTTTCTTATAGCGCTTCAGACTATAAACCCCAAAATAGCGCAGACACAATCTCAGTCGCAATAGTTAGCAGATATTTTTCAGCATTCACCTTAGCTACCCATTCAGCAAAGTCCTTTTCGAATGATTGACTTCCCCAAAAATAGTATCGAGAAGGATATTGTATGAGAAAATACCACCAGCTATAACGGATCGACGATAGTCCACCATTGAGGTTCTCAGCGCATTGATGGAATTGCCAATATATTTACATTCACTTGTCATTCAGCTGAGCCTTGGTCTAATATGCTGTATTTGAACGCCGGTATCCCCCGAGGGACTAATGTTACGTTTACATAGAGATCCTCTATATGTTGTATACCCTTTTCAATCCCCTTCAAATAGCACCGTATGCTTTCAATGCAGCCTCGACCACCTCATCCAGCGTGTTTTTGGGCAAATGAAGCCTGTCATTCTGGATCTCGCCCTCTTTCTCGAGGTGGCCACCATAACGTCCAGTGACAAATCCAGTCTCTATAAGGGCAAAGGCGGCCTTGACATCTCCAGCAGCCACAGCAGCCTGCTTTTCCGCAATCAAGTTTGAGCTATCTATGCTCTCCGTTGTGTACTTGACACCTTGGATGCGCTCGATGGCTTCGAGTAGCTGCTTTTGAGTAATAGCAAAGTCGCTCAGATAGATGACAGTATTCTTGTAAACATCGCGATCAGTACCAGCGACAGGCAAAGCTTTAACCAAGCCCAAAGCTGAGTTCTCCTCGGTAGTACAAGAGAAATATCCTTCGCCGTCATCCCAAAAGACAAATCGCCGCTCACCAATGTGCATGCCGAGGAAGTCATTTGCCATAGACCAGCGAATCCACATGCCACACGCTATGCTCATCCACTCAATAACTCCTGCTTGAGCCTTGGCTCTGAGGTACTCTTGAATCTTACCCTTGTCATTAAAGACTTGGTTGAGGGCTTGGGCATCGTGCCTCATGTAGTTGAGACCATACTCGCTAGGCACATAGCGACGTATACCGGCCGCGATAGCGGCGTCAGTAATGCGAAACTGGTCAGCCACCGAAAACGAGGTCATGCAGTTGATGACAACATCGTGACCTTGAAATGCAGGAATCAGCTCCTCTGTCAGGTAGGAGTCAGGGACCGTGATCGTTTTGAAGTGCACAGGCATTTTAGCCTTGGAAGAGGCACGTTGTATCAGGGTAATGGTGAAGCTGGGCTCCTTCTCTAAAGCAGCCAGAATGACGCTACCTATGGAGCCCGTGGCACCAATGAGGATGACTTTTTTGAACATTGACATGGTAATGGCTGGATGAGGCTTGACCACTTAGAAAATAAAATATAGTTGGGAAGTTACGTAGCTTAGACGATGACACAGTACCCTTTAAGTACTTCTTAACAACATTCTACCATAATCCAATGATTATAATGAAAGTTTCGAATCTTTGCCGCGGATGAGTATACGTAGAGCTAAATGTCTCCGAATATTAGGGGTCAATTCCGTGTCAACTTTGACCGGGCAAATGTTGCCGGACTTTGTTTCTTTTGCAGGCATCCTTCGCAAACAGTTTTGCATCCGCACTGCTGATCCACCGTTTTCCTAAATGGTATTGTGGGGTAATGGTGGCTAAGATTGGCCAGCTCTAAAATAGCTCCGTCCATCAAGTCAGCTCAGGGCTTGTAATGAGATTGTTGAGTTAGACCCAGCGAGCTCAGACTCGAAGGACCCGATGCCCGAGCTTTCCATAATTGTCCCCTCGCTTAGAAATGCCGACAATGCACGGGCATCACTAATGGTTATGGATTGCTCATTGTTAGGCTTCTTGGCAGCATCATCATTGTTTCACACTAAACCATCCCGACCTCTCCGCAGTATTCGAGTTGCTTATCCAGTTTGTTCTAATGTCTTCTCTCTATGGCTGATTAGTGCGGCTTTTACTTTTACTTTGGGACTTTCCTCGTAGGGCTTTGAGCTAATGCCGCAGCCCATATGCAGGTTCCGACATGCAGGCTCCGACATGCGGGTGCCGATACTCCACACCCTACGTGCCGCCCCAAAAGGATACCAAACTCGAGTCAGTGAAGAAAATCGTTTAACAATCTTCCTGTGGCAAATCACGTTAGTAAAATTTGGGTACGAAGCTCCTAAGTCCCATTTATCAAAGGAAAAGTGAGAAGTACCTTTCAATTTGACCTGCAGACAATCTAATACCGTCAAACCATCCTCCGAAGAACTAAAGCTGGTTAAAGTCGCCGGCCTCCAAATTTTCTCGAGTCATTGCCGTTTGTGAATTATCAATCAATCGTATGAGGTACTGCGACATGTTCGGCAGTATTCAAGTTCCTATGTACAAAATGGTATTAAAATTTGCAATTACTTACAGTGATAATATATTTCACATAGCTTTAGTAAATCTAAGTTAGAATACTGTAAGGAATTAAACAAAGGATTATAAATAAATAAATAAGCAAAGGGAGAAAAATATATAAAAAGACTAAAGGTATTAAGCTTAATTATAAAAAGTAAGTAAAATATTTAAAATCTAAATTATAATAAATAAAAAAAAAGACTAAGTAAAAGAGAAGCATAAAGGAGAACTAGCTAGCTTAATATAAAGTTATATAATATTCCCTTAATAAAAATAAATATAATATTTTATTATAAACTAAAATAATTTTTTAATTTATAAAACTATTTTATAAAAATTATAAATAAATAAAAAAAAAAAACTTTAATATATAAAT
>PNRQ01000056.1:0-166786 GCA_003439915.1 Trichoderma atrobrunneum
CTTCGACGACGACGGCCAGATCCTGGGCAGCACGGGCGACGACGGGCGGCTGCTGTGCTATCGCCAGACGCCGGACGGGCAGTGGGCCAAGAGCTCGGAGCTCGTCATGATGAAGACGAGGATGGCGACGCCTTGAGTGGCGGGGGAGGATGACGTTGATGGTGTATGAATGAGTATATAAGGGTTTTGTGGATGAAATGGGATGACATGGAGTTTTTGTTTTCAAATGTTACGGCGAATGCAGGCATTAGTGTTTTGAATTTTGATCAGCTACGGCTTTCACGCAAGGGTCCTTTATCGTTCTTCAAGCTTCAAGTAAGACGAAACATGTATATATAATTGTATATATCATCATTGAGAGTTGTCTTTTTCCCACATCCCCCATCGCTCAGTGGAATGAATCTAGCCTTCCCTCCTTTCTCTTCAATCTGTTTAAATACAAACGCCCCTAATGTCCGGCCTATTCAGCAGGCCCCTTAGAAAAAAAATACAAAATGTCCCCCCTTTGAAACGCCAATTCGTGATAGTTTGTTTTCTGGTTTGTTCAAAAAGCCTTAGATGGGATGCAACCATCACATGCTAATTGGTTCGGGAGCTTTCCCCGATCTACCCCACACACCGCTTCTTTCTCCTCACACAGCTTTTTTCCCAGCTTGGAAAAACTCCATTCTTTTCCTTTAATGTGAGAAAACAAAAGAAATGCTCAACGACGACAACTGATTTAAGCAGCGTCGGCGCTGGCAATGGGCTGGGCGACCTTGGTGACCTGGGAGCCAGCACGGACAATGCGCTGACCGGCAGAGTCGTTGATGTAGGTGACGTCCTTGTTCTCGAACTGAGCACGCTTCCAGATCTCGACCTCGCAGCCGCCGCGGAGGACACCGACACGCATAGTGGACAGCAGGTTGTGGGCGGCGTTGGAGTGGTTGTAGACACCGCCGTTGAAGATGGCCGTGGCGTCCTTGCCGATGGCGGAGGAAATCAGGGCCTTGCCACCGGGGTGATCGCGGATAAAGTCGCCGACATCGTGGATAACACCAGCAATGGCCACGAGGGCCTTTCCGTTCTTGGAGTCGGCGACGAAGTCATCCCAGTCAACGACGGGGAGCTGCTCAAGGGGAGTACCCCAGTCGAGGGTGGCGCGCTTCTGGTCGAGCTTCTTCTGGAGCTGCTGGACACGGCCCTTTTCGATCTCGTTGGCGCGGAACTGCTTCAGGTCGTAGGCCAGGCCAGTCCACTTCCACAGGACAATCATCCACTTGGTAGGGTCGTACTGCCACCACTCAATGGCGTTTCGGTAATCGGCCGGGAACTCGTGGTGGAAGTTGTGGTAGCCCTCGCCAAGGGTGACGAGCGCAGTAATGACGTGGTCACGGGGTGAGTTGCGGTCGTCAAAGGGCTGGTCGCCGAGCCAGTGGGCCAGGGAGTTGACGCAGAAGGTGGCCTGCTGGACGAAGCAGATGCGCAGAATGCCGGCGTAGACGAAACCACCCAGCCAGTCATCGAACATGAGGCCACAGAAGACGGTGGGGAAGACGAGGCCCATGAAGATGACGCACTTGAGGTAGTTGCGGTGCTGCCAGACAACGATGCTGTCTTCGTTGAGGTCGCTAATGTCGCAGCGGCCGATGCGCTTGGGGTTCTGCTTGAACAGCATCCAGCCCATGTGGGAGTACAGGAGACCCTTGCGGACGGAGTAGGGGTCCTTGTCAGTGTCTGTGTATCGGTGGTGAGAGCGGTGGCCTCTTGACCACCAGCGGATGGAGCCCTCAACGGCACCAGCTCCAACGGCAGCGAGGTAGATTCTCAGAGGGAGAGTGGCCTTGTATGAAGAGTGAGCCCAGAGACGGTGGTAGCCTGTTTTGAAAGAGAAATTCATGTAAGTAAAGCTGAGCTCAAACTGATATCGATGATGGACCGTTTTCACTTACCAGCTGTGATGCCCATGCCAGTGTTGAAGTAGTAGATGACGGAGAAGATGGCAGTGGAGAGGTGCAGAGGCACCCAGTAGGAGGAGACAAAGCCGGCCAGCGGGATGAAGACGATGAAGATGGCGTTGAGCCAGTTGATGTGCTTGTACCAGTTGCTCCAGGTCATGGGCAGGTCGGAAATGTGCACCTTCTTGGGATCGTACTTGGCGCCGGACCGCAGAGGCACATAGTCGGTTGTGCCATCTGGGAAAGCTGCCGCCTGGACCTTTGCGGCCGAGGCTGTGGGTTCGGACATGTTGAACGACGTCCTTTGGAGTTCCCTTCCGTGTTGAAGAAGAGGAATACCAATGTGAAGATGGAGAGTGGAGGTTGACACAAAGAGAGGAGGACGGGGAAAGCAGAAGGAGAGAGAAGAGGCTTTGTTTTAAAAAGCGTCGAGTCTCGGAGGAAGGGAGGACAAGGGGAGCTATCTGGAGGGGCGGAGGGGGAGGGGGTGTGTGAGGAGCAAAAATGTATGATATGAGTGAAGCTTGTCGCTTCTGATATCAGATTCCAAGGAGGGGCGTTTGATCAACAAGGATGGGGGGCGTCCGAGATCAAATCAGAATCAGCCCAGATCAAGCCTGAAAGTCCCGGATATCCTAGGCGGAGAAGAGCAGAGAAACTAACAAACGACGTGCAGAAACGAGATCCCGAAAGAGACCATTTGGCTGGCCGTCGTTTGTCTTTTTTGCCCCTGGTGGAGAAGTTGAAGTGGGTGGGAAAAGAAAAAAGAGAGGGATCGAAGAGTCAAGGCCAGTTCCCCAGCGGTAGGCTGTACGCGCCGCCACCGCGGCCAATGGCGGGCCGACCGGTGTACCAGCTACCGGTGGCTGTACTCATCGGAGCAGCTTGTGCATAGACTGCCGAGCAAGGTTTGTTGGATCTTTGCTCAGCTTGGTTGAGGAACAGAGACAGACGGTCATCTTGCAGGCTGCAGTGCGACCAGGTCCAGGTTCCAGGTCCAGGTTCTAGGTCTTGGTCAAGGTACAGGTACAGGTACAGGTACCCAGGCGCTGCACGATTACCGCTCTCGCTGCAACGATGGTACTGTAGTGTACTCCTACTCTTACTGCAGGCGAGTCGTTGAAACAGTTGGGGGAAAAGTCGCATCGCATCAGCCCATGGCTGCTTGTACAAGCCGCCCAACAGGCTGCACAACAAACATTGCAAGGCGAATCTGAATCTGAATCGTTCGCCCCAAAGTTCTTCAATCAGCAGATGTGCAATTCATTCTGGCCTGACATTTATTATTTCTCTCTCAATCTTTCTCTCATCCCATCGTCAGCATCCATCGTCAACAACTAACTGTAATGTCATCAATGTATACTCGTACATGCTCAATATTGAATCCCCCTAGTACAGGTACAACTCGCCAATCCCTCCGTCAGTGGCTAAAAATCCTGGTAGCGGCTTTCCCTTGTCCGGGTTGAGCGACACGCCATCCCCCGCAGCCAATCACCGCTCGCCGAAACGGGACCTTGCTCAACCTTTTTTTCTTTACTTGTCTCTTGCAAAGAAAAAAAATCTTCCCCAACAACTTTTTTGGGGCTGCGTGCTACTGTACCGCTACCAGTGCTAGGCGACCTTCCCGCCCCAGATAGAACGATGGGAAGACCCACCCAATTGGTGGGCTCTATTTCAGTGTATCGCTGCAAATGGCAACTTGTTTGCAATTTTCTCGATGGGCCTGAAACGGGAGGACGGATCACGCCTGTCGTCCGCTTGTGGTTGTTTTACTTTGTGTGAGCATGTTCGGTTATTTCATGAAATGAGAGAGCGTTAATTAGAGAGAATAATGCTGCTGAAACCGCGAGTTACTGCGTGGTGATGCATTATCGCAATTCAGTCAACTCGTTTGCATAGGTGCCTATGATACGATAGCATGCATTTTCAGCTTGCAACGAGACCAATCAACTCGCATCAAATTCATCCAACGACAACAGCAACAGCAATGCGCATAGATAGCATCTACTACGTATACTCGTACGCGTACAATCAACATACAGCCGTGTCTCGAGTAAACTCATCAAACCTTAGTCCATAGAATCCACCAAGATAGACTACCAACTCATCTGCCAAACTCACATGTCCAGCCAAAGTCACCAGACGAAATCTACCGAATAGCCTATCCATCTAAATACAATTCGCATTCCACATTCACATTCACCTGTCAATCAAAACAAGCCTCGGCTTCCACCAACTCCCCAAGCAGAAAAATCAAATCAAAAAACTCCCCCGTGCAGCTTTCTACAGTAACTCGTACATACATACACACACCCCCGAGCTAATCAGATCCATTCCTCCCCCCTCCCCATAATCCCCAACAGAAAATGGCCCCGTCCTTCCCGGCTGCCGAGCTTCATCCGCATTAGACGGGGTAATGCTACAGGTACGTACCTTTTTCTTCGCTCCCCAAAGAAAAAAAGCTTGCGCCACTTGCGCCACTAAATTGAATGACACCGCCACATTAGGACGTTGCAACTCTGAGCTTTTTTGGCATGCAGCCACCAGGTGTGCCGTGGGCTTCTAAATACGATCTGGAATATTTCCGTTTTGGGAAATTAGCTTTTGCTGGCCAGGACTCTTCTTTGATGTGACGTATCTGCTGAGCTTTGCTCTGATGCTCCAACAGTTGGAATTCTAAAGAAACAATGATCTTTACCAAATTACCAGTTATCCAAAAATAAAAATGCACTCTGGAATATTGCCGAGTTGGGAAATTTGCTGGCCATGACCACTGTCTTCTTTTAATATGACGTATCTGCTCAGTTTTGCTCTGATTGCTTCAACCCTTCATGTAAAAACCCCATCTTAACCAGTTTACTTAGTAGCTATGCAGATCAAAGTCATATATAACACATTCAGTTATAAAAATAAAATATTCATATTCAATTGTCGCTTGCTTAATGCTCGCTTGCTCGCTCGCTTGCTTGCTTGCTTGTGTGCTTGTCTGTCTGTTTTGTCTGTACCAAAACCAAGGTAGTCCCAGTCATATCTCATATCCATCAGGCTGGGCGCTCTTTATATCTCGCAGCCATATAGTCGTCATTTCAGTGTCATGATCCCATACTTATATCCAAAAATTCGTCAGAAACAAGAAAAAACAGAGAAGCCAGGTCAGTCAGTTGCCTGCAGCCATATCTACTTGTACAAAAAGGAAATGGGTAACGAGTCGCAAATAACAGGATAGGAAAAGAGAGAAAATTCAAAAGGCTGTGGTTGTATGACAATCAAAATGCTGTGTGTGATGTGTATGCGCTTGTGTGTGCGTGTGTGTATCTGTGTGTGTATGTCTGGTGTTCTTCATGTTTGAGCATCTGTCGTAATCATAAGCGGCGCCGCTGCTTCGGGCCGCGTCATTAGTTGAAATTCGTCATCGATAAGTCCCTTCTCTTGCAACAGCTCTCCCTCAAGTCCCAAATGAGCTGCTCCGATGCCCGTCAGCGAGACGTGCATGGGCCCGTGTCGCAAATATCCAAGTCCTGTTTCCGTCTGGTTGCCACCGTTGATGAGCTGTCCGGCCCTCTGCGCATCGCTGGCGTTGTAGCCTTGCCTTGGGTCGGGGGACTTGAAGCCCGGTGACCGCGAGGCGATATAATCAGGCTCCGACTCCGTTTCCGGCGTTGTAACCCGATGAACTACCCCATCACCCAACCTGGAGCCTGTTGGGGGCTCTGCCGATATGGGCGTGTTGGGCACCTCTGTATGCTGCGGCGTTGGGTGAGAAGAAGATGAACCATAGCCATCTTCAACTCTCGTGGCTTTCCGGAGCCGCTTGACCTTGATGTTGGCAGCGTTCTTGGTGAGCTTGAGTCTCCCACTTGACCTTGACCTCGGTGTCGAAGCATCGACACTTCGGGTGCTATGCGTCCTTTGGGCGGTGAAGCGCATATCAGCGGCTGACTCTTGCTTGTTCTCTCCTTCACGATCAACCTTCTCCTGGTATCTCTCGTGTTGGGGTTTGGGGCTTCCCGGCTGAGCTACCGAGTCTAGGGGTGACTCGGTAACAACAACGGCAGGAACTGGAGTAGGTTCGTCCTCTGCATCGACGTGGGCTGCTGATCCTCCCCAACTAGACTCGGGGGCCCCTGGAACGAGACCGATTGCTGTCCTATCAGCCTCGTCATCTACTGCCGTGAAGTAGTCGGTGCTTTCGTAGGAGCTGAGCTGCTCAATTGGCCGCGAACGTCGGTCACTGATATTCAGAAACTTCCCGGCCGAAGGCGTCGGGGGAGTAGGTTGTCGCCGTATGTCGTATTCGTCTGGCAACACATAGCTCTCTCCGCTGTCGCTGTATGATGGAGCAATGTTCCTGTTTGCTGCCCAGCCCGACTTATATGCTGGATCATTAACGTCCACGTCGCTGGGCATCGGGCTCGGGGGAGACCGGCCTCGCGCGGAGTAGTTCTGGTCATAGGGCATGAGCCCGCTCTCAGCATACGCCGAGCCTGAGTAGGACCAGTCGTTGACAGGCCGCGTTGCCCTTGTTGCAAGATGGGAGTCGACTTCGTAGCCTTCAGAGGAATAGTCGGGCACCAAGGCGCCGTTATCCATGCGGACAGGCTCCTGGTCCGAGTGCAAGGCATCGCTGTGCCCGTCACCAGGGAGGGCGTGTGGGAACATTCGAAGTAGCGAAGCCGCCTGCAGCCTCAGTCGCGGGTCGTCACTGAGACAAATCTCCGTCATCTGTCGATACCAGTCAGGCACATTGATCTCGGGTCCCAGAATCAGCGGCCGTCCTTGGGTCTCAGGCTCGTCCTCAAGCATGGCAAGTCCCCAGAGCACCATGCCAAGCTGGTACAGGTCCGACTTGACTCCAATGTACATGGAGAGACGTTGGTTGGATTCAATCAGCGCTGTGGCCTCTGGAGGCTCCCAGCCGACGGGGCAGCCGCGCCTGTTGATGTCGATGATTTTAGCATCGCCGTCGTCGTCGATGACAATGTTGGACAGAGTAAAATCTCCCTGAACAAAGCCCGACTCGTGGACATCGGCCAGCCCCTGGACGATTTGTCTTGCCCATCTCTCCCTAGTCTCCCAGGGGATACCAATGTTGTTTTCCTTGCAGTTCTCGAAGATGATGTCGATCAAGGCGCCTTGGCCGGCGAAGCTGATGAGGAGTCCCTTGACGTGCTCGTCATTGTCATCCACAACAACACCGTAAAAGTCAATGACGTGCCTAGAGAAACGCAGGCCGTTGAGCGCATTGACCTCGTAGAGAAACTCCTCGACGGTGTCGGGGCTGGGAATCTCCTTCTTGATCAGCATGTTGCCATTGACGCTGACCTTGTAGACAAAGCCAGACATGTGGGAGTCGAAAACAATGTCTCGTTCTTTGACTCGCCTGCACCCTAGGTGCCGAATCTGGCTGACGGACGGATAATGGATGATTTCCTTTTTGAAGCGCGGCTTGTTAGTCTCGTGACGAGGGATTGCGATTCATGAATGGACAGTCACTTACATTGCCATCTTCTACTACGTGGACATGTAACCTCCCATCCGTCGTCTCGAGCTTCAGGTTAGTCACCGTGTCGTAGAACTGGATATCCGGCAGGCTTTCGCGGATGGCTTCGTATATCTTGGCGCTCTTATCTCTCTGGTATTTGGTGTGGCTAAGCTCCCACTCGAGAGAGTTTTCAGGCGCATCGCGATAGTCGAGCGATATGGTGACGCGGCGCCACATGTAGTCTTGCTCGCGGTACGTAACAAAGAACTTTTCCCGCTTCGACCGATCTCTAAAGTGCATGCTCAAGTTGAGAATCCATTCCCTTTCGAGCTCGTCGTGAATCATGGCTTCGTACTGTGACGCCGTCACGGAGCGGGAGTCGGCCACTGATGCACCGTCCTGAGCGGTGTACTCGTCGTCGGCATCGTCAGCCTCGGTGCCGTCAACATCGCTCGCGGCGGCGTCCTGCGGCCTGTCTGAATAATTTGAGACAGCTGCCTCCAATTCGGCAAGGTCTATTGGCAGCGACTGGGCATAGTTTGAGTTGGTCTCGTGAAGCGGCTCACCAAAGAAGCTGGGCGCACTGGAACGAGGGTCAACGTGAGCTCTTGAGCTTCGCCGGCCTGGCTTTTGCGGAAAGTGAGTACGTCTATCGACCGAGGCCGCTCTCCGCTCCTCGGCTGAAGGTTCTACAGGAGCAAGGTGCTCTCTGCTCTCTGACAGCTGGCGCTTGAATGTCTGCGATCGAGGCAGGCCGGGCACGACTCTCCTAGACAGGCGCTTGACGAGGCCGGAGCCAGAGACGGGCGTGGAGCCTTGCTGGTCGGCGGAAACGGACGAGGCTGACGACTTTGAGCTCCGGGAGCTCCCCGATCGGGCCAGCAGCTTGCGCAAAAAGCTCTGCTTGGTGGGCGACGACGGCTGCAGTTGCGAATGAGGTTGCAAAAGAGACGGCGAAGTGCATGGCCGGTCATCTAGCGGAGGCATGTTGGGCAACCCGAGCTGCAGATTGTGTGTATGTGTACTTGTCGATATGCGCTATGGAGCTGCGCAACGCCGGGTACCTGCTGTCTACCACGAGGAGGAATAACAGGGATGGTAGAGGTAGCAGGGATAGCGCAAGTTGATGAAAAGAGCCGTCTCTCTTTTATTCTCCCTCGCTCTTTTTATTTTAGCCAGTGAGAAACGAGAGAATTGTCAGATTATCGTGGGATGGCAGCCAGTCGTGAGGCTGAGGAAAGGAGGGGTGCTGGGCCCGTGTAGGTATGGAGAGCAGCAGACACTCGGGATATAAATAGATGCGGTTATGATATACTGATTCACCGTGATTCAGCTTGGGCAAAAACAGGCGAGCCTCCCTGGAACACGCTCAGATGTCGGGGTAGACGCCTTCAAGTGCCGTCTGAGTCAAGAAAAAAAAGGTCGGCTCTTATGTTATGCTGGTCGCGGAAGAGGCTGAAAGACAAGGGAGTCGAGAGGCGAGCAGGCAGAAATGGGCAAGCAGCGGCTCTTAGTGGTTGGCGAGCTTTGGGTATCCAGTAGGGAGAGCTGTCTGGCAGTAGGTGAGTGTAGGTGAAGGCGAGGCGAGGCGAGGCGAGGGGCAAGGCGGGATGGATGGATGGATGGATGGATAGTCTTTAGGTAGGTCGAGAGAAGAGCCGCTTGAGCGGCGAGGCAAATGGGGGCGAAGAGGCACAAATAAAAGCTCGGCTGGAGATGCACGATGGGCTGGCGGGGGGAGGGGGGAAAAGGAGGCAGCGAGACGAAGACGAAGACGAGACGGGAGTGGACTGGATTTGACAGGCGAGACAAGGGCAGGTCGAGGTGGAGCGTCGTATGTAAGGTGAGAGCGAAGAAGAAAAGAGGTTGGAAAAGTCGATGATCTCTGTGGTGTTGCAAATCAAATCAAATCAAATCAGTCAGTCGGCTTGTGCACATGTGTCTGCTCTGGAGGCGATACAGCACAGCACAGGCGCACGAACAAGGGTCGTTTCTGGGGTCGTGACCAGGTTTAAAATGTACTCGTACCAGGTTGGCCGCAGCAGGCGGCAGTACCCGGCTGGTACCTGCTACCTGGGTTTGGATTGGACCCGACGGACGGTGAGAGTCGGCAGAAGCGAGCGAGTGGAGGGATGGATGGATGGATGGATACTTCCCCAGCCGTGTGTTAATAGAACGAGTATTAACAGTTGAGGCAGTGCAGGTTGCAAGTATTTGGTCCGTCCAGTATACTTGAGCTGATGCTGATTTGCACATTGGATTTGATGCCATCAGCTCCAAATCCCCTAAAAGCCACACACAGCCGTGGCCCGCGCCCTGGCAGCCCAAGACGCTGCTAAAAAGCGAACTAAGGCTTCATGCCGCTGGTCGTGCCCGAGGCCCGTCGAGCTACTTTAGCGGTACCGGCGCTGGCTAGGCCCTGCTAAGCTACTGCTAGGCCCTTGCTAGGTACTTAGGTAGGGGTTTTCGCTGTCTGTCACCCGCCTTCAAGGTCCAGTTGGGCTCTCTTGTCGCTGGACCCCTCCTTTTCCTGTCGCTGGAAGAAGGTCGAGAGGGTACCTCGGGCTGCCAAAGGCCCCTAAAAACGGGCGACTGACGGGCTCTGGATGGCACCCTACTGGTAGCACCCGGGTACATGTACAGGTTGGTTGACCCTAAACGGGCAATTGGGCGGTGGCATGACGAGGGGCAGGCCATTGTCACAGTGGGGCGCCGTTGTGATGGCGTCTGGCCTTGATCGCAATCTTTCTTCTTCCATCCATCTTCTCGTGCGCTTCCAGTGTACTCTACAGAGCATCGTATACTTGTATTGTGCGCTATACAATCGCCCTCACTTCTTCGTGCCCAACCCAGGGAGATCCATCATCTCTCACATCTCAGACCTGCAGCTGCTCTTCAAGTCAGATACGGCACTAAAAAGGGCTCACCATGGCATCACCACCGCACCGCATCCTGGGTTGCCCCATCGACCACTTGCATCCATCCAGCTTCGTGACCGCCAATTCGACGACGCCTGGCCCAGCTCCGCTCGCTTGTCCATTTCGGGTCGAAGCCCTACAGGCGGAGAGACAGAGCAGAGGGCAAGAGGAAAAAGAAAAGAGAGCCAGTCATGGGATGCTCTAGATTGCCATGGCAACAACTGCTGCTATTGATGTGATGTGATGTGTACATACAGGCACGAGCATGTACGTGTGTGCGTTCGCGCATGCTTTGCCTGACTGGCTGCTGGCCGGGGACACGAGTAATAGTTCCGAGAGCGAGCTCCAGCCAGGCATCCCTAGCCTGCGAATTTGAGTAGATTAATTGCCTACTACAGCATCATCTACAACCTGGATGGAGCAGAGATAGTACGAGCACAGCATCATCCAAGATGAGTTGGCAATCAAACAACAAATCTAGCCCCGGGTAATGCTGGCTAGTTCGTGGGACCGCCCTCGACGTCGCACCGCCAGCTTATCACCACCAACAAGTCGGCCTGTGGTTGAGGTGGTGGGATTGGGCAGCGAACCGCTTCTGCTTCTGCTTTCTGCGTCTCATGCTTACTTACTCGAACACGTACATGCGTGCTAGCTCCAATCCGAGCCCGTCCCGCCGTGTCTGGAGTCGGGCTAGATCGGACTATGCCGTATCGTACATGGCCACTTAATCAATCGAATCGGTACCTACTGTGCTCATCTGCCAGGGCCTGCTGCGTCTTTTGCGCATTACAGCTCATGCCAGGCCATCATACATCATACATGTACTGTCTACTGTGTTGTACATACCTGCAGCTGCTCGTATCTCTCTCTAAGAGATGGATGGTTCTCGCCTCGTCACAAATGACCCCTTTGGGAATCCATTGACCAAGCAACAGAGCTATTGATCCCTATCCCGTCCCGTCTTGACTCGGGCTTTCCGGGCAGCCATATTGCTTAGTGCCTGGGTAGCCATGTAAGCAGCTCAGGGAACGTGGAATCCGGTTCCCGGCCAAATGGTTTAGGCCATGCTATGCGCATCACACACATGACATACACGAGCTCTGGGTCCATGAACTGATGCAGAGCCAGAGATGCAGTGGCTCCATGGCTAGAGCCCAGCATGAACATGACAGCTCGATTGTCCGATTTCACACAACATTCACGATGGCAGCAATGCCCAAGGTCGATAGCATTGTGCCTGGCAGCACACCTCATGAAATAGAAGCCAACCATTCATTGCCCAACGACTCACACTTCGGGTAAACCCCCTATTACAGGTACGAGTACGTGATAGCCTCTATCCCTCCCTATTCAACAAATAAGATGTCCAGGAACGGAACACATCCGCAGACTCACATGTCAGCCCCAACCCCGGGCCCCCGTTCCGAGATGATCTTGGCTGCGCACGCACATCATGGCTTATACATTGAAGCGTATTTCACGTACCGGCAGACTGGCAACTTGAAGCCGGAGAGTTGCTAGCACGGCAACCAGCCTCTCGATTTCATGGATGTTGTTGGCACGAGCTCCTGTCTCCGCTTGGACCCTTGATTCTGGATTCTGGATCGCTCATTCTTGAGCACTGCCAACCATCATTTCCATCAAGATGCTGTTGACTGTTTGAAGAAAAAGGCTCAGTCGACTCTATCGTCAATGACCCTCTCTTGCATTGAGCACAACCATGGTTTTAACCTAGCGTCGGGGTCAGGCACGGCTGCATCCCGCTAAGCCCAGCAGAATGAGGCTGCTGCCCGCCAAAAATCCTGGAAAATCGCTCCCTCAGGCTTCCACATGGCGTCCAGTGTCATGCACTTGCTCGCATCATCATTGATACATACATATCCTAATCTATCCGTCCACACACACGTTGCTCATGATGAGGTTTGGGCATTAAACCAACGGGCTTCATTGGGCAGAACCTCGCCAACCCTCCATCACTAGATTTCGAGGGGAGCAGCACATGTTCACTTTTTGCGCGCTGCCCAAATATGATGATGATGACAGAATTTGATGCCAATCATTGTCCGCCCCTTGCATGTTCCTTGCTTTTCGTTTCTGTACCTGCAACAAGAGGGCAAAACTAAGTTGCCGACTCTGCCTAAATCGGCGGCACGCACTGAAAGCCTTGAAGCAACCACTCTAATCCCCCAGCCTGACAGGTTCCAGCATCATCGTCATCCGGCTTGCTCTTCTTCGTCTTCTTCTTTCTTTTGCCTATTTTCTCTGTTAGAGCAGTACACGAGTAATTCGACACGATAGTTACCAGGTACTTGGTTCTAGAACCCCATCTCGCCGCTGCCGACCCGCTTCGCCGCTTCCGAGCTTCGAGCCCCCTTGCAAAGCCCGTTTGGCAGCTTGTTTTGTTGTGTTTTGTTTTGGCCGAACTCATACGCTTTTTCGTATGAGTCTGTACACGTTGATCATGCACTCTGTTGGAAATAATCATCACCTACGGGTATTATGTAGATCCAGTTTGGCACGCTCAACCCCGTCAACTCACCTTTATTCCACCAGTCAACTTGCTTCATACATGGCTTAAGTCGGTCATCCTTTCACTCGAATAACACAGCACAAACGTCATATCACATCAAAGCATCTTTCATCAAAATCCTTCTAGAGCCGTAAAATATGCCATTTGCTAATTCCTTACATAGCCTTTCTTTCCCTTCTCTATTGAATTGGAGATTTCGTGCTTTCATGCCCACTTCCCCCTCTGCCGCACGCCCTTTCTAAACAGCCCGTAATTCTACATCGCTCGTCCACTGACCGAGTTTTTAATCTAATATACATTTGCTTGGCCCCCAGTCCCATTTTTGCCCAGACGACAAAAACAAACTGAAGCCTTTTTTTGTTTTTTTCTTTTTTTGTCATTTTTTATACAATGAGTAGGAGTTATTCTGTTCCACCAAGTCCCCTCAAAATCCGTAAAAAATCGGAGGGGAGAAAATAAACGCCCAGCTCATGCACCCCATGGCAGCATCATGGCCCCTTCGTGCGTTGCGTTGCGGTCCGGGAGGTGAACCGAATGAAAAATGATGAAAGAGATATAGAGTTTGACCTTGAATATGAATAAAGCATCAAAATGCTTTCCAGGTTGAGAGACATTCATCCTCTGCTGCCTCATGCTTCGCGTGGTTTCCAAGAGTATGCTTCGTGACTCGTCGGCCTTAGTCGTCGTCTTCCTTGTTCTCGGCGTCATCCTTCTTCTTCTGCTGAGCCTTCCACTCGCAGGTCTTGCAGGTGTTGGCCTTTTCGCGGTCGATCTCGGGGAAGACGAGATTGAACACTTCAGTGTACCAGCTTACAGGGTGACCCTCGATGCCCTCCTTGATTGTCTATAAAGAGAGAAAAGTTAGCTATTATCCATTTTTCTTGTAATGGTTTCAAAAACGTACCTGTGGGAGCTCCAGCCAATCCGACATATTGTCCTTGGGGAAGATGATCGTCTTGCATCCCGCTCTCCTCGCCGCCACAGTCTTCTCTCGCAGCCCACCAATCCGGAGAACCTTTCCAGTGAGCGTAATCTCACCCGTCATGGCCACCGTCGGGTTGACTGGGGTATCCAGGGCGAGCGACAAAAGAGACGTCGTCATGGTGATACCGGCAGAAGGACCGTCCTTGGAAACGGCGCCATCGGGAACGTGCAGGTGCATCTTAGCCTTGTCAAAGAAGTGGTTGTCCGCAAACTGGTTAACCATGAACGACTTGGCGTACGAGTAAGCAATTGTAGTCGACTCCTTCATCACGTTCTTCATGTTTCCGGTAATCTCCAATCCGGGTCGCGAGCTAGGTCGAAGGGGTGCCTGCAGGATCGACTCAATGTACATGGCCGCACCACCCATCTGCGTCCAGGCCAAGCCCATCGAGACTCCGGGCGGGCTCACGTCGTACAACCGATCCGACGTAAAGACTGGCGGTCCAATGTAGTCTGTCAAGTTGTCCTTGCCGATGCTGACGTGAACGCTCTCCGGCACTTGCAGGGGCTTGCGAGGCTTCTCTGTAGTTTCGCTTTCGCTGGCTTCAGTGGCGGCCTTCTTTGCACTGCCATCCTCAGCCTCTGCAGACAACTCCTTGGCCTTTTCCGCAGCAGCGGCCTTGCCTTCTTCTGTCAGGGCCTCCTCTTCGGGCAAGGCATCCTCTCCCAGCTCCTGGACAATCTTTAGCGCCGATTTACGGTAGACCTTTTCAATCTGCTTCTTCAGATTTCGGACACCTGATTCTCGGCAGTACGACTTGATGAGCTCTTCGATGGCTTCGTCAGTCAGCTGAACGTCTGCGTCCTTCAGACCGGCAGCCTCCTTGGCAGCCGGGGCGAGGTATCGGTTCGCAATAGCCTTCTTCTCGTCCGCGACATATCCAGACAGGGTAATAAGTTCCATACGGTCCAGAAGGGGTCTCGGGATGGTGTCAGTCATGTTGGCAGTGCAAACGAACAAGACCTTTGACAGATCAACTGGTACGTCCATGTAGTGGTCCAAGAAGGAGCTGTTCTGCTCAGGATCCAACAGCTCCAGTAGGGCTGAAGATGGATCTCCCTGGTAGCCTCGTCCAATCTTGTCAATTTCGTCAATCAGAATGAGGGGATTCTCCGTCTGGCACTTCTTCAGTGCCTGGATGATCCGACCAGGCAGAGCACCGACATATGTTCTTCGATGACCCTTGATTTCCGCCACATCGGTCAGACCTCCAACGCTGAATCGGTAGTACTCTCGGTTAAGCGCTCTGGCAATGGACTTTCCGATACTCGTCTTTCCGACACCAGGGGGTCCAACAAAGCAAAGAATTTTGCCCTCAACCGAACCTCGCAGCTTGCCCACAGCAATAAACTCCAAGATTCGATCCTTGACGTCTTGCAATCCATAGTGGTCCTCGTCAAGGACCTTGACGGCGTTCGGGATGCCAAAGTTCTCGGGACTCCTCTGGCCCCAGGGGATCTGAGTGAGCCAGTCGAGGTAGTTTCTTGTCACGTTGAATTCCGAGGCAGCAGTCTCCAAGTGAGCCAGCTTGTTAATCTCCTCGTCAAAGACCTTGCGGACAGGGTCAGGCATGGCAAGCTTGGCGGCCTTTTCCTTGAACTTTTCAACCAGCTTATCCTTGCCATCCGACTCCAGGCCAAGTTCCCGGCGAATGCCCTTCATCTGCTCCATGAGCCAATACTCCCGCTGGCGTTTGCTAATCTTACTCTCAACGTCCTTGGTAATCTTGGACTGCAGCTGCGCGTTCATGAGCTCCTTCTTGAGCACAATCAGTGCCTTTTGCATCCTCTCCTCAATGTTCATGCAGGCCAAGACTTCCTGCAGCTCATTCTGTTCTCCGGAAGAGACGGCAGCGGCGAAGTCGGCCAGCTTAGCAGGCTCCGAGGTGACATTTCCGGTGGACTGGCTCATTGAAAAGGTGGAAATCTGGTCGCGGAAAAGATTGTTCATAGTAGCAACCTCCTTAAAGACGTTGACAATTTCGTTGGTCACGGCACGGATGACGGGGCTCTTGGGGTCGTAAGGCTCGTCCACCAGGTTCTCCACGTTGACCAGGCTCACGGGGTATCTCTTGAGGAACGAGGTGGGCTCGTACTTTTCTGTCGCCTGCTCAGACTTCTTCTCCACGGCACTCTCTTCGAAGCTTGCCACCACATCACCCTTCTTCTCTTGCTGGGCATCCTCCTCAATGGTCTTTTGTGGTATCGGTTCGGGCTCGGGCTCCGTCTTGGGCTCGGCCTTGTTCGCATCCTGTCCTCCAGGTGCAACGAGACTGGACAGCTTGATTCTCCGGTGGGGGTATAGAATTGCCGTCAAAGCGCCCTCCTGTCCGTGAATGGGGAATGCGCTCGTGATCTGGGCAAAGACACCAGTATCGTACACGTCGTTGACGTTTCGAATAACGTCATCGTCCTCGTTTTCATCCTTGAAGAGAAAGGCTCCCACATACGGCTGGCCGCGCTTAATGGACTCGGTAATGGCAGTTGCGACATTAGGATCCTTGATCGTAATGGCCTTGTAGAAGCCCGGAAACAGCGGCCGCCGGGCAATGGGGATGGCCAGGACTTGCGGATACACCTCTGGGATGACGGGCTTGGACAGCGCCCTCTCGGCAGCTTTGCGACCTCGCTTCCCACCCTCGCCGCCGGATCCCTCACCACCCGCGCCAGAGCCAGACCCGGCACCGGCAGCACTTCCTGCAGCGCCGCTGGGCTTTCCGTCCTGCGACTGTCCGCCCTCATTCTTTGCAGACGACGCTACTGAGTCGGCGGTGGTGGCCTTGGACTCCTCCTTCACATTGTTCTCAAGCTTGGCCTTGGCCTCGTCCTCCTCCTCGTTTGGCGGCTCGACAGCAGAATCGAAAAAGTTGCTGCTCTTGTCCTTTTCCTTGCCCAGCCTTGCGCTTGTGGAGAATGCCGCTCCCGGCATCCGGGGTCGTAATCCGGGATAGCGACGGCCGGCGATCTGCGTGGCCCGGAGAGCCGAACTCAGTGTCCATGCCCGGGGAATCGAGTCGGACAGCACTCGAGCTGGGTGTGCGGCTGAGCGCTCGAGGATCAGGCGCCCAGAGGCTCGTGATCGGGGCAGCATGGCGAAAGGGTCGGAGTCGCAGCTCGAGGTCGTTCGTCCAACTACCGGGATTCGGGGTTTTGGTGGTTTGTATTAGAAATGCACCGTGATGAGATGAGACAGGGCACAAGAGAGGGCGAGAACTGGAAACGGTCGCAATTGTTCAGCTCTTGGTCCTCTTAGCAAGCCCGCAAGAATGTGCCCGTCGTGAGCATTGCCGGGTTGGAGGTGTGACTGAGTAATAGTAATAGAGAATATGTACGAGTAGAGAGTATTACAGAGCCGTGCAGTTAATAATCCACTGGAGGCAGCTCTAGGCGGCATCTGGCTACGACATGGCCGAAAATTCGAGGGCCTAGTACATTCCATCGGCTAAACCGCGGGAGATGGCGGCTTGGTCCAGTGACGGCACGCGGGGACCTGAGCGAGGTAGCAGGTACAAGCGACCGAGTGCGGAGCTGCACGAGTGGCGGGGTATCTGCCGTGAGGACTGACGTATGCGACATGTATCGTCTACCAATTGAAGCAAACAGGGAGATATGGGCATAAACCATCGTTTACATGTACTGGAGATGTCTGCTAAGACCTCACCTTGTACATCTATCCAAAGGCTGTCAATTGAGCTCAACAGGTCACTACACTGCTAATACCGCCTCTTCGGAGACATTTCCAATACCCAAGAATCAAATCTACACCCAAGTGGGCTGCTGCGGGGCACGTCACAAGCGTATCTGCAGCAGTACTCGCTCACCTTAATAATCTATCTCGACATTAATAATGATCAATGCGGTTTAATACCTCCCCATGCTTGCCGAGCAGGTACCTACAGCATTACGTATTTAAGCTAGTGAGTAAAGGGCTTGCTGGTTTGGTGATTGATATAGCTCTATGCCTATGTATCTAGTTCACAATTGTTCGTGGAGTTGTTTGATCTTTACATAGGTACACAGGACAGCATTAATATCTAGCTACCCGGTAGCCATTTACATACCTGCATTTTTCGACATGAGCACATTGAACATGCAACTATGGGAACGACTGTGCCGAATAAGTAAACTATAGAACAATCTGCGTATCCTCCGATTTCATTTCGGATTTTGAGCCCTTGTAGAAAATGAGTATTAGTGCCTACTAGTATATCCATGTTCTATCAATAATCTGATGAGTTACGCCATTAAGGAATTCATATATATACCCACAACCCTTCAAAGACTAATCACATGGGAGTAGTATTTTTACATCCATATGCCTGCCAACATTGATTGCTTTTAAACACCCCGGTGTCTAAAAGAGCGTGTATCTAAGGAGATTATACCTGGATGCCCACTTCAGTACCAATCTGCTCATAAAATTGACACTACTCCAGACGAGATATCTCAAAACGCACACTAGGTACATTCAAGACATGCCTACCAAAACAAAGAAACAAAGAACCTAGAAGACAAGGAATAGAAATAAGAAACAAAGAACCTAGCAGACAAAGAAACAAAGAGCCAAGGAGACTAGGAACCAAATAAATAAGAGGACAAGGAACCGAAGAAACGAAGACGCAAGGCAACATAGATAACAAAGAAAGCAAAGACATCTTCCCGTAAGCTTCATCCTCCGGTAACATGTCACCTCCATCCAACGTATATCATCTTCCAGAACCTCACTTCCTCCTTGATCCCCCTCAACGGCATCTCAACTGTTCCCAAGGCCTCCAAAGACTTCGCCGCTGCACCCAGCCCTGCCAGGATAACGACCATGTCCCCGGAACCAGCCACATTGCAATCGAGACCTTCTTCAGCTACGCCGCTGCCTCCGACCCTGTCAGATTAACGACCATGCTGGAAGATGGCTCTCAACCACATGTGAGCTGTTAGCCAAGCCAGCTGACTGCTCGCTGCCCCCAGCCCTGCCGGGTTAACGAGTATGCCCTCTGGCCGACTAGCACTCGGTCTCAGTCACCATCTGCCTCGTGTCCATACGACATAGAGGCTGCCCACTGCCCCCGGCCCTGCCAGGTTAATGGGTGTGTCTTTGGTCGAATAGCCCTCGGCTCTGAATCCTTCCGGTCATGTTCCTCCTGTACCCCTGATGATATTATCATCATAGTGGCACTTAAATCTCCTGTTTAACAGCCACGCATGGGGTGCCATCTTCGTCAAGAAACAACAATTTTTGTCTAGCATTTCTCCTGGAGGACCTCCTGGAACGGACGACTTGATCCACAGAGGGCGAAGCTTTCCGCTCTCGGCGGCTCTTCTGGAGCGGCTGCTTCTCCGGCGACGACGTCTTTTGGTCTCTGCGTGACCGTCTTTTGTCGACTCGATGCCGGTGGTTGGCCCGAGACTTGCCCTTGGATCGTTTTGAATCCACCGCGTCGGCAGGAGTATCTTTGACAGGGGGCTGTTCAGCACCTCCTCGTGGAAGCGCTTGGCTGGCGTCGACAGTTCCCAGATGCTGATTGGGAGGCGACTGACCACTCACCGAAGAGGCGAGACCGCTGGCCTTTGGGCCTGGCATTCTCGTCTTCTTTCGGGGCCATTGCCAGTTGGCCATGTCTGAGGCATCGTCATGGGGCACTGCAATTGGAGACAAGCCACCCGGGCTTGACTCTCTTGAATCCGACGAAGATGCCCATGGATCTGTTGACGACGCATAACCATCGGATTGGCCCCTAATGGGTGAATCAGGTACCCGGAAAAGGTCGGGCACTGGACTGTAGCTAGTCCTGGGCCGCTTGTCTCTTGCTTCATCTTCCGAATCGTCTGGCCTTTTGCGTTTCTCGGCCCGCTTCGATGTCGGCATGGCTTCCGCGGCTTTCGACTTGTCCCGACTAGCAGCACGCCTCTCCGTGTCACTATCCTCATCACTTTCGCTCATCACGCGTCGTCTTTTCTGTTTGGATTCTTGTGCGTCTTCATCATTCGTTCTTTTTCCTGCTGTGCTCGTTTCAACAGGAATTTCCAGCGCGCTCTCGGCTTCAGCATCTTCGAGGCTGTACACGAGGTCTCGGAATTGTTCAAACACTCTGACAGCTTCTTCCTTACTAGTACGGGTATGCCGCAAGACTTCTTCAAGCGTTCGGCGTACATCGTTTTGTCGACAAGCGACAAAGACGCATATGGCAATAACAGCTTCCTGGGGCTTGCCGTTTGTGAACTTGCGCCTGTCTATGAGTCTGAAGATGTCTTTAGCACTTTTGGAAACATTCGCTCCCGCATTAATTGCCTCGCAAAGCGGATCAATTTCTTTGAACGCCTCGTGGTGGTGCCCCTTCCACGATGTGGGTTGCGACTTATTGCTCGGGGCTCCTGGAGACACTTTGCGTGACGATTCTGGTTTATCGTGTTCCTGAGCGTCATTACCCCCAGCACTTTCGCCCTTCATAAACGAGAACTTTGGCTGGTCGAGGCGATAAGCCCCTCTCTCAACCTCGAACATATCGAGATTGGTAGAGTAGTATAATTCTTTAAACTTTTGGGAATCTTTGTGTATCCGACAAGCAGTCAAGAGGCACGCGCCAATAATATTCTCCTGACGAAAGTCTTCCAAACTCTTGTGCTCATCGACATACCTGAAGATACTCTTGGCTTTATTAGAAATAACTTCTCCCGCATTAATGATCTCGCAAAACTCATCAATCTTCTTGTACGCTTCGTAATGCTGTTCCCTTGACGATATAGGGGCTTTGGGTGATGACTCTGGTTGATCGTGTTCCTCCATGTCGCTAAGCCAGACGCTCTCGCTCATCACTTGTCGCCAACTCCGTCGGGATGCTTGTGCGTCTTCTTCATTCGTGCTTTCTCTCGTGGCCGAGCCCTCGGTCGTCTGAACAGGCTTTTGCGCAGCGTCCTCGTCTTCTACATGTGGGAACTTATGCAGGAAGTCCTGGAATTGTTTAGCCACTCTTCTAACCTCTGTCTTATTCGCGTTAAGCCAGGAGAAGATTTCGCTAAACGTTCGGGGCACGTTGTGCTTTCGACAGGCAAGGAAGATGCACCCGTACAAGACAGCGTCCTCGGAATGGCCGTTCATCATCTTGTACTTGTTCATGAATCTGAAGAGGTCCTTGGCATCATCGACAACAGCCGCTTCCACATTGACGAACTCCTCGCAAAGCCCCTTAATCAACTTGTACGCCTTCGTCAGACCCTCCTGACCTTCGTACTTCCGTCCCCTCGACGATGCGGGCTGCGAGTCGCTCGGGGCTTCCGGAGACGTCTTGCGTGTCGACTCTGGCTTATCATGTTCCTCGGCCACTTTCGCATGTGGGGACCTTTGCTGAAAGTCGTGGAATTGTTCAACCACCTTTTTAACCTTTTTCCTATCTGCATTGAGATATTCAAAGATTATTTCATCCGTTCGGAGCACGTTGTGTTGTCGACAAGCAAGAAAGATACACCCGTCAATGACAGCTTCTTCGGAATGGCCGTTCATCATCTTATCCTTGCCCATGAGTCTGAACAGATCCTTGGCGTCATTGGCAACAATCGCTTCCAGCTTGACGAACTCGCAAAGGCTATCAATTATCTTGTACACCCGCGTCAGGCCCTCCGGAGCCTCGTGATGCCGTCCGCTTGACGATGTGCGCCGCTGGTCGCTCGGGGCTCCTGAAGACGTCGAGGCTGCCGGGGCCTCTGGAGACGCTTTGCGTGATGGCTCTGGCTGATTGTGTTCCTCGGCTGCCTCCGTAGGACCTGGAGTGGCTGTAGAGGGGTCGTCCTCTATAGCTGGTCGTCGGCGTCTCCCCGTCCACTTTGCCATGGGATTCTTGCGTTCATCCCTGACGTAGCCGTCAAAAAAAGTGACAATGTTGTCAAACGATGGAGTTCGGGCGTATTGGATAAAGTGCCACCAACGATCCAACCTTGTGTCGTTTAGTGATCCCGGTGGCCTCTCTGTATCTTCAAAGTCATCCTCGTAACAGACTTTGCAGGCCATGATCGCCGGGCGTGACATGATAATGTAGGCGATATCATCCCATGCCGTTCTCAACTGTTCGATACGCTTCGCCTTGCGTTTTTCTAGCGCTGAGTAGAACTCTTGCAAAGTGTCGCATTCAAGAACAAGTTCGCAGACATCGCTATGGAATGCCGGCAGGTCTTGCAGAGGCAACGTTTGAGTATTGAAGCGATCGTGAAGGGTGGTAAAGAGGTCCTTGTGTCTGAGACCAAATTTTCCAAAGGGCCAGCGCCATTCAGGATCGCTGTAAGTGGGAGGTACGGTGTTCATTTTGAAGTGAGGTAAGAAAGTGGTGAAGTTGGCGGGTAAGGTACTGCCTGAGGTGTGTAGGAGGAAAGACATATGGAAGGAGCTGTTTGGGAGGCAATCGGGAGATATATATACGCGTGGATCACATACATGGATCTCGTGCATGGAACTGATGCTTGCTACTAGGTAGGCCTTTGTGATGCAGTGCTGGAGCCCTAATCCAATAGAATCGAACCACAGGCGCCGGGTGTTACGGATGGAAAGTTGGCAGTACCAAGGTGGTACAGGAGGTAAGTAGTACCTATCAATACCTCCTATAGCACTTGTAGGTGATTCACACCTACTATAGGTACATACTATCTGAGGTTCTTCTTCGATGACGTTAGTCACCTTGATGGAATCATGCAGCTCGGGCTCTTCAGTGGATGGCACAAGTCGATGATGAGGCTTGGTGCTAGGCACCTGACCTCAACTGGTATAAGCGCCGAGGTTGTTCAAAGAACTGGTTGGATTTGATCTTTGCTACACAGAGCAGTGCAACTGTACGGCTTCAAGTGTCATCTTCTCATTTCTAGGTCCCTTTGAAGTGGAATTCTAGGTATTTCAAGCTGCATTTAAGGTACCTAGTAGGTATATCTGGCTCACAAAGGAAAGACGAGAGAGAAAGGAGAGGAACCTCATACAAAGCAAGAAAAGAACAAATACATTTCCACAAAGATACATGTATCTACCTGTGCTAACTCTACTGCCTTACATAGGTGCCTGATACCTAGTAAATCTCCGCATCCTAGTACGTAAACACGTACTTACTACCCACGTCGTCGTACTCTTTAACCTTCTCCACGATCTGATCTCCCGTAGCCCTTTTCTTGGGTCTCGGGGCCACCATTCGAGAAATGACTTTCAATACCTTCGGATGAATTACACCATCATTCATATCCTTGAGCTTCCCTGCAGCTTCATTAACAATACTTTCCCATTGAGCCCATGCGGCTGCGGCCTTTTTGTTTCCCACGCCGCGTCTGCGAATATCCCATACCAAGGGTGGCGATTGTAATTCTGGCAGCGGGATTTTGCGCAAGAGAAACAGCAAAACAACACCAAGCGCAAAGATGTCGCCAGGGGCCCCGCGTTTACCGTCACTCCCATATTCAGGCGGTATGTACCACCGCGTTCCGCCGTTATGGGTAGATCGGGTCGTTGCCAAGCCAAAATCGATGAGAACCGCGCCCCTCTCCTTGGAGTAGAGGATATTGGAGGGCTTGATATCATTGTGGATGACGCCTTTGCGGTGAATAAAGTTGATGGCATCAGTCATGTCAAGCAGCACCTGTCTTGCGTCTTTGCTGTCCAGGGTGCAGTACGGATTTCCCTCGCCATTGATGTGAGTATCCAGGCTCGGAGCGTCAATGTACTCCATATAGAGTGTCAGAAATCTTGCGTCGAAGCCATAGATGCTGGCAATCGCTCGCTAGAACAGCATTAGTACGCAGCATGTATAGGGAGATGGTCTTGACTTACGTGCTCGCTCACTCTACAGTGATTCTTTACTTCCTTCAGCCAGCGTTCGCCTACGACATCAATACCCATGACTTTGTCATCTTTATGATCGATTTCCGAGTGGCTGCGCAACAGTTTGACGACAATCAATTCCTCCGCAGCGTCCGAGTGTCGGGCCTTGAAGACGAGCGACTTCCGATGAACCGCTATATCGGCTTTGCGGGTAAGTGTGTAGTCTTCCTCCTCGATGGAGTTGATCACCTTGATGGCATCATGTAGCTTGAGCGCTTCCATGGGATGGCACAAGTCGTTGATGAGGTTGAACTTGGACCTTAAGCTGCTGCTGGCTGCGGGCCCGCTTACAGCGACATCGTCGTCGATCTGGATAGCGGTGCTGACACTTGACCCTTCGCTTGCCTCCTTTGCCTTGGATTTCTTGACTGGCGGGGGGCTGGACTGTGACGCCAATTCCTCGAGAGCTCTCTTCCTGCTCTTCGTCAGCGGCTTGAGATGCCGCGGGACCAAGGACATGTATCTGCGTGGGAAGACAGTCATGTCGAGAATATGCTTGCCCGACCAAGAGATGCTGTATGAAGCCGGGTCAAGCATGGCTCTTTCAGAAGACCCGATCCTGATTGGTACCCACGCATTAGAAATAGGCCGTTTTCTGACCGTGATAAATTGTTGCTCATCCCCTTTAGTCCTGTTGAACAACATGATAGCGTCACTCTTCGGATCGAATATGATGTTCATTCCAAGTTCCGGAGCCGACTCTTCGTTGGCAGAATCCTCTTTATCCATGCAGAGGTATACCGTCACTTGAAAGCCAATCTCACATTCTGTCTGGGCAAGAAACAACGGCCTTCTCGTGGCTCGAAATGACTTCTTTGCCTCCATGCCAACTTGTTTCGCGACCAACTTAGTGACAGTATCCTTGGCCAGTCTGAGAGCAAGCCTTTGGATGCTCTGCCGGCATGTTGCTTCAAGAGCAGATTGTGTAGTGCGTTGTGTAGTGACAGCATCATCATAAGGCTTTTGGCCTGATTCATAACCATAAGCATGACCGCTTGTTTTTCTGTCTTTAGAAGGGAGGATGAGACCCTGTGATGGAACACTCTTTTGATCTGCAATTTCCTCCTCACGCGTGTCTGATGAAATTTCGAGGGGCTCTTGGGATTCTGAAGCCACACTCGGGCAGTCCGGCGACGATGCTCTCCAGTCCTCAAACGATCCGTCGCTGCTTTCCATGACGGCCTTGACTTTGCTTGATGTTAATGGGTTGGATGCTAGTCAAGATACTTGCTGAACGAAGGGTTCCGTTGAAATTGCTTGGGAAAAAAGTAATAGTTGAAAGATTCTTATATGAAAGTATTGTATATTGGGTTTCTCGTCAGGAAACCAGAGGAAAAAGCAGGACACAGGGTCAAATATATAATACGAGCAGAAGACTGCCTACGCTCATAATCATCAACATGCGGTTTTCTATAAGCAATCCGGCGCGAAAAGCCGTGTATACTGAGGTCATAGCTACATGTGCATACCCGAGGACAGCCACTCTGTGTACCACAAACCCGCTCATTGCCTACCATCACCATTGGCCATGGACGATTCTGCAGTTCGACTAGGCTCTCACAAACATCGCCCCCCCTTCGGAGGTTTGGTTGTGAAACGCTGGCGGTTAGCAATCGCAGGCAGGAGGATGCAGTGAACGAGGTGTTCCATCACCAATGGGGATCACTATACAAGGCAATCCATCGGTTGCACATCAAGCGAAGGCCAAAAAGGGGAGACTGCAAAATAAATCAGCACATGCATTCAGTAATATAAGCACCTACTCAACTTCAAAGTTATTGAGTAGCGCTTTTGTAGGGAAACGCCAATTTAGCCAGCACTTGAATTTTATTGTATAAATATAATAGCGGTTACTAGATAAATATAGTTATAGTAGTAATTACTAGGGAAAGAAGGCTATCCCTCGAATCTGAAATGTAGATATAGTAGCAGCTATTAGGGAAACGTAGATATAGTAGCAGCTATTAGGGAAATGTAGATAGTATAGCAACTACTCCCTTTGTAGGCATATGATCCAACTCGAGGGTGTTCGAAATCTTCTCAGTCTCGGTTTTTCTGTCATTCGCTTGACATGTACCAGTTCCCATCACAGATATACGCTTGTCAGTGGGAAGTGTCGCACGAAGGCGGATGGATGGCCAAACGGATTCAGTTTTTGATCAAAGAGATGTGATTGACGTCTGGCGGGAAGAGTCGCACAAGGCGGATTGATAGACACAAAGGACTAGCTGTGAACAAAGAGATTAGGGAGAAAGTATCGTGACTATTAGCCGCCGTGATCGTGAAAGAGGTCGTGACGTGGATGTGGCTTTGATGCTGTTGTTGGTTCTTTGTTCGATTCAGTCCTTTTATCAAAGCAAACAACACGACCAGCGTCATGAGACTCAGCAGTACGTGACACCATTCGTCTAAGCCTTGTAGCTGCCTAGATCACTCATCTTTGAAAATTTCAATCCAAATGACATGCGTATGGCTCACCAGGAGACGAAAGTTTGGTTTGAATTTATCAAAGATATTTCAACTTGCTTGGGCACCACCCATAGACAGTAGACATCGTATGAATATGTAAATGGCCAGAGAAGCCTTTCCTTTTTTTTTCTATATATGCTCATCATTTCATGCTTGTGATATTTCCTACTGTACATGGCGAAGCCTACACCTCCCCTATCTCTAGATTACCCGAAAAAGGTCTATGCTAATACTTCAAAACCAAACGTGTCATGTGCCATGTGTCTTTACGCCTCTTGTTACACTACAGAGACATTTGCCTCTGCAAAGACCAACTTTCCTTTCATTCGCCTCGTTCTTCACTGTCTTTGGGCATCGCCTTCTCTGCCTTGGCAACAGATCTCCGCGTACCTCGAGCTCGACCCCTTGACACGCTGGAGACACTTCGTAGGGGGCTTCTCATACGCCTTCTCTGTTGCCTACTACGCTGTGACCGAAGCTGTCTTTCCAGCGTCTTCTTCATCCCCTTGAGCTCAGCATGCGAAAACGGCCTAAGAATCTCCGTGGCCCTCTTCTTCAGACTTGCTTTCCGGTTAACATCCCATCCACCAGAGAGATGTTCGAAATCCGTATTCGTAAAAGCATAATGCAAACGAGGATACAGCCTCTCAATCTCCCTCAACTTAGCAGAGACGTCAGCAGACCAGGCAGCCAACTTGCGAAGTTTCAGCCACTGGTGCTGCAAGCTAAGGATAGCAGCACTGGAAGCCTGGAGCACGCGAGTGTTCTTGAGATGACGACGCTCCTGAAGACTTCTCTTGCTTGGGTTCCAGCCACGCCAACGCGGCATGAGCATGGTTTCACACCAGCGCATAGCAGGCTCCCATTGACCCATCTCGGCTAGATATCGAATCAAAAGATTCCAGTTGTTCCGCGTGAGCTTGAAGCCGGACGAAGTGACCTGCTGGACGCATTCAAAGAGGCCCTTTCCGTTGTTTTCTTCTCTAAATGTTTTTGCTACAATCGTCATCGGTCTAGAGACGTCGTATTCGTGGACAGGGTAAACACCCGTAGCTTGGCGGCGCTGAGCCCGAACAAGGACCCTCTTCCAGGTTTCGTCCCACATCCTGTGTATCTGGCTGAATTTCCTGTCCTTCAAGTACCCCAGCATAAGCGCAGAAACCACCTCGGGAGGGAACGGTTCGCCTCCCCTATGCTTGGGGAACATGCTGCCATACAAGTTCATGACTTCTTCGGCCGTCGTAAAGTCTCGCAGCTCAACCAGAAGCTTGATAGCACGGCCAATGCTCTTCGTCTGCTTCTTCAGGTGCCGAATGTCGCTCGGAAGCGTCGAAACAGCATTGGCATCTCGTCCTCTGGTCTCATGGATAAGCATAGAGCGCAGGTGGCCGACGAATTCCTTGCCAAGCTGGCGAGTTCGATTTGAAGATGGTGTTTTTCTAAACGAAGCCTCCGCCAGTGCTACTTTGGCATTAAAGTTCATCGTCTGACCGGCTTTGAGCAAATGCGTGGCAAGAATCTCGACAAGCCCAAGGTCGCCGGTACGAACAGCTCCAGCCATGACAACGGCAAAATGCTCCGGACCAACTGGAAAGAGCTTCTCCTTGTAGGCAGCCCGCAAGAGGCGGTAGGCAGGCTGGACCTGATCTACCCTAACAAGTGCCTGTAAGAGAAATTCGTGCGTCTGGTGGTCCCATGTGAGGTCAAACGACTTCATAGCTTGAAGAAGCTCATAGCATTTGTTAAGTCTTCCTTGCATGCCGTTGAAATGGATGAGCTGGTTCCAAATGGCTGTGCTCGTTGCATTTCGTTCCGCCAACTCCACGCATATTCTTTCCGCCTCCATCAGTCGATCATTGCGGCAGTACACCATGACCAAAGACATGGCCATCTCTTTCGATACAGGGACACGGTCCTTTTGAGAGCGGTTGAAAAAGGCAAGCGTTGTCTCCAGGTCGCCCTTCTTGGCAGACATGGCCATGATGTGGGCGTATGTAAAGGAGTCGGGGCGGTACATGCTGCAAATCTCATTGAAGCAGGCCACCGCTCTATTGTAATCCTGCGCTCTCATGTAACACTTCAATAGAGTGTTCCAAATATCAAGATCCGGCTTGACTCCATGCTGATCCGTCATGATTCGAAGCTCCTCTTCTGCTCGGGTGACATCGCCAACCTGCGCATAGGCATTCATTGTGCTCCTAAAAGCTCTGGGTTTTCTCAACACGCGCGGATACTTGGCCACATATCGCCCCCATAGCTGTTGAACGGCCTGGACATCGCCCACGCCAGCGTAGAATTTGAGAAACTTTTCATATCCCCACTGATCCAAATCTCCCCAGGCGCGATGCCAGTCCTTGTAGATCTCTTCGAGTGTTGCAGCGCCGGTTGGATAATGTAGCTCAAACATGTGCTGAAGTAAAGAGACTGGCGGATGCGCACCAGGGAGTTTGCGATATGTCTTGTATAGCTCCGATAGCCAAGTGACGTTGGAGGTAAGCTCGGGCTTGCCGCGCCAAGATTCTAGCACGCGAAGGAAATAGTCCTCATACATTTGGTGGTCGCTGAAGAGTTCCAAGATGGCAGCCGCTTGCCTTGGTTGACAAGGATGGGCCAATGCCAGCTCCGCCATCTTCCGCCGTAAAGCTTTCAGACCTAGCTTCGTCGTCTCGTAGATGTTGATTGGCCGCATCGCTTTGATACCCTCTGTGGAGAGATACTGTTCGAAGGAGAAGAATAGCTTGTCCAATCCAGACAGGTTTTCGAGCTGTTGCAAGCGAATGGCATCTGGTCGGCCAGCTGGCTCGAACTTGAGACGAGATGCGTAGAATTCCAACCATACCCCTATGAGCATGGCCCATTTTTCGTTGGCAATGATATCAGCCAAGACGTACTCAAGACCACCGACTAGGCCCTTGAGGTCCATTCCAACCTTTAATCTACTGATGGCATACTCCAGATCACCAGATCGCATAAACGCCAGAACACCCGCGGCAAGAAGATCATCATCCCAGCTAGAAACAGGAATCTGGCGGAATAACGAAATAGCTCTTCCGATCTCAACTATGCCACGAGATTTAGAGAGGTATATAACCATGTAGCGGCGGAATTCAGCCTGGTGCTGCTCTTCCAGCCTGCAGTATAAATCCCAAACATCGTGAAAGCGTTCTTCGCCTTGGTGTGAAAGCATGTCATGTAGAAGCGCTGCATTCGACTGCACTCGAGGCGTGTGTTTTGCGCGTATGGGAGCTGAGCGGTGGGAAACTTGTTCTGAAGTGGCAGCTTTCGAGTGATTGTTGAAATTATGTGAATCCCTCGCCACAGGTGCTCCATTATCTCTCTTAAGTGCTTGGCTCCCCACCGAAGAAAGACATTCCATCGATGGTGGGGTCGAGGTGCCGGGGTGAAATACACTCTCAGAGCTTTGCGAGCCATATTCGGCGGTAGCAGTGGACGAAGTGTAATGCCTTCTTCTCGCAGCGCTGCCAGACTGACTCCCTTCCTGAGGCCGCGGGAGCCGTGGATATAATCGCCGTAGGAGCGAGTATGTGGCGCTTGGATATAGAAAATCTAGCAAAAATGCCGAGGCGACCAGTCCTGCCTGCAGCGGGCGGGTGGCATTCTCGACAGGCTCCGTCTCGGGGATCCGACCCACGGCAGGCCAGATGCTGGACAGCTCAATGGCAGATGCGCCATGCTGCCAGAAGCCTGTGTGAAGCTGGCGGGCGCGCTTGGTCGAGCGGGTCGGCTTCGGAATGATACGCTGGATGTTGCATGATTCCAGACTCGCGGCCGCGGTTCTTTCGAGCATTTGTCCTAGCAGGCGCCCCGGGTCGCAGACGGCCTGCTAGTATGCGATGGAGGAAGCGGCAATGGCCAAATTGGCATGCCTCGGACGGCAGCCAGACGGTAAAAACGAGGTTGATGTTGATGCTTGTCGAGGGCAAATGCTGGGTGCGGGTCTGCGGTTGGTGAGGCCAATCGTCTCTGAAAAGCTGGTGACTGAAGATTGGAGCTGCAGAGACGACATAGCATTCAATGGCGCCTGAGATGCTGTCCGGAGCTTTGCAGGCCGAGGCGGAGGTGCGTGGGAAAAGGCCTGAGGTTAATGCAAGGGCAGCCTCATCCTCACACTTTTAATCATGGTCTGATCAGAAAAGATGGTTCGGAGGAGCCACCAAAGGTCCGGGTGGGTCTCGGAAACGGGCGAGCAATCGGCTGAGTCAGCTGTTGGCAGCTGTCAACGGCTGTAGAGATAACGATAAGAAGCCCCGCCTAAAATTAATGGCCTGATGGAAAATGCTACAGAAGGGAACAAGCTGCTAGAGCTATTAGTGCTACTACTCTGCAAATGGTAGGTCCGGGGTATCGAATAGCCGAGTAAGAATCGGCAAGGGAAAAAACGAGGGAAAACACGGACTTGGTCACTCAGGGGCTAAAAAGAGAGTCACACGACGAAAATACACAAGTATCAAGTTAAATGGAGTTTTTGATTGCACACTATTAGTTACAAGCACACCGCTCAGTCGGGTGGTTTTTGTTTGCTTCCTGCCATCATCAATGGGCAATTACATGGCAAACTTGACCAACGCCCGGGAAGAGAAATGGTAAGTAATTAAAAAGAGAACAGAAAAAAGAAAGAAGAACTCTGCCAGTCGAAATGGCATAGAGAAAAAGAAAAAGTAAAGAAAATAAAGAAAAGAAGAAAGACCCATGGCCAATTATCCCAGAAATCCAGTCTCAAATGTAGCTTCCCATGCAATGCCCATTCCAAACACCAAAAGTAAAATATTAAAAGCAAGTGTATGTTTTCATGTCCCTCTCATCATGGTAGTCATATTACAGGTATCATTCCCCTCCAGGTCATATGCAGTAGTGACGCAGGCGCTCATCAAATCAGAATGTGGTAGGTGGTGATGATATTCCCATGTCAGCAGGCCTTGCCATGGTTGGTCTCCTCGTCCGAGAGAAACACCTCGTTTCGTAGGCTGGAGAGGTGATCGACAGGTCTATGGAGTTCCTGCTCCACGCGAGGCCCGCGGCTTCGGCTCCTCATCCGCGGCGGCTGCTGTTGGAAGGCCTCTTGGTTGGCGGGCGACGCATATCTGGAAGGGCAGTGCTCGCGGCGCTTCTCCCTCATGCGGTTGTGCAGCATGAGTCTGTTGGCAGATGGCTTGACGGCAGGAGAGGATGTTCGAGAAGTAAGGCTGAAGGGAGAGACTGATCGTCGACGAGACCGGCCCCGGAGCGTGCTTGATTCATCCGGGCGCAGGTTCTTGGAGTTGGGAATGTTGCGGTCACGTGTGCGTCCTCGAGAGCCATCGAGGTCTGTGGGAGGGACGACAGTCATTTTGATATCGCGGAATGAGTCGCCAGGAGGTGCCATTGTAAGGTTGATGGCAATTTTTGAAGAGCAAGGTGTTGTGGTGCAGCCGAAGGACGAAAAAGTTGGGGAGATGGAACGTCTTTTAGAAAGACGGGAGCGAAGTAGAAGCCGAGAAGAGCAAGGGTTTTGTCAGGTCCCGTGCTTCCGTCGCTCGCTTGTGGTGAAATATGGAGTCTGGAGTCTGGAGTATCTCGTACTCGTATGAAGTGTGGCGTAGAAGTACAGGCGGTACTCGTACAGGCAGAAGAGGTAGAGCAGGCAGAAGAGGAATTGACTGCTCAACCAGGAGCAGCAGACGTGGGCAATATAAAGGCGAGTACTCGGATGGGGTCTCGTGGTTCTGCCAGGAGAGCAAGAGCAAGGGCAGCCGGCATGAATGAGAGCGGCACTATTAGAAATGGTCTCCAGTGGTGTTTCAAGCCCCCGCCAGCGATGAATTTGGTAATAGAAGAGAAAGGCAGAGAAGTCAGTTGAAGAAAAAGAACATGGAGGACAGAGAGCGAGCCAGGGGTTGCCGGTATTGGTACTAGCCGTACGCAGACGGAGCACGAGAGAAACAATTTATAGAGTTCCAAGGATTCAATCTAGCTGATGCTCCCATGCTTGTCCATGCTTGTCCATGCTCCAGGGTCTGACAGGGGGGCGAAGTGCTGTGCATCATCCCGGCAAGAGCCCGCGGGGGTCACCTGAGCAGGCCCAACAGCAGTAGCCTGGGGTGGCCGAATTAGCGGATGCTAGCGCTGTAGTGGTGCAGCTTAGGCCCTCGGGCGCCAATCAGACGGGCTGGCCTGGGCTTCCGAGACGGCCGGTGCTGGAAGGGCCATTGACTTCATGTTCCAGTGGGTTGGATTGGATTGATTCACGACAACGAAGCAGACAGACCAGTGTGAGTACAATGCCGAGGACGTTCCAATTGGTACTGGCATGTAAATCATTGGCCGTCTTTTTTGTTGACAAACATTGACTGCTGGAGGCTTGCAATTGATTCACCTCTGGTACATGTACCCTACTTGCATGTACGTGCATGTGCATGTGCTGCATGTTCAAGCTACATGTGCTGTAGCGAGTGAGTGAATGATGTTTGACATTGAGAGCCCGACTGCAGATCGTGACACAATTCACAGATGCTCCAGCGTCAAGTCAGCCAACAGCGTCCCAATGCCGTCTGCCGTCCAGCGCCACTCATCATAGCGTGACGCCGGCCTGCATAACCACTTGACTGACGCACGCTGCAAACTGCAAACAATGCGGCTGTGGCTCGCCTGCTGGCCATCCAGAGGGGCCAAAGAGGGGGCAAGGATTCACCAAAAGCCTCGTACGCGGGTGGAGGGTTGGGGACATAGAATTGGCTTTTGCAGCGTGTTGTTTGCTCGTGTGCCATTGCTCGCTGGCGTCTTCTGATTTTATCCGCGAGGCATCGAATCGAATCTCTCCCCGTCACCACCACCAGCCTATCTTTTGGGGGCGCCATCACAACCCCCTCCTGGCCAACTGGCCTTAGCCCATCAATGCATTGATTGCTAAAACTGCGAGCATAACCTTGCCTTGATGCTGGCAAAAGGTGGCGACGCACTACTGAACGGTATGGATGCTTGGTCAGACGTTCACATTGGCCGAGACGCTATCTACTCCGTACAAACAGTGCTTTCAACCAAGCAGGATTCAAGCGAGAGGCGGCAGACGTCCCGACCAAGCCTTATAACCGGAACCTTGACACCCCCGGACCCAAAGAGCCGGATAGAACATCTTGAGCATATCGGCTCCGTCTATCATGGCGAAACGCTACTACAGTATATCAATCGCCAAGCAATCCAACCAGACGGGAATCAGCCACGTCATCTCCACTTGGAATGAACTCTGCAGCCTCTGATGCTGTATTTGGCTTGCTGAGTGCAGCAGTCAAGCTGCTTTGATAAGCTGATAAACAACAGATGACCCAGCCCGTTTTCTATTTTAACCTCTCGGGCAGCCATCAGCCCTCTTACAGATGTGGTCTATACACTGTATCCGGAGGAGGCGGCGACTTGACCATAATCCAGGGAGATGGGCATTTCACCCACGCCTCCTACACACCATGTAAAAGTCCTGCCGTAATACTACTGTATGTATGACATGCAATAACTTTCTTATCTTCCGTATTGATACAGTGATTGTCGCTCGGAAACTCTACGCAAATGAACGAAATCCTTCCCAGCCAAGCCAGCATGGGATCGAGATGACCGGCGCTCCAAGACGTCAAGAGACAGGGACGATCAAACCACGGCGCCCAGGATGCCTTGATAGCTCTCTGAGCTAACGTTAGTGCAAGCTGGGGTTCACCGAAGTTAGCTCCTCTTGGCTCCTTGGAACGCAGGCACCCTTCGGTTGGGTGTCGATGGCGCCACAGTGTAGCATTAGCCAAAGTATGACAACGGCGATGGTGGACTTTTGACACATCTATGAGCCGGTTTGGCTTGATTTTGCCTCCGCTCGCCCTGGTTATCGGCTGTTGGGAGCAGACGCACCTCCCAGCACGTGCACTACACGACTAGACGACCTCACCAGATGGATATCAAGCCCCCAATCAGCCTCCCAAGAAGGAGAAAAAGAGGCAACCTGAAGAGAGAACAAGTGAAGCTGCGTCTTGCGCCCGGCCGCGTAGCACAATAGATTAGATTCCGCAATTCGAGTGGGTTAGCGCCCGTCTGGTTACGACGAGTGTGCCGAGTAAACAAGGCAATAGAACGATCTGTGCTCACAAGCTTCCATTTGCCTTCTGTGTCAACAAAAAGAAAAATTTGGGATTCCCTGGAACAGGCAGGGTCAGGGGAATCTAGCTCCAAGACACGGACTTGGCCGTCCTGGTAGAGATCCATTAAGCTGGCCCCTTTTTTCTCTCTGCTCAAGGTACTTCTTCTTTAGACTGGTTTTACGGCCTTGGGGTTGCAAAGTACTGCAATCAATTCCACTCCATCAAGATCCAACAAACGCGTACTCGTATATCCAATGGAGCGCAATATGGAGTCCTTCTGAACATGTGATGATGGCCGCCTGCAAATTGGTTTGGCGGAGGACCTGCCAAGGCCTGATTCATTCATGGGCTGTGAGGCCTCAATGATACTTTACTCGGGCACAGTTGAATGGAATGAAACGCTGGCGGAGCTTTGACCATTTCTTGCATCTTCACAGCTTTTATAGTGGAGCCATAGACGCTGCTGCTCTGGCTCGGCTTTGCTTAATATTCCGCTTATAATCTGATGCAGATTACAGCCAATTGTATCAAATAGGATCAACTCTTCTGCAAGCTCTCCAGCGAGGAGCATGGCCTGCCTTTTTTGGGTAGATGGGTACTATGCTTTGAAATTGGAAGCGCATACATTCAAGCTTCTGTTTTTAGGGTATAAGTTCTTACTGCCGCTAGCCTACAAGGCAGGTACATGTATTATTAACCTGGACTGTGTTTAGAGCTATCGCAAATCATGGAGAGTTGCCTCCCACGCTTTATGACCAAACATTGGGCAAAATGATACAAATAAGGATAGAATTTAGGAGCTGTTTATTTCATGTGCTTGGTCGGTTTTCATCACCAGCTCAATGACTCTCGCTCAGTATAGAAAAGTATTAGAGTGAACTTCACAGTCTCTGACTTGTAACAGTTTACATATAAAAAGGATGAATATCTGCAGCTTCATCTCAACCAATCAATACACGACAACTCTCATATTAACGGTTGAATAAAATCTTCACCCACATTGCTCATGAAACCGCAACACATGTATTTATGATCTCGTTTCACTTACATGTTGAGCGCTACCTAGAAACTTCACGTGAGTGCCCGTGATTACATAACGTATATATACCAAAAATTCAGACGAGCCAGCCATCAAACAGTGCATTCCTCTGTGGCGCAATTGGCTAGCGCGTCTGACTGTTAATCAGGAGGTTGGAAGTTCGAGCCTTCCCGGAGGAGACACACATGGCTGTTTGTCTTTTTGCCGTTTTGGTTGTCTTTTTATGGTTAATGTTTGTCTTCCGAAATGCTGTCCAGTAGTCGTTTGGTTCAACCAACCAACCAACTGACTTATATAGCTAGACGAAGACAGTGATAATGGTTGAGAACTAAAGGACTGGTATCTTTTTGTGTGCATGTACTCAACAATGAAGAGAAAATAAGCAGTGGCCCGTTCATTGTCTTGTCTCATGTAGCATCCCGTTTTGCCACAATTGCTGGAATGACACACAAACTTTATCAACAGAGAGAACGTCCATAGATCCATACAACTTTTAACGATCCTCGTATTTATAGGTGCCTTAGCCAGGGCAGGCAGAAGTCACTGCCTAAGGCCATCCAACTGCGGCACAGTCACTGCCACTGCAACCGATCGCTAGGCAACCACTGCATCTGGGTGAAAAGGCATCCATGGATCCATCTTTTGGTTGAAGCAATACTTCCGCGATACAAACCCGGTACAAGCCACCCCTCGTCCAATGCCACCAGCCTTGGCCCGTCTCAGCGCTTCCAGTGGCCACAAGATGCTCCCGTCAACCCCACCGTCTCGCATCGGCAGCAGTCACCTGGCCCTGCCCGATGTAGCGCGCGGTAGAGCTTCTGTATCGCCCTGGTTTGGGCTGTGACTCGTCGTTTTGCGCTGGGCAGGCAGACGAGGCAACCAGTCAGCGGCCAAAAGGGAACAGAGGCAACTCAAGTCATCTGGCATCCGTCGCTTTAGGTGACTAACAGCAGTTACGTGGACATGCCTCAACGGGTTGCAGCGGGCTGTGTGACCACTGGTAAGGCATTGATGGATTGGTGTTAGCAGCTTAGCATTGCCTTGGGCACAGTACTGTAACTATAAGGTACCTTACCTTTACCTGTAGCTCTTTTGACTTGTCATCGACACCCTTCGTCATCTGGCCTTACCTATTTTCCATCTCTTCTTTTTCGCACCTCAAATTCTTCATCCTCCTTGTAGCTATAGCTTATTGTCGTCCAACTTGCGCAGCTCAATCATCGGCTTGTTAAGCATCAATCGCCTCGTCTTCTTCTTCATCACCAGCTGCTGTTTCAGAGCTTCTGTCTGTCTTCTCCAACGATACATGTAAGCAAGCTTAGCTGTCTGAGCTTCGAGGGAGCTTCTCCCTTGCATTGTGGGGGATTTATCGGCTCATCAGCAGTTCGCACAGCCCAGATTGTTCGCCAATCTGGAGTAACTCTCCATTCTCCATCTCTTCTTCATGTAAGTCTGCGCTTTCATATCAACTCGACGCGACAAGTTATACCTCGCCTCATTGGACTTCCCCGTGCCTTGCAAATCATTGTATAGTCTAGGCACTCCGTTCTTGAACCCTACAGCCAAATTCCTTCTTCACAGCATTTGCTATTCACTATAACGGACGATTGATTGTTAATAGCACAACGCAGAAAAATGAACGATTATGTCAACGAGCCGTGGCCATCCACTACTCAAAGGACTTCAAATATTGTAGTACCTCTAGTGCAGAACCAAGCCAGTGGCGACGCCTCAGAAGATACCGTCGTAGTCCCTGGGAACGCTCATGACCCTGTGTCCGATCCAGGATCGAATAACCAAGATTATAGCCTTCTCGCCCTCCTCAACCGAGTGGCTCAGAACCCTCAACACGATACATCAAGTTCGCTAAAGGTCGAGTACGACAAATTCGAGTTTCACCAACTTTCCCAGTGGGCCAGGGTTATGAAAGGCCTCATGGCCGAGGACTCTATCCCGTCATCTCGCTTTGTCGAGGTCTGCAGGCTGCGGTCCATCGAGCAAGAACTCAGCGAGGGGGACACACTGGTCTTCGTCGACTTTCCTGATCTTTCGCGGCGCCAATGGGGGCAAACTGACTGTTACGGCATGCCATACTCATCGAAGAAATTCCGTGTACACTCGAAGAAACTACTCGCAACCGGCTCCGCCAAGTTCGCCGACATGTTAAGCCCGACATACCAGTTTCGTATTCAAAGACGGAAGAAGCTGGCCAAGAATCTCCCAGAAGGCATCAAGTACGTGCTCGACTTGACGCCGCCGTCTGAGGGCGATGAACTCGTCTTCCAGATGACTCAGCTGTCTCTCACTCCCGGAATCATCAAGTGGTGGGCTTCCAATGCCCTTCACAAGGTGTCCAACTGGCTGGTATCTGGACACGACGACGTCTGCACATGTGGCCAGCCGCCCATTCCCGGCTGGGGGCTCCCCAGAGAAGAGGTAAAAGAGCAGAAACATGATGAGAATTTCAATGGAGAATCAGCGTCAGACATCAACAACAACATCAACAACATGATCATCAACAATAGTAATAAAACAGATGTCACTGATGCCATTAATGGGCCGAAAATCATCCCGCCCTCGCCGCAAAACTTGCTTGACAAGCAGCTTCACGGAATCAACGAACCGTATGAAACGCCAGAGTACCGCAACATTGCCGACTACTGCCCCACGCGCCACTGCAATAACATCATCCGTCTGCTGCTGATGATTGAGGGACGTGATGTCATGCTCGACTCGGCAAACCGTGTCTGGACTCTTGTCGCCCTGGCAAAGATATTCGACTGCACGTCCGTCATTAGGGATCAAGTGGCCCAGTGGATCATGTATGGCGACAACACCAAGTTCATCGAAGTCCTCCCGGAAGAAGCACTGCAGATTGGCTTTGCCCTAGAGCTTGTGCAAGTCACGCAATGTGCTTTTCGGATACTCGTCAACGAGCTGGCCCTCAAAGACACAAGTACCGACCAAAACCGGGATTTGAGTCGTGTTACTGTTTTCGGAAGAAGGCTGGGCAATTTAGATGACGAGCTGCAAAACATAGTTCAACACGCTGCTCGGGCTCTTGTTGAAAGAGTGTCACTGATCCCTGACTCATTCGAGAGTCAATATAGCCTCGACTGCTGGATGGTTGAGGAATGGGTCAAGCTTCGGAAAATGGAGGGTATACTCACCCAGCATCGCTCTGCATCTGGCAAGCTGGCCTTGGATGCCCTGCGCGACTTGATGACTGCAATTCAGACTACCGTCTCACACGCCTTCAACAGGCCTATATTGGGCATTGAAGATGGACGGCAGGCACTTATCTCCATGGACGAGGACCGGGCTACCTATGTGCTGCCCAATGACTTTCAACCGCTTGAGGACATTTTACCAGCTTTTAATCGCACCCAGAAGCTCCTGTGTCCGTTTATTTACCAGCAGATAGGCGAGATGTGGAATACCAAATACAGTCAATCCAAATGGCAGACTCTAGCATATGCATCATCGACCAGGTCAATGACCCGGGCACAGGCTCATGTGCAGGCGATGGTCCAGACAGCCCCGGAGCTAGCAACCTTGGCCCCCTTTGAGATGTTCATGAGTCAGGAGAATGGTCTTGAAGGAGGGACTCTCAGCGTCAAGAATCCCCTCATTGATCTAAACATCCTCAACCGGCAGATTCATGATGCCATCTTGCCGTACAGCAGTTCATGGGTACGGTTTGACATTGAGCCGGCGCTGAATCTGACCCGCCACATGCTTCTCACACTCGATTACAACGAGCTAAAATTCCTTCCACTCTGGGCTGGAGGCTGCAACGACGGCACCGGCGGCGTGTTTGAGACGGAGCTTCCTCCCGCTCAATGGGGTCCGAATGGGCCTGGGCCGGCATATCACACTGGAAATACGATTCCTTCCACCACTTCCAGCGTCTCGGGCTCTTTGGTCGACGATTTTTCTACGATGAAGGTTAGGGGCAGCACCGTAGTTGGGTCGCTGGATGCTCAGGATAGCATATCGACTGTGTATGCCCGCGACCACGTCATTGCCGACAATGTGTCCATTGCGTCTGAGTCCTTTGATATGGACGGAACGGAATATTACCAGGAGGCGAGGTTCGTGATCCCGGCTGAGCATCAGGACACTGGTCGGGCGGTGGACATGATGGTCGAATCTCTGCACTCTGATGCGGATACGGCGTCGGTCATGACGGATAGAGTGACGATGACGGGCAGTAGCCACGATAGCGGCGATGACGATGTTATGAACATTGATGATCCGGTGGCTAATGTGATTGCTCAGAGCGATGAGAGCGATAGCGATGCGAGCACATTAGGGGGATGGGATGAGATATGATGAAGACATGAGAAAGACTCTGGATATAAAACTTTGGGTTTGTTTTGTTTGGTCTTTTGGGGGATAATATCATGGGAATACGGTTTGTTTGATATCTTTTGCCGAATTACAGAATGATTGGATGAATATTTGCGAATGATGATGGATAGATTGACAGCACAACTCACAGGATGAAGTTTTCACGTTTAGCAAAGCAGTCATTGATGCAATCAGAATAGGTTTTTTTAATAGAACTTTTTTTTTACCTTGATCTAGTTGTTCATTCTATAATATCGAGTATTAAGTCATCTATTTTTTCATATTCCATAAGTAGTCGCCAACGTAGGTAGTTGTGTTCCGCAAATCCGCTTCGCCTATCCAATATCTTCATGCTCTCCAAACCAAAAACAAAAATACACGCAAATTTCTTTTGACGAAATAAAAAAGTGAAGGGACCAAAACCACGCCCAAAGTATGAAAACATCATCACTATCAGCCCATTTTCAACCTTAACCCTCCCTGTTTTTAACCCATGTTAAGCGTATTCCCTGACCCCTTCCTGTTATCATCCGTGAAATCATCCCAGTGTCTCGCCTTGTACGTCGCTCGATCAACGGCCTCCATATCATCTTCATCGACCTCCTGCTTCGGAGGCTCCGTGCCGCCCTCGAGGATGCCGCCCCGGCGCTTCTCCTCTTCGAGGTACTCGTCTATCGACATGGTAGGCAGGTTATGTCCCGGCCGGAAGACACCGCGGGCGAGATCAGCGCGAGAACCCACGAGCGTAAAAGGCTGGAGAGGCTTTCCCTTTGTAGAGAGCAAGGGCCCGCCGGCGCCGGCGCGGAGCTGGCTAAGAGGCTGGTCGAGCCTGAAGGACGTGTCTGTAGGATCGTCGGAGGAGGACTTCGGGGCGCAGTCGGCGAGGGCGCGGATCGGAGCAGCGGCACTTCGCGGTTAAGCGAGTCGAGCGCCTGGAAAGTGTTGTGAATAGCGAACTGGATGCTGGTAACATGCACCTCGCGCACGAGCTCCTCGTCTCCGTGATCGAGGTACCGCGGGTTGCGCTTTAGTATCTGCAGCTTCTCCCGCAACGCCTTCTCCGCCTTGAAATTCGCAATCTTGGCCTCCCTCTTCGCCGCCATATCCCCCGCCACCGCCGCAAACGCCTCCTCATCATCACGATACCTCTCCAACAACTTGCCATACGGCCCCGTCACCAATCCATACCCATCCACCGCACTCAAAAACTTCTCATACGAAGCCCTCGCCCTCGTAAGGACCTGAAGCCGCTCCTTCGGCCCCAAATGCGGCGTCCTTTGCACGAGCTCAGCAAAGTAAAAGTCCACGAGCAAGTACGGCAGCGACGAGGTCGCCATGTCTTCCAGGCCTTCGTTGGCTGAGAAGAGCGACAGCGCCGAGATCTGCTCGAGGGCTTGTGTGTAGAGCTTCAGCGCCGCGGCGAGATCTTCTGCGTATTTGGGGGACGTGGCGCTGGGAGCTTCGTTGACTTCTTGGCGCTTGTCTTCGGCGGCCTCGAAGATGGCTCGGAGGGATTGCGGCTCGTCGGACGAAGCCATGGCTGGATGAAGTTTGGGGTTCAAAGAGACTGGAATCGTACAGCGCAGACTTTCGGAATAGTTTCTATGTATTGTCTTCTGCTTTGGCGTTCGTTGGAGGTTATAAAGCTGCGCTGTGTTGTGAGGTTCGGTTTGTAATATGGAGATGGTGTGAGCTTAGGAAAATAGCTGGGGTGGAGGGGCAAATAATCAGCCCCTCCAAAAAAGATATCGATAACGGTATACGTACATGCACTCAGATGCAAACAACTTGACTTAGTGAGATCACGTATATTATATCAAAGCACTTCAATACATAGGTCATAAGGATCAACAATGTTTTACATTCCTCAGAATAAGCAAATTAAAAGAGCTATGCTGTAATAAAAGAAAAAAAATAACCTGCGAAATACCAGATAGACCTATCATGTACCACCTTCACCCAAGGCCAACCCTGTCTATCACAAACATTCATGTCAAAATAAACCTATGCACCGATGAATCCAGCCTCTGAAAGCAATACCATGAGCTCTCAACATATGCCGCTATTGCATCTTGTTTAATCATCATCATCATCAACCACAAAGGGGTCATCGCTCTCCTCTTCTTCTTCATCCTCTTCTTCGTCGAGCACCATGGATGAGTCATCGTCAATGACAACCTTTCGGTTCGCAGCCGCAGCTCGTCCAGGTCTCGCCCGGGCTGCTGGCCTTGGAGCAATCGACTCATCCAACTCATCGTCTTCGGCGTCGGAATCGTCTTCCAATGCCTTCTTCTTCGCAGCATATCTCTTGGCAGCTGGCGACAGAGTCGAAGCAGTTACTGCAGCCTTGAGGGCCACCTTAGGTTTGCTTGTTGGTTTGCCTTCAGCCTTGCTCGTTGCCGGCCTGCTACGTTTCTTGGCTGCAGTTAGGCTTGATGATGCTGCAGCCTTACCCTTTGAAGAAAGTCCCAAGTCATCGTCATCGCCCGACGCTTCCTCGTCATTGTTTGCCGGCTTGAAGGGCGACGGCTTAGCTAACATCTCATAGTTGGTCTCATCAGGGCTGTCGAAATCAAAGGCCTTGGCTGATTTGACCCTTGGCTTTGAGATGGTTCCAGCGCTCGTGTTGCCATGGCTTGAGTCGGGTCGGCCCATGGTGTGCAGGCTGAGTCTCGCACTGGCTTCTCCAGAAGGCTTGTCTTCAATGCCCTTGACCAGCGCACCAACATCACCAAGCATCTGATCGTCGTCGTCTTCACTATCTGAGTCGGCATCGAACAAAGTTCTGGCTTTGGAAGCAGCTGCTCGCTTGTTGCGCACAGGCACCACCTCAGGCTCCGATTCCGACAGCGAGGCGGATCGTGACTCAGAGGTCTTGGAGGGAGCTGCTCGCTTGTTGCGAACGGGAACGACCTCAGGCTCTGATTCCGACAGCGAGATGGATCGCGACTCAGAGGCCTTGGCAGCTTTGGGTGCCGCTTTAGGCGCAGCTTTAGGCGCAGCCTTGGGAGCTGCTTTGGGGGCAGCAGCTTTGGGTGCTGCTGCCGGTTTGGTCCGGCTGAGGGCGGCGAAATCATCGTCAGAAAAGTTGTCAGACAACTCGACAACCTCTGGCTCCGACTCCTTCTTGACCTTGGGTTTAGCGCTAAACATGTCGGCAAACCTCTGCGCCGTCTTGGTCTCCGTCTTCGCAGCGGGCGCTGCCTTCTTTCGACCCTTCTTCTCCGGCTCATAATCATCGTCCGCCCCCTTAGCCTTCTTGCCGCGGCCACCTCCTCCAGCTCCTATCTTTTTGGATACTCGGCGGCCCATGCGACGAATGTTGGTCTGAATTTCTGCGCTGAGGGCAAGGGACTTCTCCCACTCAGCCTCGAAGGCGACGAGATCCTCACACCACAGATCTTTGTCGCTCTTGGCCTCCAGCTCGTCATACTCGGCCTTCTTCCTTCGGATAGCATCCTTCAACTTCTCAAGACGTTCCGCAGTCAATGACCAAATTGGCATCTAGGAGAAGGAAAGTTGTGTTAGATGTTGTACGGCATAATGGCAGATGTTCGAATGATTGAAAGGGGAGAAAACTTACTGAGAGAAGATAGTCATAGTCACGGGCGCTGTCTTCACCCTCTTCATCCTCTTCCTCCTCCTCCTCTGGAGTCTTCTTTGTTTGGCTATTCTTGATCGGGGGGAATGCCTCATATTTGCGATCTCGCAGCTCTTTGACAAGGACGTCCTTCCTCTTCTTACCAACGATCAAGTCACCGTCAATAATCTCCTGGATGAAGCGCGCCTGGTTCTTCAATTTCCGGTAGTCGGCATCGTACACACTCAGCCAGTGATTCTAGTGCAACATAATTAGTCAGTGCAAACACAAGGACATAACAAGTAGTCTTTCACATACCTTTCGCTTCAGATACATCTCCAATCGATAGATGTAGTATTCCTCCAGGATATCCTCAACCTTCTCGTACTTGCGAATACGACCATTAGTGTCGAACGCAACCAGGTTCGATGTCGCCACTTGCTTAGTGAGCTTGAATCGCTCCAGCAAACCTTCTTCAAGGACCTTGGCCATGTGCTTCTCATCCACTTGAATCTCAAAGTGGACAGTCTTGTGGTCGTTGAATTCTTTGTAGTCCTTGATCCAGGTGGGGCCATCCACGCCGCTGATAATCTTTTCCAGACGAGCCTTGAAGTCATCGGTCCAAACGCGGATGGGAAGCTCAGTGATGACCACCTCGTTCGCGTTCTGCTCATTCTGGTAGGCAATACCGTTAAACTTGTAACGATCAGGGCCAGCAGCCTCTGGTGTGCCCTTCCAGCCCCGGAACCAGGGAGTCATGGTCTCAAATGGCTTCTCTTCATCATCGCCTTCCTCAAAACGGCCCATTCGTCGCCTCAAATTCTTCACAACCTCCAGCGGGTGGTAGTTGGGGATGGAGGTGCTCCAGCCGGTGCCAATACCATCGGCACCATTGATGAGCACCATTGGCAGGACAGGAGCATAAATCTCCGGCTCAATCTGCTTACCATCCTCAAACTGGTGGCTCAGGTTTGGATCATCGAGGGAGGAAAAAATTGCGCGGGCAAACGGAGACAAGCGGGTAAAGGTATAACGAGGACTGGCAGCATCAGAGCCACCGGCAAGTCGAGAACCAAAGTTACCGCTGGGCTCCAGAACATTGATGTTGTTGGATCCCACAAAGTCTTGGGCCAGTCCAATGATGGTTTGCTGCAGAGAGGCTTCACCGTGGTGGTAGGCAGTCAGTCCAGAGACATAACCAGCCAGCTCCACAACCTTTTCGTCCTTGACCACGTTTCTCTTGAAACATGCGTAGAGCACCTTTCGCTGACCGGGCTTCAATCCATCAATCATTGACGGAATGGATCTTATGTTATCCGCCATGCTGAACAAAATGAGCTCCTTGTTCACAAAGTCGCCATAGCTGATAGTCTTGGCAGAGTGGTCCAAGTAGGTACCGGGAATAAAGTTACCCAGCCACTCCTTTCTCGCGTCGGCCTTCTTCTTGGAGAAGGCAAGGTCAAACATGTCCGCCTCCTCCGGCTTCATGACATCAAATTCTTTCAAGTGCTCATCGAGGTTGGTGAAGTATACCTGGGCATCTTCGTTGCTGGAACTGCCCAGACCCTTCAAGTACTTGTAATGCCATCTAGTGATTTCGCTTCCACGTTCTTCCTTCCATTCCTCGTATTGCGGTTGCGTGAAGAAGGACTTGAGTCTCTGCGGCTTCTTGGGATTGGGACCCTGCCAGACTTTGACAATGGGCGTGATGAACTCTCGGAAGAAATCAGGAATCTGGAGCAGTGAAGGGAACTGCACTTGAAGGAAGTTGATGAGAAGACCCTTGATGTGACTACCGTCGTGATCCTGATCGGCCATGATCATCAGGTGACCGTAACGAAGGCTTTTTGTGTCCGTGTACACCTGCTTGTGCTTGAGACCCAGGAACTGCTTGATGTTCTGAATCTCCTGGTTTTTGGTGATTTGGTCGATGGACGCGTCTCGCACATTGAGAAGCTTACCACGAAGCGGGAAAACACCAATACGGTCGGGGTCTAAGATGGCTCGTCCAGAGACGGCCAGACCTTTGGCGGAGTCACCTTCTGTCAAGATGAGCGTGCATTCATGACCGCGTCTGGTGCCTGCCAAGTTGGCCTCGACAAGCTTAGCGTTGCTCACTCGAGAGCGCTTGTTACCATCACTCTTAGCCATCATCTTGTCCGCCTTTCTTTCGGCAAAGTCCATGATGTTTTTGATTGCGTCGGATTTGGCTACCTTCTTCAGGAAATCCTCTCCCAGAACGCACTTGCTGCCGAACTGGCTGGTTTTGGTAGTCATCTGCTCTTTGGTCTGCGACGTAAACGCAGGGTTATCGACCAAGCAGTTGACAAAAATGAAGATGTGGTTTCGGAGATGCGCCTGCTTCAAACCGTGTCCTTTCCTCAGCTTTGTCACCGCCTTGAGGAGGTATGCTGTGATCTGGTCAGCGACATAGTTGACATGAGTGCCTCCTGACGTTGTTGCGATCGAATTGACAAATGACACTTGCTGGAATGTGCCATCTGATACAGTGAAACCAACTTCCCAGCGGGGGTGGCCCTTGTCCTTGTCAATTTCGACAGTACAAGTTGGGCTACCGCCCTCCTCCGCGCTCCTCTCGCCTGCAATAGACTTTGCATAGAGATCGCAGTATGCCTTGAAGTCCTTGATCTTGATGAGTTCGCCGTTGAGTTGAACTTTGACACCTCTCATTGTACCAGCCATGTCGTAAACTCTTCGGTAGAGCAGTGCTTCGAGGTCGTCTGTGATGCCTTCTTCCATTCCAAATCGAGCGTAGTCCGGCTTGAAGGTGACTCGGACGAAATCTGATGTCTTGTTGGAAGTAATTTTGGCCTTGTGCATGGTCTGCATATTGTTGGTCCACAGTTGCTTGTATCGTTTTCCATTTTCGCTGTCCTGGCACTCCAGGGTGAATTCTGTGCTGAAGACGTTACACAGCTTCGCACCATAACCGTTACGACCACCGACGGTTTTCTTCTCGTTGTCATCAAAGTTGGAACCAGCCAATAAATGACCAAAGATGAGCTCAGGAATGTAAACTTTTTCCTTCTCGTGCATGACAATGGGGATTCCCTTGCCGTTGTTCTCAACACTAATCTCGCCAGTAGCGCGATCAATGTTGACCTTCATCATGCTCATAGAGCTGTCACGCTGTTTATTGTCGGCAGCATTGACCAGAATTTCGTCAAAGATCTTGTAGAAACCGGGGACATATGTGATGTTGCGGTACTCCATCTGCTTCGATTCTTTGTTGTAGACCCACATCTGTTGATCTGTCTTTTCCACGGAGCCGATATATGTATCGGGACGCTTGATGATGTGTTCGAGCTGTGTCAGCTTCTGGTACGTTTCTGTTGCTGTCTTCTTCTTGGCGCCACCCTTGGGCTCGTCTTTGGGCTCGTCGTCGATGATCATGCTGTCATTTTCCAGCTCCGCCAGAGGCTTGCTGCCCGACTTCTTCGGTGGAGCTGCCGTCTTCTGCTTCTTAGCGGTTGGCGGAGTGTTGGAGAAACCGGATGAGGCACTCGGGTCCTCGTCGTCTTCATCGCTTTCCATGATGGGGCGCTTCTTCGGCGCTGGTTTTGATTTTAATGTGGTTTGCACCATCTTTTTGGCAGCTGGCTTCGCGGCAGCTTTGGCTTTCTATAGTAGAGACGTTAGCCACTGTGGGATAAACGCACTAGGTTAATCCGACGCAGATGTGGGATGATAGTGTTGCTCGTAGAGTTGGTATGTTGAGTCGTGCGTGGGTGGAGGGGATGGAAGAGGAAGAGTTGAAGGGGAGGGGTCGAGATGTGAAAGAGTGAGACGAGAGTGAATCCGTGCTGAAGCTACACGTGCGAAAGTGAATGGGAAATGCAAAGCCACATCACATAACCCAACAGCAGAGCGGCGCATCGAATCGCACCCCAGCGCATCACCGATATAGGAGCTTTGGAGGGACCCAGAGTAACTTACGGGCTTTGGGACATATCCCTCGGAATCATCTTCGATATTGAAGACGGAGTCATCGTCGGAATCCATGGTCGCGGTATCTCTCAGCGGAGAGCTGACGGGAAATCGTACAGTCGTAGATGATCTCGGGCGCACAAACAGGGTACTCGATAAAGTCGTCGACAAGGATGATGCAGGGCTTGAGACACGCGGCTGTGACAAAGGAGAGTTGAGCCAAACGGCTGGAACGGCTCGCGAGCAGTGTCGCAAAGGAGAGAAAAAGGGAGCGGCCGTGACCCGGATCGAATTCGAAAAGGGCCCAAGTCACATGGAAAGGCCAGAGTAAAGAGCGATGCTGGTAAAGGCGGTGATAATTTTTTGTTGTTGAGCCCCGCGTAAACAAATAATCGATCCTTTGATGGACGCGACCTGGCTATCGCTTTGTCGCAGAGTGCCGCATCGGGGCTAGCGCTGATCTGATAGTGGAGCGCGTTTTTGCTGCCTGAGGCACAAATGAGATGACCGGCCTATCAAGGTACTCGAAGATGAGCTTTGAGTGAGATGTGGCAGAGGTACCACTCTGCGGTCCAAACGCTAGCCGGTACCTCTTCCGTAACCAAACAAAGTACCCTCTGCGTGCCAGCCATGGAACAAACATCAATCTTTCTTGACTTCACGTTCTACCATTGCATTTAATCCTACATCGAGTTTTACTGCTACAAAATCTAATAAAGAAGCATTCAAAAGTTCTTAAGGGGTCTATCAAGAATATCTCAAATCGTCTTTTTAAAATTTGTTGGTCTTTCATTGAACAAATCTTGTCAACGATGTTTGTGCAACACTCAACTTCTCAAATATCAGCTGCAAACAGGACGTGCGTGTTTGCTGCAATTCAACTCAACACAACAGCCAAAGTTCAATCGATAAAGTGATCAAAAGCATCACATCATGATATCCCAAACATACCAAAACTGATTTTTACGCACGTTGGTGATGATATGCTGCAGACGTCTGTGTTATTGGTTGTTGGATTTCCCCTACCCTGGAAATTTCGTTGACCGGTTCAGCAAACATGAAAGCCTGACTTGGGTGACAGTGCTACTGTGGCACGAATCACGACAGCAATTATCCTCCCCTGCCGGTTGGATGAAATTGAATCAAGAGAGACCCATTTCTATCATGGTCAGCGCTTAAGGGTACTCTATCTGCATAGCCTTGCTGGACTGGTGGCCCTTAATTTCCGGAATGTGCCTCTCGATGGAGTCACTTTCCGACCAGCTTCTTCACCTCATCAAACGAGGACCAATTAGTCAGCGGTTGCGAACGAGATATACCTTTCGAATATTGATCCGTTCTAACGTCTGGAAAGTGTGACTGAGACCTTGTGGCCTAGGTAAGAAGACGGTGCCATGCAGAGCACAGGGCGTTTACATCGAGGTATGCAAACATCCGTTATAGCTTCAGTTTCTTTGCAGAGAATACGGCATAATACCTGTAGGTTCCTTCGACGTCCCGCGTACGACTTGATTACTGTGCCATCATATGAAACCCCCCCGCCAGAGTCTCTGCTGTGGATGTAGATGGACCTTTGTACAACGACAGTCATATTTCCCTACGTGCATGAACGTTCGATTGACATTCCACGGCTAATATTTTCATTAGCATCTATTTGGTTTCAAACAGTGAAGCGGCTCCTAGAGAGATGGATCGTTCAATACCCTCATCCGTTTGCCGCAACGCCCTTGCTTACCTTTAAAATTGGTTATTAGCCTTTGCCGAGGCATGGCACTCCCGCCGGGCTTCCGTCTTCCACGTTCCATTTCGTGATGAGATGGGGACAAATAAATAGTACGAGGAAATGATGGTTGCATGCCGAGCTATCGGGCCGGGACAATCTGCCTGCTTATTCATGATAACAGGCGTTGACAGGCGCAATTGGTATACCATCGAGCTTGACTCGAACTCGTTGAGCACACTACTCCCGATTCATAATTGTCCTGGAGAGCTGCATGAGTCCTCTGATGCATCTGCTCGATGCCGAGAATTTGTGCAACAAAAATTACCTGCGCCATAGTTATCTGATGAGAACCGTGCCTGGCAGAGGAAAGCTCAGCAGTATTGGACAACAGATATCGCATTGCGTTTTCGACAGCAATTCTCGTTGCCGACATATAATTGAATCGACAGTATGATTAAATAAACCGGATTTTTTTCTCAACCGCTCCTTTGTTCAGGCTCTTTGCTACCGAGAGGGATTCACGAGATGATTAAACTTGTGCATCATCGGAGAATTTCCCCGAATCTGTACGCACACACTGCTCTACGTCGACTCCGATTTGGAATGAGTTGAAATATTGAATGGAAACCACGATTTCTTTTTGCTTCCTTCGACTTTGGTTGACTGTCGACTCAAACAGAAGTATGGTTGGCCGTGGCTACAGGTTCGTTGACTTGTCGGCTTCATCCTACAAGCCCGTCTTGTTGATCTGGTCAAAGTTCGCTCGCAGCGGCAACTCTGATGATCTCATTGAGGACAAAACTCACCAGGGCAAGGAATAAGGTTACATATAAGATTTTCTCGCTCAAAGAACATATCCGTCAAGGCAGACATCAAACCATATGATGCCGCGTCCCCAACACGTGGCCAATTCGAAGGTATCCTGTCATACTTGGAAAGATGTCAACGGATAGCTGGAACACAGGCCAGCCTCTGACTCTTTCCCGTGCTTCATAAAGGCCGCAATGGACTGGGGGATAGCTGACTGGTGATGCCGCCGATGCAGCTACCCGAACCGATAGCCGCCTCTCTCAACGGATAAAATATGACATTCAAACAGGTGACTCCCCTGGAATGCGTGCGGCAGCCGGTATTTGCGTTCGTCGAACCCATTTGCTCTTCTAAGCGATTTTCCGGAATGCCTCATCTAGAGTAACATCGTCTTTCACTCAATAATACGGTTGTCTGCAGTGGTGGCGGTGACCTTGACCTGAGATGACATATTAGCATGCCCTCGAGCAGGCGTCTGAACAAGAGTGATGTCCAAGTGTTACCGCTCCCTGAGTTTGGATCACAGAGATGCCGATTTTCTTGCGCTTTCGTAGCGTAACCGGGAACGCTGTAGCGCATTACTTCTTAGTTTGCCGTTGGAAGTATGGATAAGACCTGGTACAGTCTGGGCTGGAACTCAGGTTGCTATCTTGAACCTTCAAATACACGGCTTCTGGATGGTCCTCACCAGCAGCAACAAGATGCGGCCTATTCGCCGTTCACCAGACTTGGCGAAAACTAATCTCTAGCAATCGAATCGAATCGAGTTGAACCCGCCTACAGTAAATGAGGGCCACCGGAAACCACATTTTGCAATCTGCGGCGAGATAATTTTGGAATCTCATCTCCTGGCCCGCCAACTTGTACCCGGATCCCGGGGTCAACTGCGGAGTGCTTTTGACGCTCTGGCCGTAGTGGAGATTTGCAAACGCAGGAGTAAAAGACTTATGCGTGCTGAAGGCCAGAATCCGAGCGCCAGAATCTGGAAACCTTGTCCTTGAAGCTTGGGACGCAAACTTCATCCAAGAAGCACCTGATCGGTGGCCGCACCGCTGACTGTTTAACGTCTTGATCCCCGCAGCTCCTCTGTGCCCCGGATTTGTGGCCCGCTCTTGACAGACAAGCAAGTTCAGGCCCCTTTATTGGACAGAGTCTACGTCAAAAGTGACTGTCCTCTCATTGTGTTTGCCAAGCCAGGGAGCCCGAGGTGCTGAAAGTCTCCATGCTGCCTTTGACTGCTCTTATTGCCGCTGATGAATCATTTGGAGCTTTATTAAAACCGTACACTACACCTTCTGTCCCATTCCCAAGAATAAGGGTATCATTTGCCCGACATTGTTGCATACGCTTAGGCCTCTGAATTGTTTGGCTGCGCTGATTCTGCATCCAAGCCATATCTTAGGATGCCTACAAACACTGGGAACAAGATGCTACCTCTGCATTCTATTCTCAATCCTGCTTTGTCTGGGCAGCCTGAGCCTGGTTTCCGACAGTCTGATCCAGTGTTGGCAACACCATCGACATCACTGCCGTCAGGAGCATTACGAGGGGCGACAGATGGATCGGTGCCTACCCAAAAGGCGAAACCACAGGGGAGCGCTGGCACTATGCCCAAGCCGAAGTTACAGGGGCCAGTCAATTTCGCCCCTTTTGAAGATGTTGACCAAGCATCGTATCGAGAGGTTCAAAGGTTTCAAGTCAGACCGTTTGGACAGATACGACAGAGTTGCGACCATATCCCTTACAGTAGCTCAAAGAAGGACTTTTTCGAAAAGACGGGAAGAGAGAGCATCGAAGGTAAGGGAATTTATTGAGAGAGGTTGCTTTTTTGCTTAAAAACGGGGGCTGACGAGACTTGGTTATAGTTTTCAAGTATGAGTTTTGTTACAACGAGGCAACCTACACCGTCATGTGGGATTATAATGTTGGTCTTGTTCGCATGACTCCATTCTTCAAATGTTTGGGATATGCAAAGGTATGTCGTTGCGTTTCCTCTCCCTTTGTCATCTAAACTACTCATTGAGATACTCTACTGATGGTGATTAGACCAAACCCTCCCAGATGCTGGATAGAAATCCGGGATTAAGAGACATATCGCCTAGCATCACCGGAGGCGCCGTGTCAGCTCAAGGTATGTCTAGAAAGAATCCAGTATCAATATGGAATGCTCATGCTTTGTTCCCTTCATAGGTTATTGGATGCCATATCCATGTGCAAGAGCGGTATGTGCGACTTTTTGCACGAGAATTGCGGGTGCATTGATACCGCTCTTTGGCCCATCGTTTCCCTCTCAGTGTACTCCTTCCGACTCTCCTTATTACAATGATATGGTTATCAGTCGACTGATCATCATGGAGGCTACTGAAGACGTCGCACGGTTTCGCTATGGACAGGGACAAGGAAATCGAATTGTAAAGGCTATCGGTGGAATACGTGGCCCTCTGGTGCTTGGAGACTATCCCCTACGTGGCAAACGGGAAAGCCAGCCAACGCCCTCCTTCAGACTCCCGTCGCGCCCTCAACCTCTGCGTTCTCAGCGTTTGGTCACCTCAATCCCTGAGGCTGCCGTCGGTTACCATCCCATGGCAGTTTCGGCTCCGAGTACAGCATGCGAAGCCCGCGAACCCAACCCCTTTTCCAACCCCTTTTCTAGAATGAGCATGAACATGGCTGGTCGACCTGTTCTTGATCCTAAGCTTTTCCAGTCACCGAGCTCTTTCTCCGATGTATCCAGACGAACCGAGACGAGCGAATCTGAGAGAAAGCATGTTGAGAAATGGAGACCGAAGCGGCGCAGACGAGCTCATAACGAGGCTGGAACGCCGTATTCGCCGGCTCCGCTCATGGAGGCAAACCAAGAGAAGCAGCCACAGCTAGAGCTAGAGCATTTCAGAGCAGCAGCAGCACTGTTGAGTCTGCATAGAGAGCCTCGAGGCGCAGCATATTCCTCCACGATAGCGGTGGAAACGTCGGAGGACGACTTTTCTGAACGGCGTCACCAGAAGAAGCGACCAAAGGCTCATTCCTTTTAACAACTGGATGATGTTGGTTGGATTACCAAAAGCGGGAACGTGATGTTGTTGCGATTGGGGACATTTATCTACCGACGTATTGCTCGTTTCAAGATACCCGCAGGATCGGCGCTTGCAATCAGATTGTTTTTGGGTCATCTTTTGGAGAGGTGTTTCTGATTTTGCTTTTTTGTATGTTGTATTTCAAGTTTTCGTCAAGATTGACAAAATGTAGTAGTCTCGATGTAGGTTTCGCTTCTCTTCTTTAAAGTCTTGAATTCACATTTCCCACATATGATCTTGATGTTACCCCCTCCTCCTTGATATCTTTTCACAGAGCACTTTTGAACGCCATCTCTAAACCGGTTTTTTTTCATTCAGATCGTCATCACATCAGATCATTTATGTTCTCCCCTTTCCGCAGCCCTCTTCTCCTTAAACTCCTTGACCCATCCCTCCGCCTTTGAAGTCGGCAATACGAAAATCCTCACCACTTCATCCACAACCTCGACTTTGCCTCCGCTCAGCACCTTTAGCAGGGGAACCTTCTTGCCCATCTTGATCAGACCACCTTCTTTCGTCTCGATGTAACACGTCACTCCCGCAACAGTATACTGTCCTTCGTTATCCCACGGCAAGGGGAATATATAACTCAGGTGATCCTCCAGAGAATGCGTCTCATGAAAGGCCTTGATGAAATCAGATTCCAAGTGCAGCGGATACAACAACACCGTGGGGAACGCCAGCTCGGACGAAGGATCGTCTTCATCCGGTGTCAGCCTCACTTTTGCGTCTTCCATCTCCGGCGGCTGCTCCGTCGTCCGCATCTTTATCCCCCTCGCTGCAATGGCCGTCTTGAGGAGCAGTGCTCGACGCTGCTTCTTCGCTTCTCTTTCCGCCGCCTTTCGCTTCAGCTCGTTGAGCGTCGTGGCACGCTTGATGATGCCGTCTGCAACACTTCGTAGCGCCTTATTCTCCGGCTCAATCGCCAACCCTCTCGCACACACGTCGTCAGCCTCCTCGATGCGATCCACCGCCAGCAGCGCCTTTCCGCTGCGATAGTACGCCTTGACGTTGCGCGGGTTGAGCCGCAGCGCCGCCGCGCAGTCCGTCCAGCAGCTGCGGTAGTTTGACATCTCCAGGTGGCACGCCGCGCGGTTCACGTACATGGCCTCGAGCATCTCCTTTTGCTGCCGGATCTCGTCCTCCGAGTCGGGCTCCCCGGTCTCGGGATGCTTTGTGATTTCACCATGGCTCCTCTTCCGCTCCTCGACGAAGAGCACAGCGATGCCCTTGCCGTAGAACTCGCTGGCGTCCTTGTAGCCCTTGACCTTGAAGCACTCGTTGCCGCGCTCCTTGAAGTCCGCGGCGTTCTCCAGCGCCGTGCCTTCGTATGCCAGGGCCTGCAGCGCGGCGATGTCGTCGTTCTCCTCCATCTCCGTCATGAACAGCGGCGACTTGTTCAGGTCTGCGAGAACCTCCTCGGCGGTCCTGTTGCGGTTCAAGGCCAGCTGAGGCGGAAGCGCAGGTCCCGTTCCATCGGCTGGCATTTGGTCAGCGAGGCTCATGGCCTGCTCGATCTGGTCGGCGAGCTGGTCGATGCTCATCGTTGAAACGGGCACACGATTATTTCTTTTTTTATCTGGATGAGAATTTGCGATGAAGGGGAATTATATGAGAGTGTATCTCCCCCTTCGTTTGTGTTGTTGAAGGTGCACGCAAGAATGTGTTTTTTTTAATGAAGATGAGGGTGGCGCATTGGGCTTGAAATTTTGATGAGTGACAAAATTTTGTGTGAAACCTCGGAGCCTTGATTTAGTAGCTCAGAATTTGCAGTCGCCAACAGGATCAGCACTTTTTATGCGACAACATGAAATTCTAGAAGATTCACCATTCTATTCCATGTCAAAAATCTCATTTGTTATCTATTTGTGTTTTCATTTTTATTTTTCCCAACCTTTTCTATACTCCGGTTAAGCAGCGCCAAGTCTCAACTAGCAGGCAGCACTGTCTCAGTCACCTCACCACTCAAACCACTCAAGACGAGACAAAAGGAACATGGTAATTATTTGTACAAGCATCATCATTACTATCTTTTCTAGTCTCTAATGCTATCTAGTCCCCTTCATTCTTTGGGGACAAGAGAGAGAATAAAAAAGTACCGGGATAAATACACACTTTTCCAAGCCCCAAAACGCCGACAAATGCGCAATCCATACGCCAAAGCAATTTATGTACATGCGCCTTTTTGGATATCATTTGTACTCTTCCACCGAACTCTTTACCAACCAATCTGAACATGAACCATTGGGTATATATCCATTCTGAACCTCTTCTGCGGAAAGTGAACGCCGGTTGACTCGTGCGTAAACCTGCTAATCTTATTAACTTATTCACCACTGCAACTTGCAGGGTGTCTTATAAAAATGTGACGGCTCCTACTGGGAGGATGCCGTTCATCATTTCTCTCATATGCATTCTTTCTTTTCTTTTAAAAATCATTTTATGATTGCGTTTTCTTCACTCCACATCCTCAACTGAAACTTCAGTGGGTGTGACGTTGTGACTTTGTTCCTCAGCGTCTTCCTTGGATCGTTGACAACTACGATCTCGAGGGACGGAGAAGCATTGAACAGCACCGAAAATGGCAACCAGGGAGCTGCAAAACCACGGTAAGGCGGTGCAGTCCACCTGGCTACCCAGTGTGTAGAGATAGCCTGCGACTGGTGGCGCAATCATGCGGCAGGCAGCGCCAGCGCTGGCAGCCAAGCCGTTGACTTTGCCCAGAGCACTCGCAGAAGGGGTGGCTCCTTTGATCAGGATAAGGAGAAGGGGATAAAGGGTGATGGAAAGTACGTTGCGTACAGCAAGGCACAAGTAGATGGAGGGGAAGAGAAGGGAATCGGGGACGTAAAGTAGAAGAGGGACAATAGCGTAAATGATGGGGTGTAGGACTGTGACAATGAGGAAAAGTCGGTATACACCAAACTTTTCGGCTGCTAGGGGGAAGATGACAGCTTGGACAAACAGAGCGATAGCTCCGTTGACAGCCATAATCATTCCCACATCTCGAAGGGAAAGGCCCAAGCCTCCGGGAGAATAGAAGAGTGAAAGGGCACCAAACTTGGAGAAGGTATTTACCGAAACTCGCTCGTCTTCAAAGAAGATTGGCATGAGGTGGTCGTAGGTCATTGAGTGGTAGGTGAAGATGCACAAGGAGATAATGAAGCCGACGATGCGCTTGTTCCAAATGGTCGTAGGCATCTTCTTTTCCATGGCCATCTCGTTCGAGCTGCTCTCTGGACACCCCCCGCTGCTGCTGCTGCCGCCTCGAATGGTTCCGTAGGTCTCGGCACGCAAATCGACTGCCGGTCGCTTTATGGCGTCTGAAGTCTCCAACAGCGGAGTCTCTTCTGAGACGTAGGTGTCTGCTGGAAGGGAAATTCGAGGCTGCATGTCCGGGTGAGTTTCCTCCAGGAGGAGAAAGCCCATGACGATACTGAGAAATAAGAGAGCAGCGCAAAGCAGGTTGGGCAGCAGGTAGGGGTATCGCTCGAACATAGAACCCTTGGGGAATGCATTGGGCCAGGACTCGTGAGGGTCGGCAAAGGTTCCGCCAATGCAAGGGCCAATGATGGTTCCAATGCTCCACACGAAGGGCATGACGGAGAAGGCGCGCGCTGGGAAGGTGTGTTAGACAACTTTATTAATTAGACACTGGAAAGGGGAATAGCTTACGCTCATGCTCGGGTTTTGTGACGAGCTCGCCGACCATGGTTTGGATAACGCCGATGTTGCCGTTGAGAAGCCCTCCTATGGCGCGTCCAACCAACGCGATCCAGATGTTGGAGGCGAATCCGACCATGATCATGCTGAGCATGGTTCCCACACAGCCGAGCATCAGGACTGGTTTGCGACCGATACGGTCAGATAAACCGCCCCAATACATGCCCATGAGGGCTTCGGCGAGGGAGAAGGAGGAGATGAGAAGACCCGAGTAAAAAGAGGCATCTTGTTCGTTTCCGATCTTGAATCTCTTGACTAGAGCCCAGGCATAGGGGAAGATGGAAGTGAGAGCGATTGGTTCGGCAAGGCGAACAATGGCTGAGAAGCTGGGTTAGTCTTGGTTGCGAAGCGCATTGCTGGTTCTTTCGTTAAAGCGGAACTTACCGAGGAGAAAGAGTTGGAGGGTCGGGAAGTCGTCGGGGTTGCGAAGACGAGCCTGCTTTGTTAGGGTCATGTCTTCTCTGCTTGGTGTGAGCTTACGACAACAGACACAAGCACAGGCGATAAGAGTGCGTGTGTTGGTGTGCGTATCTCTAGAGAGGTTGATAAGTCTCTAGAGAAGGGTTATGAGAATTGAGAATCGAGAGTTGAGAGTCGAGTTGAGAGCGAAGAGTAAAAAAGCTGATTGCTGTGTAGGCGAATGTGTTCAAAGGTAGGATTTGCTGAACAGATGTTTGTCGCCAAGTCCTGCACACAAAGCGGCAAGATTAGGCAACGACCGCAAATAAGAATGAACAAAGAACTGATTGATTGATGCAAAAGATGTGAAGAGCAGAATCGATGGAAACTGGGCGAAAGTGGTGGGAGCAGGCCTATTTCTACCGGCGTCTATCGAGGTGGGAGCAAGACAGTAAGACACAGTGCTTGCGCAAGATATTGGGTGGAGCTCTGAACGCATCGATAAGAAGAGACATGCATCTAAGACATGTAGAATTCTGTGGCTGCATGTGGCATGTGGAGGCTCTAGCGCAGTCTGCAGCAGTATGCATGAAGCGAGGTGACACGAGCCACACGCTAACTACTTTCTAGGTATTTTAGCCTCTGGCAGCAGCCGCAAGCGTCGCACCCCAGGGGTCTCACTAGGGCTAAGGCGGTATTAGCAGCTGGCCTTGTGTCTCTGGTTGTCGTGTCTTGCATTGTTTTACATATAGCTGGGCTGCTTTCGACGGTGATGCTAATTCTGATACCAATTCTGATGCTATTTCCAATTCTCCCCAGTTTCACAATTGAATGCATTGTTTCCGAATTCGCCACATCTGGGGGAGGCGAAACGTGTTCGTTCGCTTGCTACAAGAAGCAACTCGTCTCTCATTTCCCGAATGGCGAGTCCGTGCCAGCCGCCAACTGCTTGCAACGCCGACTAGCAACCGAGAGAAAAAAACAATGCTTGAATGCCCTAACCAGCAGCGATCAACCAACTAGCGAACAGTCCTAGTTTTGAAATGCTACGCTGTCCAACCTTGCACCATGTGGGAGGTTATTTGGTCTCGTGTCGCTTGTCGGATCCAGGCATCACATGCTTTGCTATTGGCCATCGGAGGCTGGCAATTTTTCCACCTCCGAACTAGGAGTTTGATAGTGATAGCGCATGGACCTGCGCCACTACACAGTATATGCATATATCGCGCACGAGCATGCAATTGGGCGTGGCAATTGGCCAGTCATATTTTCTCCTCGCTTCACCAACCCCACCAAAGATGGCAAGTTCTCGACAACTTTTGCATTTTGCGTGGAGGTTCCTCGGTGGAGCACCGACGACCCGACGCTTTTCATCGACGATCTGCTCCGTCGCATCAACAGTGCTTCGTATCTGCAAAATTTTACTTTGTACGGAGTGGCGCTGCTTCTTGAGTCTGCCAAACCGTCACAGCCGAATCTCACCTTCACACGGGCATGCTCAATTTCTCTGTCATGACCTTGCAGGCAGAGACGGATGACCGCATGACGGTGCAATGACGGGAATGACGATGACCAGGTTTCATGGCATGGCGACGCGCGGATCAATCAGTCACCATCGACGGAATTAATTCAGTGGAAACAATTTGCTACGCTGTTATACAGTTGAGGCATTGCTATCCATCTACTCCAAGGTGAAGATTAGTGGTGTTGTTGTCCTTCTTTTCCGCTTCCCATGCACTTGGCGCCGAATCGCCGACCCACGAAGTGGTTCTACAGTCGGATGCGACCCAGTCAAATTTCCCATGCAACATTAGATTGACAGTCGAACCAAAGATGGGATCGGTTGCATGCTCGTACTTGCATGCAGACGAAATCTGCCAGGATATCCCAGTGCAAAGGGTCCGAGTTGCTATTACTCAATGGCACTTGGCTTGGACCATGGGCGCCAGTTTTGCTCGGTCACGCTACACCCTTTTTCTCCCGCCAGCACCGATTCGATAACTTATGCAGCTTCCCAGCGCTAAAGCCGGATCTACAGCTGGTCGGCTGGCGAAAGGGCAAGATGGAAAAGTAAAAGGGAATGCTGGCGTCATCAGCCCAATGAGCTTGTCTTGAGCATTGCAGAGCATCGAACCTCATAGAAGTCACGAGAACTGAGGCGACCGTCTGCAAGACGCGGATTCCGGCTGCAAATTGAGAGCATCCGGATCTGCGCAGCATGAGCCAACATATCACCCGGAGCGTCTGTTCCCCGCCTTGTGCCCCTCTTCGACATCTCACGCTCTCCTCCTCTCCCTTCCTTCCTCCCCGCTGCTCACCTTGGCTGGAATGTGTCTCGAGTCGCAGCCGGAGCAAACAGGCGGTCTGGTTCGCAACTCCCAGCTCATCCAATGGGTGCTCCGCATAGTATTTGGTTTTAGCAGCCTCATGACCGTTTCCCGCAAGGCACCCGTCCGGAAACCACCCCAGGCGGGTGTCGCGATCCAAACGCACAAGGTACGAGGCAAACAGGCCGTTGAAAGCCCGACCCGGGACGCCTCCTCCGCCGACGCGGATCTTGGCGTGAAAGGACACCCACCAGCTGCAGTGCCGAGACCCTGACGACTTACACCCCTCTTTGCATGACCTTGAAGCCACTGGGAATAAAAGAATCGAACAAGGGTGGAGCACGAGCCATTCTTTATGCATCTATCGAGCGAGCACTAAAGAGCGAATTGCGCTAGTTCCCGAGGGCTGGACCACACTGGGTGGAGCATCTTTTCAACATCAGATGGGCTGAGAAGTAAGATAGAAGACGACGCATCTCTTACGTGTAGTCATTGGGTCAAGCGGGAGTCGAACCACTAGGGGCCAACAGCAACCGTGACGCGGGGCCCTCCACAACTTGTGATACTTGATAGACAACATGCGGCTTCAGTCATTTCCCCTGATGACCTTTGTGTCTCTTCGACCTTCTTGATAGCAGTTGTGTTGGCTCACCGAGTGCCAGCTCGCCGGTCTCGGGGCGCGATCAGCATCGGCTATTCCGACTGCATTATCAGTTATGAACCTGTTGTGTTGCATGCAACATATATTGGCTACAACTTTGAAAGAAAAGAAAAAGTCTCCGCTGCAACAAGACACAACCTTTGCTCAATGAAATTTTACTTGTCCAATTATCAACAATTTACCCCCAATTCCCATCTAGGAACTGATACGAATGCATACCGATGTCCCGAGCGAAATGAGCGTGAAAAAATTCCAGGCATTTAACAGCCAACCCCAAAGGGACGTATTTTGTTTCAACGGCATGAGACAAACATTGTCAATCGCTTCAGTCACAGGTTCCCCGGCAATGTGACGATAGCACGAGTTTTCAATACATGACAATGATAATATGCCGCCCTCGTATAATTGTTGTATCTCTATCGACCATGGATGCTAATGCAGCATCTAAGGTATGGTAACACATACACCCTGTATGCAGGTACACAGCGCTTCTATGCACAACATCTTCCCTTCCGACAGACATCCGGGCTCTTACAGCCGCTCACTTCCCCTGACAGAACTCGCGATGCCCATCTCCTCCAGCACGGTCTTGAACTTTTCCGCTTCCTCAATCATTTGCTCCATTGTCCGCGCATTGCGCTCCGCGTCCTCAATCCTCGGCATTCTTCCAGCCGGTCGAGGCCTCTGCTGGTCCCACAGTGCTCCTCCCACGTTGGCCTCCTCACTGGACAGATGCACATAGATCTCATCCATGGCCTCTCCCATGTCGCCCTTCTTGCGAGGAATCACATGGACGTGCACATGGGGAATGGTTTGTCCCGCCTCCGCGCCATCCTGCAGCGCGACGGTGAAGCTGCCCGACATGAGATCTGAGGGATCCGGGAAGTAGAGCTTGGCGAGGAGCTTCTGGACCTGCTGGACCGTGGCGAAGAGATCTGTTGTTTCAGCGGGGGAGAGATCCAGGAGGCGTTTATGGGGTTTGAGTGGACAGATGAGGACGTGACCTGGGAGGAGAGGCTTGAGATTGACAAGACCGTAGGAGTGCGGAGTTGTTAGGAAGACCTAGAGCGATGCTAATCAGCTGGGTTTCAACCGGTCTACAGGAAGGTTCCTGGTGATAATGATATTGTGGTAATTTATGAAGAAGAAAGAGGGGATTGGCATCGGGTTTCCATGCATACCTGCTTCGTGACCTCGAAAGGGCCAAACTTGATAGTCATTCCGTCCGTGTTAGTCGAAGTCATGACGCCCCTCACAAAAGAAGGCTTCCCGAAGCTCTTGAGACTAAACGCTCTAGCAGGAGAATCTGACCAAGGCCGTGCAACAAATCGGCTAACTCGGAACAATGCTAGTCTTGAAGCCAATAAGTCTGCAAAGCGATTATTCAACCTCGCGCATTAGCGACTTGAATGCCTTCGTTTTCAGCGTTGCGGGAAATTCAGATGCAGCTCTCCTGACTAACCTGAATGACGAGACAGACGTTGGAGAAATTGACTCATGGGTCAGAGGGCGGATATATATGAGTGCCCAATTGGGTCCTCCTTTTTTGTTTTTGTTCTTTGGGTGATGGTGAGATGAGAAACGTGAGAGTGAGATGTGAGAGGTGAGATTTAAGACTAAGAACGTGTTGGAGCGGGGGAGCGGCCGCCCATTAAGAAGTGTTGATTTGCGTTGAATGTGGAGTAAGTTTTCAACTCAGAATGACAGCTTCAACTAAGTTATGGAGTCAGCTAAAATGGCTATAAGACAAGCCATGTCATATTCACCGGATGAGATTTTGCTTGCTTGCTCCGTACAGTGTATTGGTATCTTCTAATGGTATTCTAGCATTACATTTCACATCATACAAAAAACCCCTCCTCTCAAAAAAACAGTCGCTCAGTTTACAACATCAAACAAAAGAAATCCAGCTCAAAATGCCCAAAAGTTTCTACATCCTCCTTCTTATTGGCCTCGCCTGCTGTCGAAAGAAATACTCACCACCAACCCCTGCGCCGCAAACCGCTAAAGAACAGGCGCCCTCGAAAAGTGCATCGTCAGACACGTCCGCTTGTTAAAAGAAATCCGACTCCTCGCCGGCGGAGATGAGTTGGCCGGCGCTGGCTTCGAAGCGTCCCGAGCTTTGGTTCAATGGTTCTTCGTCTTCTTCGCCGACATCTTCCCAGTGGACTGTAATTGATTTGTTAGCAGCTGAAATGAGGGGAGCGGAGGATAAGCGTTTGTTGAGAGAATACATACCATGAGGCTTAATGATGAAAGCACATATTAAGCCGATGCAGAAAAGTCCACCGAGGAGCACGAATATGGCCTGCGGGAATGTGCCAACCGTCACGGCGTATAGGCCATTGAACATGAGAGGGCCGACGACTCGTGAGAGCGCCTGCATGAAACCAACAGCGCCGAGGACCTGCCCGACCCGTGACGCGGGAACATGCTTGGTGACGGCGGCCTGTACAGTAGCGCTGCCCAGGCCTCCAAGAGCGGTGACCATTCCGCTGGCGAAGAAAAGATGCTGATTCCGGGAGAGGGTGTATCCGATACATCCAAGCACGTCTGATGTCAGAGCGAAGCGAAGAAGCCAGATGTCCAGGGTATCAGCTCCCGTGTTCGCCTCTACCGCAGGTGCCCCAGACTCGCGTCGTCGTCGAGCTGCTGGTCGGATGCGGAAGACGTAGTTGATGATGGGGAAGAGGACCATGAGCACAACAACGCGGATCATGGACAGTAAGGAGATGAAGCGAGACGTCTCAAAGGTGCCCCATCCAAACATGTATTCGCTGTACAGCATCAGGCAGTTGCCCACGGCCATCATGGATCCCATGATGATGGTGTCGGCAATGGCCAGAGCGACCAGGTTGATCCGCAGCCTTGATGAGGTTCCGGGACCAGTGGGCCACAGAATCTCAAAGGCCTCAAAGGGGTTATGAACTCGGCGAGCAGGAAGCAAGCCTTCACTGGTCTCGGATCTCGCCAGCTTCTCGCGGGCCAGCATCTGTCTTCGCTTGGACAGTGACTCTGGCATGACGAAGCGAACAAAGACGATGAAGAATGCGTGGCAGCCAAGAGCTACATAGAAAATGGAGATGACGGTTCCAGTCCACTTGACAAAGTAGCCGGCCAGGAGGGGACCTATAGCGAGGCCGGTAAAGAGGCAAGCATGGACATAGCCAATGGCCACGGCTCTCCTGGATGGTGGTGTGCAGTCGCTCGTGTACGACTGACTGAGAATGCTGCCGGCAGTAAACGATCCGGTGATGCCGTCAAACATAGCGCCGACAAGCATCCACCGGTAGTTGAAGGCCTGTGGGTACTTTGCGCAGAGAATGGTGACAACCTCGCTGAGCAGGCCACCGCAGGATGCGAGAGCCATGAGCTTCCGTCGTCCGTAGCGATCAGAGAGTTTGCCCAGCTTGGGGGCGACGATGGCGCTCAGTCCGCCGATGATGAGGTTCAGGCCCAGCATAAAGGTGGCGACATTTCGCTGGACTTCGGGGATGTTGCATTGCGGGTTGTCGGAGCCCAAGACGATGGGCTTGTATGTGAAATGAGGGTTGATGAGTTGCTGGTCTGCAAAGTACTGCTTGCAAACAAGATCAAGAATTCTGCAGCACCGTCATTAGCAAGACATTTCACTGATTGGAAAAAAAAGGTCTTCTTGGTTGCTGCTTACAGGTTGAGTTTAGGGACAATCAAGCCGCCAAAGGCGAGAGTGAAGACGGCATACGGTCCAAGAAGCCAGAATACCTGCGGCGCTTGTTAGATGCATGCTGTGTCGCCATGAAGCTGTGTCTCCGCACTCGGGACATGTGAAACATACAGACGGCCTGCGCCACCACGGCAAATGCTGGAAATCGACGTCGTTGTCCCAGCTATCTTTTCTTGCTCCGTATCCTTCGGGGCCGAGCAATTGCGACGTCTCGGTGACGTCTGAGTCGCGATCATTGTCGATTTCGCGAATCGTCGGACTAGGACTCCGGTCGTCGCTTATCCGTTTCGGACCAGTCATTTTGTGTGTGCGATGCAGCTATTACTGCGAAAAAGAGTTGTCTGTGTTGATGCGACTCAAGATAATCTAGTCCGAGGGCAGAAAAACAACAAAAACAAATACGAGGAAACGCCAGAACGCGCTCGCTCAGGTCGGGAAGACTATAGGGAAGCCTCCGGAGTTATGGTAGCGACAAATGCCTTGACTCTGTCCCATTTCTCGCCGGGCCGGAACCTCGATCTATAGCTATACGGGACAAGGGAGTGAATATTTATATACTTTGATAGTACATACGACGACGAGAAGGGGGCCCAAGAAGCTTTGCAGATGGAGGAAGCGAGATGAGTGCTGGGAAGCTATTTTCTGGAGTACAGTAAGAGCTTACATGCAGAATTCCAGCAAACGGGGGCATGGGAGGGAATGACAGGGGAATGCCCGAGTGGAGCCGAGGAACCAACAAAGCAAGTCAATTCCTCCAAGCTGTCCGTCAAACGTGTCTCTGGCAATCGCGTGGACGGCCTCGAGTGGATTCGGAAACGAAACCCGGGGCCCCAGGAGGAGACGGGCAGAAGCTGAGTTTCGCGCCCTCTGGGGGATTGCGAGATGCGGATTGGTGTGACTGGCTATCTCGAACCCCGTATGGAGTGTGTGAGTGGTGACGACGTTATCTGCATCAGGCTCGTCTCGTCTTGTCTTGTTTTCTGCAACACAATGCTGTTCTTTGTATGGTCGTTTTTTGAAAACGAGACAGACAGACTCGGGGCAAACCACGTCGTCGAGGCTAGCGGACCAGCGCAGCAAATCGCATGCAGCTATCGGCCAACCAGTCGACGAATCGATGACGCTTGCGTTTGGGCGTCGCCCGCGATTATCGTGCCTGAATTGCACGCTTCCTTGCGATAGTCGCCCACCACCAGGACGCTGCCGGTGGCCGAGAGTTGCAGGCGGTCCGCAGCTTCCAGCCTATCCGCGTACAGGATTTGAGCCAGAAGGGCGGGGCCTGGCGACACGCCTCTGGGAATAGGGTTGTGACTTGGTCCTAAGAGGGCAAAGCGAAAGGATGGGCTGCCTTGGTTATCTCTTTGTTGGTGTTGGGCAGAGCGAAATCTTGCTTGGTAATTCGGACTTTTGGGGGTCGGTGGAGTCCGAAGTCCGACTCCGCAAGCTAAAGTGTACGTATGTGTTTCTTTGATGATGTCTGGATGATTAGCCTTTTGATGGACCAGTTTCACACTGCAATAATTACGGGTTAGACTTTTTCAGATGCATAAAATCGGATGAGCAGGGCAGAACTATGATGTATGAATTTGCTCAGTCGGATTTGGAGAGAGGAGAAGATGGTACTTTTTGTTTTCTCTGTTGCTCTTTTGCCCTTTTGCTGTTAGTTCGCCGATAGCGAGTGTTGGGCTTCAACCGGCAATCTACTACTGTATCTTAGACTCCATATTTTCCGTTGATAGGAAGCCAGAGCTTCTACGTGGCACGTCATGCAGGTATTGCCAGGGGACGAGATAAAAAATAAAAAATCCATCGTCGAGATACTGGCTAAACGGTCCAATTGGGCCATTAGAGACATCCGTTGGTGCCTCATGCGTACCTGACAGTTTGCATGATCGGGGAGCCCTAACAATGCATCCTCTAACAGAGCCGAGACATTGGATGATAGGTAACCTGCAGCCATCAGTATTAGACCTACAGTATGCCCAATCGGGGACAAGGTGAAGAGCTCGGTAGCCGCCGCTGAGCTGTCGGTGGCCCACCAATCAGAGCCCACACCAGAAGATGACTCAGCAATTTTCAGCTAAGTGCAACGCGGTACGGCTGCGAGGCTTTGGATATTTTCTGGAGCCAAACCGGCAAGCGGACACGCATCGCCATCACCAATTCCATCGCCATCGCCACAATGCCCGTCGTCAAGGGAGGCGTCTGGACCAACATCGAGGACGAGATCCTCAAGGCGTCCGTCTCCAAGTATGGCCTCAACCAATGGGCACGCGTGTCGTCGCTGCTGGCGCGCAAGACGCCCAAGCAGTGCAAGGCCAGATGGAACGAGTGGCTGGATCCCAGCATCAAGAAGATCGAATGGAGCAAGGAGGAGGATGAGAAGCTGCTGCATCTCGCCAAGATTATGCCCACGCAATGGCGCACCATCGCCCCGATTGTCGGCCGAACTGCGAACCAGTGTCTCGAGCGATACCAGAAGCTACTTGACGAGGCCGAGGCTCGAGAGTCGTCTGGCCTTGGACTTACCGGGCCAGATGGCGGCGAGACGCAAGCTCCAAGTGCCGATGATGTGAGGAGACTGCGACCGGGCGAGCTTGATCCAGATCCAGAGACGAAACCTGCTCGACCTGATACCATCGATCTTGACGAAGATGAAAAGGAGATGCTTAGCGAAGCCCGTGCCCGTCTGGCCAACACACAGGGTAAAAAGGCAAAGCGAAAGGCTCGAGAACGCCAGCAGGAGGAGTCTCGTCGCCTGGCGACTCTGCAGAAGCGACGAGAGCTTAAGACGGCCGGCATCAACATCAAGGTGACTACGCGGAAGCAAGGTGAGATGGACTACAATGCGGATATTCCATTCGAAAGGAAAGCTGCACCTGGATTCTACGACACTTCCGAGGAGTTCACGCGGAATGAGATGCAGCGGGCGGCGTTTGATCCCAGAAAACAGCAACTGGCCAATAAGCGAAAGGGCGACGGCGATGAGGACAATGAGCGCAAGAGGAGGAAGAATGACAAGGACGGCATTTCAGAATCCCAAAAGGCCGCCATCAAGGCTGGCCAAATGCAAAAGATTCGGGAGGCCGAGCAGAGCAGCAAGCGCCGACCTCTAAACTTGCCAGCACCTCAAGTCAGCGAGGGCGAACTGGAGGAGATTGTAAAGATGGGCAAGATGGGCGAGGCTGCCAACTTGATGGCCAAGGAAAGCGACAACGATGCGACTCGAGGATTTGTAAACTCGTACTCGACACTCAACACAAATGCACCAATCCGAACGCCCAGAGCGCCTGCGCAGGAGGACCACATTGCCAACGAGATCAGGAACATCCGGGCGCTGAACGAAACCCAATCTGCATTGCTGGGTGGCGAGAATACTCCTCTTCACCAGGGTTCTGGCTCAACTGGATTCGAGGGTATCACACCTCGGAAGCAGGTTATGGCGACACCAAACCCTCTGGCAACACCTTTGAGAAACGGTGGCGTAAACGGTGCTGTCTCTGGACAGACGCCCATGCGCACCCCTCGAGACACCTTTGCTCTCAATCAAGAAGACGGCATGTCGATGACAGGAGCAACGCCTCGGGACGTAAAACTGCGACAGATGGCTATGCAGAACCAGCTGCGAGCTGGACTGGCTGCGCTGCCCAAGCCAAAGGATACAGAGTGGGAGTTTGAGATACCCGAAGACCAGATGGACGGTGCGGCAGGTGACGAGGCCATGGAGGAGGATGCTGCTGAGCGGGACAGACGAGAACGCCAAAGACGAGAGGCTGAAGAGGCACTTGAGCGGCGACGACAGACTCAGGTTATACAGCGAGGGCTTCCACGCCCTGTGGTTGTTGACTTGACAGAATTGCTCAAGAGGGCGAAGGATATTGCCGACCCTGCTGCAGCTCTGATTGCCGTGGAAACCGCAACTCTGATGGCCAATGATGCTACAAAATTCCCACTCAACGACTCTCAGGTCAAGGGAACGCTACAGCCTCTGGATCACATCGATGATGGACTCCTTGCCGACGCACGCCTCCGCATTCTCTCTGAAACTAAGCCGTTGCCCAGTTTTGAGGATATCCAAGCCGCCTTTGAGAGCCGAGCTGGAGGGGATTCTTTGCTTTTGGGTCTGGGGTGCTATAACGATGATGATGATGAACAGGATGCCGCTATGCGAGCTGCTTTTGACGTAAGTTGCCACTCTACTCGACAGTACTTGTCTTTTAATGTATGACCCTGATTCTGACCATCTCGAGCAGGCTGTTCAAGAAACCATTATGACGTCGGCAGAAGAAGACGCAAAGCTTGAGAAGAAGCTTACGCTGCACCTGGGCGGATACCAGAAGCGGCAAAAGATGCTTAAAGACAAAGTGGTAGATGCAGCAGACGCCCTGGAAAAGGCGAGGGTGGCTCTCAGCGGATTCAAGACATTGGCCATTTCCGAGGATGTGGCTATCAACAGACGACTAGAATCACTGAGGGATGAAGTCAACTTTATTAGTCGAAGAGAGCGAGAAGCACAGGAGGAATACCGAAAAGCCAAAGAAGAGCTGGAAGCTCTGCGAGCGGGAGACGTCAACGGATACCATTAATCAGGAGACAAAAAGGATTTTTCAATATTGTTATTATTACGAAGGGGTAATTCGAATGGATAGGCATCAGGGAGGTTCATGTACAAAGCAAATCATCAAGTCAAATGCATTCTATTCTTGACGCGTTTTTTCTAACCTAGCCATACAGAGTATCTAGGTTCGCTCTTCTGTCCTCATATTTCGCAGATTCTCCCTGCTTTTTAATATCATGACTTACGATGTACTGGTGCTAAACGCGGCAGCTTCATAGGCAGGACGATGAGGACCGAAATTGCAGCGACCACGGTGCAGAGGATAAACGTCAGCCTCAGAGACGCCTCGTAGCTCTGCACGACCTGTTCCCTGTACGGCTCTTGTAGCTTGGCAACGGCCTCGACGGACGCCCTGACAAGCTCGATTATTTCGGCCTTGTCTTGACCCTGGACGAAGAGATTGAGATAGTACACCAAGGCGTTTTGTACGACAAGACTGCTCATGGCTATTCCTAGCACGAAGCCCAGACTCCGCCAGAGGATCAGCGTGCTCGTGACGACTGCCTGCTCCGATTGCGAAGAAGACGCCAGGATGGCCATGAACGTGCCCGGAAACTGAAAACCTTGGCCGATGGACTGGGGGATGAGAATAAGGAGGTAGACGACGGTGGACATGCCGCGGTGCAAGAAGCAGAGGATGATGCATCCGGCGAGATACCATACCGTGCCGGACACGACGGGCCATTTGAGGCGGCGAGTTAAAGTGATGGCGAAGCCGGTCGAGGCGCCGATTATAGAGGATGTGATGGAGGGGAGGGCGAGGCGTAGGCCGGAGGAGGTGGCGCTGGAGAGGAGGACGGCTTGGAAGTATAGGGGGCTGTATAGTAAGTGTGTTAGATGAGAGGAGCGAGATGGAAGGGGGTTTTTTTCGCTTACATGTTGAAGAAGATGCAGTTGGAGAGGAAGGCGGCGATGAAGTTGGCGAAGATGAGGTTTGCGCGAGGAGAGTGGCGGATTAGACGGAGAGGCATGATGGGTAGGTGGACGCGGGATTCGATCCAGAGAAAGGTTGGGAAGGAGATGGCTGCGATGGAGAGGGAGGCGATGACAAGGGGGTGAGTCCCTGTGAGGTTGTCAGAATATACTGGTGTTGAAAAGGGGGGAAGTTGGTCACTTACATGGATAGATGTTGCCGCCAAAGTTCTGTGAAGCACCGGGATATTGTCAACTTCTCTTCTTACACAAGTCTAACCACCACTCTGAAAGAATGGACGCAAAGAAGAGCAACTCACCAATCCCAGGATCGCAGACGTCGTCGACACAGTCAGCAAAGCAGAGCCCTTGAAGTCAAACTCGCCCAACGCCTCCCGAAACCCCTTACGCGGACCCTTCAGCCCAATATCATCCGGAATCACCACCACCACGACGGCAATGCAGAGCAGTAGCGGCGGGATCTGGACTCCGAATTCCCATCGCCAGCCCAGTGCCTCGGCCATGGCACCGCCGAGGGCAGCTCCGAGGGCGGCGCCGGTGCCGAATGACATGTTGACGTATGACTGATAGTTGCCGCGACGTCTGGAAGCAGAAAGGGAGAGAAGGTTAGTGATATCAACAACATATATATAAGCGAGAACGAGAGTTGCAAGAAGAGCAACGGGGAGGGAAAGCCAAAGACTAGCAAATAGACATACTCAATCGGCACCAAGTCACTCGTCAAAATACTTCCCAGAGTCATTGCCCCTCCCGCCCCAAGCCCACAAACCGCCCTCGCAGCAACAAAGCTCTCAATACTCCCCGCAAGACCACACCACAGCGTCGCCAAAGCAAAAATAGCCAAGCTCATCACGAACAGAGGTTTTCTGCCCATGGCATCTGACAGTCTGCCCAGCAGCGGCTGAAAGGCCGTCGACGTGAGGAGGAACGCGGTGGAGAGCCAGGAGGCGGAGTTTGCGGCCTTGAAGTGGGAGGTGATGACGGGGTGGGAGGAGGCCATGAGGGTGCTGTCGAAGCTGGCGATGAATTGGGCGGCGAGGATTTGGCTGAAGATGAGCCAGAAGCGGGTCGGGGAGGATTCGCCGAGGAAAGTGAGGGATCGAGCGGTGGAGGAGGAGGAGGTTGAGGATGATGAGTTGCGGCGGTGGAGGAGGGGGGAGTGTTCGGTGGGAGGGTCGTCGATGGGGTTGTCGATGTGGACGTGGACATTGCCTTTGGTGTCTCGGTTGTGTTTATTGTTGATGAGAGGGCTTGAAGTTTGTTGATGTGCTGTGGGGATAGCTTCCTCGTCACCATCATCAACTTGACGACTTATACCTTCATCGGCCTGAGTCTCCGGTTCCGGACTCGGCCGATGTTGCGGCCTCACCCAGGAAGACATCTCGCTTTGACGATTATACTCTCAAATTCCCTAGCTCTTCAGGCCTCTCGAGAAACAGGATATGAACACCGAGTTACTAGCAAGAGAGAAAGAAAAAGAAAGATTCAAGTGATTTGAAAACTAAAGGCAGAAGTTTAGAGATGCAAGGGGGGCTGCAGGGGTGGAGGCGGTTGAGGGGGGGTCTTGTGATGCGTGTAAGTGGCCGCGGATCTCGCTCTCCGATGTGACGGATGGCATGTGGGTGGTACCGCTGAAGTCAAAGTCTATCTAATGGGATGAAAGCCAATAATGATTTGAACTGGAAAGAAATTGAAATGGAAGTATATTTATGTGGAACGGATGGAGTCACGAGTTGACGTCTTTATAGCTTCAATAGAGTCATGGTCTATTTAGTGCGAACCGTGAATCAACACCATGCAGCGGGCCAGATACAGTTAACGAGATCCCATGCAACCATCTGTGGCTATAATGGTCGAGCAAGGATTATAAGAAAAAATGGAGAGAAGGGATCGAACCGGAGCGAGTTGTCACACACCAAGAGAAGCCCGGCCTATCGGCGTGAGTCAAAAGGCAAAGAATGGGGGGAACCGAGTGGTTTGTAACGACGAAGTGAATATACACATACATGAGAGAATACGACTACTATGCTAGATGAGTTTAGTGTCGGTGGATATGTGCGGGTTGTCTGTTTCTGTATGCTGATGGTTGCTCGAGTCCCTCTTTTTTGTGTAACCCCTGGGAGATAACCTAGGCTTTCTGTCACTTACACTTTAAATACATGGATGCCGCTTTTTTTCTCTGTTTATTTTGCATACGGGATTTCTAAGAGAACTTACTGACGCCGTTGTTCGGAGGCTGTGCGCGGGAAGTCTGTTGCTGGTGCGGGAATAAAGCGTATGGAAGCTGCAGGGCGTGGTGATGTGCTCTGTGCTACGAATGGCGCGAGACCCGAGATACACGGCATGATATTACTTGATAGACTTTATAATCAAGTATATCAGGGATGTCTAATTCGTTCATCATATAAGATAACATGTACTTTTTCCACTTATTTAGATGACTTGAATAGCTACCTGTCAATTTGATAGAGCTGTGACCGGCCTCGCAATCAATTGATAGATGTAGGATTGGTGACTAAGCTGGGCTTGGCCCGACTTCCTGATATAAACGAAGAATTATTTCCTACAGTTGGCCAGATGAATCAATACACGTTATCGAGATGAATTGAGCTCTAGCTGCTATGGCGGTCTCATTCTTAAACAAACCAAGCCACGACGCCTAAATCAAATAAATCCCTGACTTCTTCACACGCCATGGTCTCTATAGTGGCCGGACGAACTAGGTTTCTCATATTAAGTTCGGTATTTCCCCAGCGAAGTTCAAAAGTGCGATCCCTAACTATCAACAAATCGTAATCATAGTATCCATAATACAACTAGATTGCAGCATGAAGATGGTTTTTTTAGTTTTTTTATTAGTGTTCTACTTGGTGACAAGATTGCCTACTTACTGACTTGACTATCTAATATATAAACGTGAACTGCTGGTTTGCGCGCCCTGAACAGCTAACCTATTACTATAGGAACAATGGGTTTGCTACACCACCATCAACCCGAGAGTTACGAGAGAAAAAAACTTGGAACACAAAGCGAGCCCGCAAGTGGAAGACAGAAAAACCGAGACCAAGGAGATTTCAAATACTCACACGTCATATTATACGCCTGTTCTTCAAGTACTATCTGCTATTATAGCTATGTTTTCTTTAATGTTTATCATTATATCTATAATTACCTCATGTTTGACTTGGTGGGCTGTGGCCGATCGGGTTGGGCTACGGATTGATTCTGGATTTTAAACCAAAGGCTGGGGCGTAGCCTTCCTCTGATCTAGCTATTGAACCTTTACTGACCTTTTTGATAATAAATATAACCTCTATAATTACCTCATAATTGCTACTATATCTATATTTCTCTGGTAACCGCCACTATAGTTATATGGTAAAATTTGGGTGCCGGCTGAAGAGGCGTTCCCCTACAGAAGCACCACTTAAGAAGCTGATTAGGTACCCATATTACTGAATGTATCTACTTATTCATTTTGCCATCTTTTTTCCCTGTCCTTCGCTTGGCCCGTCCTATTCACGTCATAGTCTGATAGGAAGCTGAATGACGAATACCCCAGAATAACACAATCCCGCTTTTGCCACTTTCTCAGCCAAATATTGACATCCCGAACCAATATCACATCCATCACAAGCCCCCAATCATACACAAACGATCGGGATCTCCGTCCCTTGCATACGAACCAATCAAAAGTTATCCTGAACTTTGACCGTTCCGTAATCATTGTAATAATGTCTTTCAAAAAAGAGTTGGCTAGTCTTTTTTCGGTCGCTAGTTGAATCTTTGCCGCGGGATGGACGGCGATCATTGGTCAAGTCGAGCCAATATTTCCATAACGGCGCCTAGTCTCATCAGCTGTCACAAGGATTCAAAACACCACCGCCAGGTATATCCAAATCGAGAAGACAATGGCTGGCTGAATATTTATGTAAATAATATGAAAGGTATGTAAATAATATGAAAGGTATGTAAATAATATGAAAGGCATAAGTTTTACTCTGGACAATCAAAGTGATCATTTTTAAAGTGGTCATTTTATGGCTAGCTAGAGCTGATACATATTGAGATGAAGATAGAAATGTAAAGCTGTATTGTGATGCCTAATTCAAACAGTCATACGTACACATTGCACAACTACAGACAGACCAGCTGAATTACAGGTGATGTTCATTGTGCTATTTGTTGCACAGCTCAGTCCAGTGCGGCCGAGGCCTCAGCTCGCGATATTCTCCCGTGTAAGTGGCGTTTTGATAGACAGCTGAGAGCCTGAATAGGGATCAATATTTTATTAATGATATCACTATTTTGAAGCCATTGATATCATGAGGTAGAAGGATGTGGCTACCTGTGCCGTGCATGTCTCAATTTATGTAATTCAGTGGAAAGATGGCGTGAAGATTGATGATCTTTACTAGAGGAGTAGTTGATGGAGGAGAGGAGGAAGAGGGCAGAAAACGAATATATAAACACCGGAAACCTCGCTTCTATTCCCCCTTCTCCATCAGCTACACAAGCCAAGAAACCTACTCACTGAGATCATATCAATACATTACTTCAAGCATATCATACTCTTCACAGCCTTCGAAAGAACACTCTGTCGTTCAAGATGTCTACTACATACAAGGTCTTTTTCACCAACTACTCCGGCTTCAACAACAACTTTGCCTTCTTCAGCGCCGCTCCCATCGTTACCAACAACGGTGGCAGCCCTGTCTACGGCAACATCATCGCAAGCCAGTATGTCCCGGCTGATAATGGCGATACCACCTTCGAAATCGACGTAACTCAGACCTACTATGCTTGTATGAACACACTACCATTTCCCCCTTTGTTCACTCTTTGAGCTTGCTAATTTGCATATCTTCTTAGGGACAAGCATCTCGCCTGTTGCTACCAAGGATCTGCCGGGCTCGAATGTTGTCACAAAGATTAGCAACTCGAAGCTCGCAACGCTGGGAAAATCTGGCGCGCCAGGAAGTACGTGTGATTTCAAAGTATTAGCCTCGCAATTGTGAATGAATCAGCTAACCTTAGTTTCCTCTTAGGCACCTTCAAGCTGGTGAACAGTGGCGGCAACCCTACCTTCGATGGTAATGCGACCACGTACCAAGCTCCCGACGGAACATACCAGATTGCTTCTGACCCCGGTGCTTTCCTACCGGACCAGAATTTCATTTGCGGTCTAGGTTCTGTCGATAGCAATGGGCAAAGAATCCCCGTCGCTACGGTAAGATGGCACAAATTGCCCCCGATCCTCTCCTACCCTCATCTTTGGCGTAGAGTGGGATACGTTACGAGAGAAAACACAGCAAGGGCTAACAATCAGCTGCGTCTTGATATAGTTCGCTGCTCAACCCAACACGGTTGCAACCATCGCGCCGGTAGTCAAGTTCTACATTGCTCAGTACGGATCTCAGCAGGGTACTGTGATCAACGTGTCCATCTTGTCCAACAAGGCCGCCGAAATCGACTTCACCGGCAAAGGCGTCCACGCGGCTTTTGTCAAGCAAGTGTCCGGAGGCGGCTGGGAGGTCAAGTACGGCACTGCTGCGGCAATGCTCGAGGCATCCCAAGCCTTCACCGCTAAGCAAAAGAGGTCGCTGCTGAACGCTCGACAGCAGGACATTGCCAAGCTCATGTACGTTTTGCATATATGCCTTGGTCCCTGTCTTAATCCAAGACCCCTCTCCCACAACATCGCACGTCCTGTTGAAGAATGAACATAAAGAGTCCTTTTATAGAAATCACTTCCTTGTAAGCAACGACATGCTAACATAATGAAACATAGGGGGCTTCTGCAGGCGAACCTGGAATCCAATGACGTTGACGATCGTTACTTGTGCTCGTTCAAGTGGGCTAACGGAACGACAACTGAAGAGAAGGGCGCTGCAGTCACCGGTGTGGTAGCCGCAATGACTGGGCACGGATACCATGTTCTCAAAGAACCATCGAGCCCAAACTATGATCCTGCCAACTTTGGCATCTCGGCGGTCGGATCCCCGACTACGATTGCTAATAACTGGACACAGGCTGTCAATGCACTGGGTGCTATCGCTTCTGACCCCAAGACCATCAATGCCAACCTTGTCGACCAGTAAACAGATGGTGATGGCAGGGATCAGGCAAGCAATGCTGTATAAACCGGCATATCCCATGCTAGGATGTTGTCTCTTGTGGTTATATGCTTTTAAGTTCGCTCGTTTTTGCCACTAATTGTACCTGTATTTACCTCAGTCTGTCATTTATCTACTAGTAAATCTATATGCTTTTTCTATCAGCTATTCTCCGTGACTCAATACCCTGCTCTATTATTATGCTGTTAGTATTAAATTAACATGTCAGAGTCTTATGGCCCATCTATCTCTCCTGTACTTCAAGAAATTGGTATATATCACGTCTACTCTCTACATTCTTAACTTGTTCGAAAGTGGCCTCCTCCCCTTGTTTTACCTTTTGCGTTATCATCTCCAGGAGAGGATCCTAATAAGAGAAGACTGCGCCATAGGTATATGCCCTAATATGTAATTCTCTTGTCATTAATCCGACGTGTGAAATATGCACTTGTCATGATCTTGAAAGCCAGGAAAGCTATAGTAGCTTTCCACTTCGGCCCTGAATACACAACTAGAATTGCGAGTTTGTTCGCTTCTCTACACTCATTGAGAATAAGGTACTTAAATAGCTAGTTGCCATCATAACATCCAGATTGGCTTCAAATACCTCATCTGCAAGCGAGTGACAAGATTACCCATCTACCAACCTAACCTTCCGCTAACATCAATTATACCGCCAGTTTATACCCTCTAAAAAGCGTTTCTTTATAATATTCGCTTATTCTATCTACCGCCTAATTGCTCCAACGACTCCATATTCTCTTGGTATTGAGAAATCGTGCTGACATACTACAGTGTCCTCTTGATTGACCAATCAGCTTATGCATATATACACCAGGTCACGAGGGCGCAAAAGAGAGAAGCTAAGATGGGATAATAATAGGCAGCTATTTCTTGACAACTGTAGGTGACGGCCTGTACCTTTAAACGCCATGAATCAACCTGAAGTCATTGATGCCAATGAGCTGGAAGCGGCGCTTCAGGAAAGGGAACAATGGCAAGGGGTTTGGCCTGCAGTCCGTGTCATGGACTTTCATGATGGGAAAATAAGTAAATACATAGCACTTCAACTCTCGGGGTACAGTTGAGGTTGACAAGTCAGCAATTGATCGAGCCTTTGAACTTGCTACTGAGCTAGAGAGTTTTTTGGTATGACAACCAATGCCTAAGAGGCTTTTCACTAACTAAACCCATAGAAAGAGAAGCAACAAGCACAGCTACGATTAATGTTAGTTTTCCATTCACACTCGTACTATCATAGCTGGTAACTCAAATTCGCTACAGTTTGCTAGAGACTCGTCAAGTCACCCCTAGTACAAAAAGCCCTAGGCAGGGCGAGATTATTTCCGCTGCTATCAATCCAGCAATGCTACGATGTCTCCGAAAGCACGCAGGGCTATTCAACACTTTCATCGAGGCGACTTGTGGCATCGGACACTGGTACTCAGCAAAGCACATGTGCTACAGCGATGATTACAAGGAACAACAATACAAAAAGGATTTCGGTACTGCAACGCTCGTGATATGAGCAGTCTGTTGTAATAGCTAACACGAATTAGAGATTTTCTACGAATACATCCCTCAAGAGAAGAAGCACTCGTGCACGCAACTCTCAATAACCAAAAGCTCAGCCATATACTTCTTTCTTGATCTTCCCGGATCGGTGCTTACCCGGTTTCTCGGAGATGTAGCCGAGGATGCTAAACTCTCAACGCGCTTCTTTTACATCGATACCTTGATTGCGGATGAGGCGATGCGGACATGGCAGAAAGATATTGCTTTGAAGCGCACAGAGTTAAAAGCTTTAGTAAGCTTCTATATGAGACGACGGTTTTTATTAACCGCATGCTCATAAACTCCAGGACAAAACAGTCGATCATTCAGAGGTTAACAACCAATCTATCCATGAGTTACATGCCCTAGCTCGGGAGTGGCACATACTAGCACGGAATCTGTCCGACTATTCTGCCCTTCTGAAGTTCTTTAAGAGTTGCACGTCACGATATTATGCGATAACAACCGTATACGCAAATCTATCAGCGCGGGAGATCACCCAATTGACTGCGACTCTCGAATATCTGGATTCGAGCTGCCAGTCACTAACCTACTTAATCTCCGACTACAGCGGTCGAACCAAAACACGGATTGACTTGGTAAGGGATGATATAACGAGAAATTTGACTCTACTTACTGATAGAAAATTAGTTGTACCATCTTGCCAACCAAGCAGAGAGCCAATCGACCCGGGAGCTTGCCGAACTAGCACGGCAAGACAGCGCTGCGATGCTCACCATTGCAGCAGTCACTCTATTATTCCTGCCCGGCACGTTTATTGCGGTGAGGCTGTCATCATCTTTGACAATCTTTGCAGTGCGAAGGCTAACTGTCTACATTTAGGCGATATTGAGCACCCCCATTTTCAATTTTGCGGATGGAGAGATGCAAGTTTATAGAAAGTGGTGGATATTCCCCGTCACTGTAGCGCCGTTTACTATTCTTGTGTTTGTTGTCTGGTTCGCCTGGCTGGGTCATAAGCGTAGGCAATGGGACAAAAAATAAGCTATCCCAATACTTCCTGGCCGACTCAATGAGAGAATCAACGTGCGCTGCTGGTGAAAGCAGATGAAGCTTGTCAGCAACTGGTTAATATTTTGGATCGTAATGGTCAAGTAACAGCTGCAATTGCTACATCTATACTTCTCGTTCCATGTAGTCAGATCATACAATCTCTTGCTGTCGAGATGCAAAAAAGAGAGGCAAAAACATACAACAGCCGGTGTTCGCTGATGGTCTCCCACTCAACTACTAATCTGCCGGTTAGTGGCTTGTCTCTGGGGGAGCAGACGAGACCCCGAATTTTCCACTACCTATGGTCGTATGTGGAGGTTGACGGACTCTATTCAACTTATATACTATCATGCCTCTTACAAGACCGTCTAAGCACCAAGAAAGCAGCATTTAGGAACGAAGTCTGTTTCCGTTTCAATTTAGCTATGCCAATCCAAAGACAGATGATGCTATGAGGAGAAACATCATTCAAGTCCCATTACGCCCATTAATAGACACCATCGTCGCCGACCACGAAGTGATTCGTCATTCAGCCAGAGCTTCAGCCAGAGCTTCACCCACAGCGGACTGTGTCATTGATGCATCTGTATTTGTGAGCATGTCAGCAAGGAAACAGTGTCTGATCAGCATAGGGAATCATACCGTCCAAGTCACTAAAGCTACTACCCATGCTAGGCGCACCTTCACCATTTTCCTGGGTAGTCTCTGTGTTATGATGAGGAGCAGGCAGCGCATTGTACGGTTGAAACGCGGGCTCTGATTCGTCGTCCTCATCCGTGTGCTCACTCATCTGCTGGGCCCGGCGCCCACTCATCCGTTGTGCCAGGCGCTGGAGTCGTGCCCTCATGCCTTCTTTTCCTGCATCTTCGTCGCGCGCCTGGTAAACACTGCGGGCACCATGGGCCGGTTCCAGCCCGTGTGCCGCAGAGGGAGTAGTCCGAGGAATGGGAGGAGGCTGCACGGGCTGGCGCTTCCTAGCCTCATTGGCCTTTGCAATCTGATCAAATTCCACATGGCCAACTCTCTTGAGACTGGGACTGAAGTCTTCTTCTACATCAGCCGTTTCCTCTAGGTACTTGACCGAAGAAGACGAATTACCCTTGGACGCAGCAGTTGCGTTGCTAACTGCCTTACTTGCTGCCTCAATAGCTGTCCCCTTCCTAGTTGGTCGCTTTCCCAAAATCCGAATGTCCAGCACTTCAACATCTTCCATTTCAAGCCTAAAAGTACCAGGCCTAAGGCTTCTGTGGAGACGCGGTTTAATGATATAAGACTCATTCAGTGACAAGCTGTTGCTAGCATGAGACATCCGGCTGAGTGAGACAGGCACATCCGACTTGTTTAAGAAGGCAATGCTATCACGAGCTGAACTGTGATAGTAGAGTTCGCACCAGAATGGCGGCCGTACTATCTCACCTTCAGTAGACCCAGGTATCCTAATTGTACATTTAGCGTCTATCAAATCCTGAGTTATAGCCAGGACCATATGTTTAGGGCTATTTGGGGAAGCCCCATCAGCGCGGAGCGCCAGCCATTTGTAACTACTGTCGCCAGAATTTAAGAGCCGATCGGGAAGCCCAGGAAGAGGCTGTACGAGGATACGAACGCCTTGTCTATAATCATGATCGTCGACTTGCAAAATCTCGAGAGGAACAGCCTCAATCTCTGATTCGGAAATGGGCTCAGCCTCCTGCTCCTCGAGTCTGGTAGCCACATCATATGTCAGTGCGAATTCCGTGCATATTCATAATCTGAAAACCTACATTTGACTACTTAAAGTAGCCAGGCGTATTTGATAGTTCGTAATTTCCTCGCAGAACGCCACGCTATAAGCGGGAAGTTTGACCTTCTCAGTATATAAAAGGCTTTCCTGTTCGCGCAAAGTGGACTGTAGATCCTGGTACATATTGGAAAGCGAGCGGGAATGGAGAGCTATTATTAAGGTCAGTTCAGCATCATAACTTCGTGATCCAGTCGACGAATGGAATGACTTACGATTATTTATAGCATTTGTAGCATGGCTCTGGCTAAACGAGTAAAGCTCCTTCTGGAAGGAGATCAAAGCATCCCTGCACTGGCTTAATAAGTCGAAGAACAGCGGGTTCTGTATTAACCGCGAGATGTGATTGCTGAGAATGGTATTCATGGCCTGAAGGATTATCTCAGGCTTTTCTGTATCTTCATTCGACAGCTGAGAGTTTATAGGGGCAGGACTGGCAACTGGAGTGGGACGGGTGAGATTCAACAGAGGCCGATCGCCTTCGTAAGACGGATCTCGAGATCTGGATGCCGACGCATCAGTAGCCTCTTGGGTAACTCTTAACCGTTGGATATCGTCCGGATATATTTCGTTGTCGAGTCTAACATCTGCATTGGGATTGTCATGGTACTCCTCCTGGCCCCCCTCATCAGGCCGTGTCTCGATAACAACCACTTCATCGGCTGATTGCCGCTGCCATTTGTCCACCACCGATTTACCAGGGGAATTCTTGCGAGACGAGATCTCATCGGAAGCAGTCCTTTGCGCTATTATGGATTCGCGATAAGACTTATCTGCGGCTTCTAGAACGACATCCATGCTAGAAGGTAAACCTCCCCGCCCGGTGACGATCTCAGCCTGTGAGGCATAGCGAGCAAGGTATTCCTCTACCCGATGCGCGTATGCCCCCTCTTGTATATCATTTCGGTGCGGGATTTGAACTCGGAAAGAAAGATCGTTCTTATCATCGGGAAGACGGAGAGAAATAATATCTCCGGAGCTTAACCCCTGTGAAATAGGTCGTTTATCATGGTATTTTGAGGGAGAAGTCAAAAGGTTTTTGTTGATGAAAGTGCCATTAGTAGACATATCTTCAATCATAACCATGCCGTAATCATTGACGTATATCCGGAAATGCATGTTGCTGATTCTCCGCAGCGGATCATTCACAAAGGCAATATCACACTTGTTAGGATGTCTTCCAAAGGCAAAACCAGCTGCAGGGTTTTTAGTTTGGCTTGACAGCATTAGTAAAATGGCGTAGTCACCATAGTTTGTGGTGTCAGGCTCGAAGAGGCTCGGGTGGTCCTCCAGATCCTTTTTGGCTATAAAATTGTCAACCTCGTCCTTACCAAAACTGTCGGCCTCGTTCTTACCGATGATGTATGGCGATCCGTTCATGGCCAGCTGCTGAGCCTCATTGCCCGCAATCTCTGAATGCGGATACAACACGCAGATAATATCCGTGATGTCCGCCAAGTCGCTTCGCCAAGACTGGTAGGCTCCAGACTCAATGACCATGTTTAAAAATTCATCATCCTTGGCTTCGAGATCGTCGTATTGCCTTGGGACGAAGTTGAGATCAAAGTCCGTGTCAGGAACTGGGATACTTTCGTCCGCGATGTCATTATCCACGTCGTCATCTAGGTCCATGTCGCCCTCCGCCTGGTTCGCGTCGTCTCCATCGTCTCCATCTTTCATTACGACGTCTACCTCGGAGTCGATGTGAGATAGTTTTCCTAGATCGGTGCCGCCAATTGAGGCGCTGTTTCCTTCATCGATATTGACGGAATCACTCTTGGCGCCATCATCCAGTTCGTCCTCATCATCATGTTCCAAGGCTGCGGCGAAGCGTAGGGTTAAAAGCATCAGCACCTGTAAATGTACCGCAACATGCCGAGCTACAGCCTTGGAACGGTCTTTGTTGCGCTGTCTTCTATTCTGATGAGAACTCATGTCGTCCGAGTCGGAAGAGTTGTCAGAGGGGTCCAAATCTAAGTTGTGAGGATTGGGACTCGTCATTTCCAAAGTCTTCCTAGCTTTTTTGCTAGCTTCTTGCTTCGGCTGCCCTTTTCGTCGTTTAGGGAACATCGGCTCGTCAGTGTTCCCTTTGTCTTGCACTTCAAAACAGCAAAGAAGACAGTCATCTGAAGCTCTCGGCTCTTCTGTTTTGCTCTGTCGTGAAATGGCTTGGAGTTGCTCGTTTGTGAAATCGTCACTATGAGATTCTTCCAGGTGAGAATACAAGGTTTGCGGGCTGCTGTAAACGTCTTGGTTGAATTCACAGATGGTACACACCCAGCTAGATGTCAGGTAAATTTGCTGATGCCATCGCGAGTCGTGCAGTCCCATATGTGTAAACCACTCGTCAAAAGTAGGGTAAGCTGGGTGTGCTTCAGGGCATCCCTCCGAGAGACATATGTAAGGCTTGAGGTCTCGATCTATGTGTTGGCTGAGAGTAACTTAGCATCTTTCATCTCTAATATTTGAGAATGGTTACATACCGCCATCCGCTTTCAGATAGCGTTTTTTTACTAAGTAGTTCAGAACACCAGTAGCAGGTGAAGATGCTGCTGCCCTTTTCCGTTGCGGGTAGTCGCGGATAGTTGCCTTGGTTTACCTGAATCGACGACGTTTTGTGAAACCTTGTCGATGCCTCGTCTGGTGGTCTGAGGCGATTTCTGATCTGATACATATTGACGCTAGACAGATCGGATAAAGATGGTGCAGAAGGCGGTCGTAAAATGTTAGCTAGAACTGGATTCTTGGGCATCACAGCCAGCTGGATGACGGGGTTGCTTGGCTGTGTCTCTGAATCGGGTACTTCATGGATGGGTGCCAGCCCTATGCGTCGTTCTCGGCGAGTCTCGAGCTTTTTATGACGAGAACCGAAGAATAGCATCCTTGCATATCTGTCTATCATTGATTTGCTGAGATAGTCTTTGAGAGACTGATGGGCACCCGGATATAAAGCTTGCACGGCGTTGGCACATAGAAACGCAAATAAGCTTAGATCGAGGCCCGCAGCGAATTTCCTGGCTCTGGCATCGAACTTTCCACGGCCTGACTGGCGAATGGTAACTCCTAGACGATTCAGTCGAGTGAGGGTATCGTCTATTGATTTCAGAGCTGCCGTTGGAACTGCTTCTCCCTCCCCGTGGCTAGACGTACCTGCCGTACATTGTTGCAGGCTGCGACGGAGGACATCCAACAACCGAGCAACGAGATCTTGAAGATCCGGATGATTTCGGAGCCTCGTGTCTAGGCATTGGCTCTTTCGAGCAAAAACGCCGAGATGTGCTGCCCATACCGCGAACCGTTGTTGAAACTCGGCGCATAGCTGAACAGTTGAGACTTCGGACTGCGTGTTCTGAAAGGCTTCTTGCAGCTGGTAGAAGAGACCTTCACACTCATAAGCTAGATTGTAGAGGAGATCCTCGCCCTCAGAAGTAACTGGCATGCTGCTGTAAATCTCATGTTATGCATCGATTGCTAGATGGTTACCTGAAGACGAGTTGAGGTTGTTACTTGCCTAGCAGTGGGAGCAACACCCATGCATGCTAAAGCGGGGAAAGAAAAGCTGTGTGATGCGGCCCCCAATTGGAGCATTCTGAGACGAGGCGATCTTCAAAGGTACATGTACCTGTAATCCCGGTCACGGGTCATCAGTACAAGGTACGAAGGATTCGACAGCACTACATGTACCAACCATGAACTGCCATCTCCACTATCCTATCGCTGAGCCTCATCTCCTCCGCATGTCATTCCAGCCATCAACCCAAGTCTTCAATGCTCCATCTCTGAGATGCCATATCTCATTGAGTTGAACGAATGGCGCCTACTCCGGGGCATAGGGTCTCTCTTAGACCACCGGAAAGCGCCATATGTTCACATGCAGTCAAGGCCGTTCAACGATTTGAGAGATCCCAACGCCGACATATTCGAGGTTGAGCTTCGGCGCGCATTCATAGTCCAGGAACTTCCTCGGGACCTGAATTCGAGAGAGTTTGAGGAGTGCCAAGCAAAGCTAGAGAGCCTCTGCTTGCTACTGGATAGACTTGTATTGGACAGTCTTGTTTCGAACAGCCTTGCATGGGGTCAAAGCCATAGCCATGAAATGGTCTTCCCTCGATTACGAGCGTTAACCACATTTCTAGAGTCGACATCTGAAACAGTTGATCTGGCGATTGGTGCTAACAAAACCCTCTTCAAGCTTCCCAACGGTGCCGAGCTTGGCAGGTGTCTGCAGGTTGTCACAGAATGCAACGATACCCTCAGCAGATTGACTGCATCAGCACCTCAAGAGCCAACTATTCAGCCTCTCCAAAAACAGCAAAAGAAGCGGATGTGGAAGAAGGCTAGAATACGAAATCGATCTACGTTTGTTCTTGGGACTCTGTTTGAACACTTTAGATGCGGAACATCGCACGAGGTATTATTGAAGCTCACCGAGGACCCCGACGAGGAATCGGTTTTGCCAAGCTTGCAGCTTATGCTCTCACCATGTCCAGAGTTGGAATTGTGGCAGGAAGTGCAGTGCGAGTCTGTTAATCTGTATGTCTACCCAACCTTACTGTCTTCTTAAATACCCACACTTGTTTCTTTCCCTACGTGTCAACTCACCAAGCATTCAGAGGTGAAACTTCAATCTCTCGAATTCCCGATATCTGTACAGATATCCGACAGCATACCGGCCAAGGAAAGGCATTAATGCTTCTTATTGAGAAATATGGGATATTCGGCGCCTGGGCAAATCCTACTCCCTCCGGGCCGGATCCTTCATCCAAGGAGTCTCTTAACCAGCTCATCGAGAAGGGAGCTTTCAAGCCTCTTGATCTCCACGCATTGATTCATGGGGCGTCACAGCAGAAATTTAGCACAAAGGATAAGCGAGCACTGGCTGTCAAGCTTGGATTCTGCCTCATGGACTTCTTCGACGCCGACATCACCTCGAAAAGGATCTATTTCTTGAATGCCTCGAAGCCAGGTCCCAAAGAAGGGCTCCCTTACTTGGCATTTGGCTCGAAGCTTCCGGCGACAGCCGATCCATATAGCTTCCGAATGGGCCACCCTGCACTGCTATCCTTTGCAAAGCTCCTGTTGGAGATTGATTTTGGCCAATGTATCGATCTGGAGATTAGTCCCTACAATAGCCAGAATCAAGTCACCTGGGCTAAGCTCGTGAGCTACGTGGATCGCCTCGAAGAGGATAGAAGCGACTCATATCTCGAAGCCATTAGGGCTTGTCTCCACGTACATCGCAAGATAGCTGAGAAGTTGAGATCTCGTGACCTCGACAGCAAGGGTGCGGACTCGAGAATACGGAAAACGCTCTACAAGGAAGTTGTTCACAAACTTGAACTGGGGCTTGCAGAGTCTATTCCCAGGCCAGCCCACAAACGACAGAGGTCAGAGTCGCCGCCCGCGTCTGATGACCGCAACAGGGCTCAAATTAGCCACTCCTGGAATATGACCCCACGACCTTTGGAATCTCAACCTTTTACAGCAGGAATCAAGAGACGACGGACGCCGGAACAGCATAGCTGGTCATCCCGTGCTGTCTCTGAGTCGGCTCCAAGTGAACATAGCAGCTTATCTGATCTCAGTATCGCGCATTCCGAAACCTCTTTTTGTAGCTTTCGACCCAACTCTCGCGAAGGCTTCCAGATCGCCTTGATCTGCGCACTACGGGTCGAATTCGACGCTGTTGAGGCTCTCTTCGATGACTATTACGAACAGGACTTCTCATACTCCAAAGCACCAGGTGATCCGAACGCTTATACAACTGGAAAGATCTGTGGCCACGACGTTGTCTTGGCCTTTATGCCAGGTATGGGCAAGGTGAACTCGGCGAGTGTGGCGGCCGGGTTCCGTGCCAGCTTTCCTGGAATTAGGCTTGGTTTGGTAGTGGGCATCTGCGGAGGTGTGCCAGTTGGAACAGATGACGAAAAAGAGGTCCTCCTCGGTGACGTTATCATCAGCACGGCACTGGTCCAGTTTGACTTTGGGCGGCAATATACGAATAAGGCTGTAAGAAGGGATACCCTACAAGACAATCTAGGTCGGCCAAATGCAGAGATCCGGGCGTTCCTCACAAAGCTCTCGGGGTCAAGGGGTCGTAAAACGCTGAGAGACAAAACTTCTGCCCATCTTGAGGAGCTCTGCGATAAAGATGGCTTCAAACAGTCTTCATATCCAGCAGAGGACGACAAGTTATATCTGTCCACGTATCGTCACAAGCACCAAGACGGCTCTTGCCCCATCTGCACTAACTGCAATGGCCCGGACGACGATGTCTGCGAGGCCGCACTAGAGTCAACTTGTGAGGAACTTCATTGTCAGGATAGTGAATTGGTATACCGGGCCCGTGTTGACAAGGCAAGGGGTGTTGGTCACTACAGAGATATACCTACCGCAGGGATGCTTGAAGCACGGAAACCTGTGATCCATTTCGGCGTCATTGTATCAGGGGACTCGGTCATGAAATCTGGACAGCATCGCGATGAAATTGCCTCCTGCGAGAAGGCCATTGCGTTTGAGATGGAAGGAGCTGGTGTTTGGGAAAGCTTCCCGACGGTTGTGATTAAAAGCGTGTGTGACTATGCGGATAGTCATAAGAACAAGAAGTGGCAGAGATATGCTGCTGCAACAGCGGCTGCTTGCATGAAGGCATTTCTAGGGGAATGGAGACCGGCTCGGTAGCACAAGTCAGAGCTATTGAATCTTGTATATCAACCTACCTAGGTAGCTATACTTACGAGCTTAAAATTTGCTAGATTTAATTGCCTTGCTTACTACTCTGTACTGATTCCATGTAAATATTTGTTTCCCTATAATGTTGTAGCTCTTGTACAGTTTTGTTTTTATGATTTGCCTCCCGGGTATCCTTACCGCAGGGATCTCATGATGCCCTTTTCCCCCTTGAGTCGGGAACCAGAGATACTGTGCACTCATCATACTAAGCAAGGCATGGATCACGTAAGGAAACGTCTGTCTTAGATTCATTCTACATGAAGCACAGATGGAGCCACAGTCGGATCGATCGATGGTTGGCCCATGAAGTCATCTACATTCAAACATGGAGGTTTCACCCACAGATCGCAAGTGGTTCAGCGCACGAACAGCTCAACTGGGGTCTCTCTGCGGACGCGAGTTGTCAGGGAGCAACGAGAAGGGAGAGTGGACCTGCTGTCGAGATTGAAGCTCCGCTAGCCCACGTGGAGAAGAGGCAGAGCTGAATGTTGGGACGACTGCGGGAGCAAAATTACGCAGGGTACCTATGCTTGTCTACGTGGGTTGATTTACGTATCTTCAAGGATTCGTGGTGCTTGGTAGTGCTATGAACATTACCGACTAGAGGAAGAATGCCGAGGAAGCGAGGTAAAGAGGTTTAGGAGGGCTTGCTTAGGCTTTATGTCAGGGTATGTGCAAGGAGGTCAGAGGAGGAGCTGTCACATCAAAAGGGTCTTACAGCAGGGGACCAATAATAATATATAATAAAGCTTACTATTCTATAGTCTAGGTACTTAATATTTACTTATAAAGGTAGGTATAAATTATATAACCTTATATCCCCTTAGCTAAAAAGGCGCAGGTCCCTCTATATATCTCTAAGTCCTTATATCTCCTATAACTAAAATATATAAATACCTCCTAGTTTAATAATCTTAGCAAGGTCTAATAACATTCTCCTAACTAAAATTATATAAATATCTCCTAGTCTAATAGTCCTAGGTAAAATATCTTAATATTATATTAACTACTAATATAAAAGGTCCTCTATCTATAGTATATTAATACTAAGGTATTAGTTTATTTAGGTATAAAAGTTAATAATTATTTTTATAAAGGTTTTAATTTCTTTAAGTATAACCTTTAATATTTTACAGTCCTATATAGTATATTAGTAATTTTTTACAGTAGCTTTTTAATTTTTATAATAATTATTTAATTTTTATAATAGCTTTATAAAATCTATTAATAACCTTAGAGAAGGTATTTATAACTATAGTTACTTAGTCCTCTTTATAGGCAGCTGGCGTTATTTTATTTTATTATATTATATTATTCTTAATTATATCTACTATTATCTTTATATTTACAAAAGTAATTAACTTACTATAACCTAGTAATTATTATATATAATCTAAAGATATTATTACTAAGGATAAAGCTTTAGAGGAGCTTTAGTAAAATATACCCTTTATACTTAGGATACTAGGGAATAAGCTAAAAGCTTTTAAAAATAATTTAATAAAAATAATAATTTTTAATTCTTACTTAATATATAATCTATTATTTATAAATACTAGTATATTTATTAATATATTTTTAATTTCTTTATTTACTAAGTTTATAATAGTTATACTAAAATAATATTTTTCTTTAGTTATTTAATAATTAGTTTTTTATTAAATATCTCCTGCTTTTTAATAACTATACTTATATTTTAATTATAATAGTAAATAAATATATTATTACTATTATTATTAATATAGTAAAAATAATAAATTATCCTACCTTACGTTAAGTTATATTATATTTACCTAAGTAGTTCTTAATTATTAATATACTATATTTTTCTTAATAGCTTAGGTATATATAATAAGAATTTTAAAGCTAAATAAAGTATTTAAGGTAAGGTATTATAGCTAAAATAAAGTATTATCCTTAAATTTCTTTTTTATAATATATAGTATATTATATATAATTTAAGTAAACTGTAAAAACTAGTAGTTTAGGTAAATTTTACCTCCTTAATAATAAATATAAACTTTATATAGTCTTCCTTATCTAGGTAGGTTACCTATTTTTAATATACCTAAAGAACTTTTATAATATTTTTATAATCCTTTATATTAATAGTAAAATCTACTTTTCTTACCTTTTAAAAAGTAGCTTAATATTTATAATTATAAGATACTTTAGTATAAAACTTAAGGATTCTTACTTTATAGTTATTTTTAATTAATATTTAACTTTAAAGTTTAAAGATTTTATATATTATTTTATTATATAATATAGTTATATAGTATAGTAAAATTAAGGGAGAAAAGGTTATATAATATAAAAATATAATAAAGGAAAATAAGTAAAGTAAAAAGAAAAGTAAAATAATAAAATCTAAAATATAAATAAGTTATAAAGTAAAAGTAAATAAAAATTAACATAAGGAAAATAAATAATTTAAATAAAATAACATTTCCTAATATTCCATTAATAGCTAATAACTACTAAAGTTAGTAATAACCAGCTAGTTAATAATATAATTATCCAAAGGTAGGTTGGTCTCCCTTTTTCTAATCTAGCTGTATTAGCTACTATTATAACTATTATTATTATAATTAAAAGTCTTATAATATTCTTAATATATTAAGTTTTAATATTACCTCTAGTTCCTAGGTTATACTTAAATATCCTAACTATTTAACTTTATATTTCTTTTTATTTCTACAGTTATACTATACTATTATTTTATTAATAATAAATTTCTCTATCCTATTAGTTTATAATAGTCCTAAAGGTTCTACTAGGCAGCTAAAGTATAAGTAGGTTTTAAAATATTTAATACTAATTTCGTTTTTTTATTAAAGGTAGTTTAGCAGCTTTAACTTATATTATAATAAATTAATTTATTTTAGTACCTTAAATAGCCTTATATAATAGTATAAAAGCTTAGTTTACTCTTATAAGTAATATCCTAAATTACTTAATTTTATAAGCTTTATATATATAAAGTCACCTACCTTAATCTATAAAAGATCTAAGTACTTATTATTATAGTATATTTTTATTTTTACTATAACTAGCTAAATAGTATCCTATATATTTAACTATATTTATCTATAGTTTTATATATATATATTAACTTCTTTAATATCCTTTTATAAAAGTAGAAAATATAATACCCTTTTACTATATAATAGTTTAAATACTATATATATAATTATTAAGTATACTAATATATTTAAAAAGTATATAATATATAATAATAATTCCCTCTAGTAGCTTTAGTTATATCTACTACCTATTACTATCTATAAAGCTTAAATAACTATTTAAATTATCTTTTTATTTATTTATTTATTTACTAATAATATATAATATTAGTATAGGTCTTAATACCTATTATATAATATAATAATTATTATAACTAAAATATAAATTTTAAGTCTATATTATATATAAAAACATATAGGAATCTTTAGTTAAAATATATATTATTTATATATATAGTTACTTATTATTCTACTATCTAGGTTATTATACTTATTAAGTATTTAATAAACTTAGTAAATTTATCTACTATAAGTAGGATAATATTAAACCTATTTTTTATTAGCAAAAGACCTATAATAAAGTTTAAATATAATATAAAAGTAATATTTATAAAGTTAATATTAATTATATATTATTATATATATAGCCTTATTTTAACTTAGCTTTCTAATACTTCAGGTAGTTTAAAATATATTTTACTATATATTTTCTTATATTACTAAAGAAGATTATATTTTATAAATATTATATAACTTATATAGTCTTACGTAGGCCTTTTTATTATAGATTAATTAGTAAATTTTATTTATTATATTCTTAAGTAGGTATAACTAGGGGTTATTATTTATATTATAGTATAGTAGTAATATTAAGGTATATAATATAAAGCTTAATAAAGTATTTAAGCCTCCTTGCTTTATTTATTATTTTATATTATTATATATATATTAAAACGTCCTATTTATTAATATTACTTTTATAATTTAGTATTAAAAGTCCTTATATAGGAAGTATAGTAGTTTAACCTTATCTATAAGTATTTCTACCTCCTCTGTTATTATTTAAGGTACTAGAGGGACTGCTTCTATTAGGGATTCTAAGCTTATTTTATTATTAGTAAAAATCGGAGGATTTTCCCAGTAGCTATTAGTTAATTATTATTCTATAATTAACTTCTAAAATAAAAGTTTTATATTTAGTATCCCCCTATTTCTTTAGTTTAAGTTTACTATTATTTATTCCCTAGCCTGCTAGTACATTATAATAAAGGTTTAGTAAGGTATTTCTTTATTTAATAAATATAATAGTACATTAGTGTTTATTTCTTTAGTTAGTAAATATAATAGTATATTAGCGTTTATATATTTTTACTTTTATAATATCTAATAATTATCTAAGGTTTTTATTACTTAAAATATAATTACTAGTTTATTAACTAGTATTTACCTTTTGGTTTATATAATCCTACACTTTAAAATATATTCTATATTATAGTATAGTTTATTATTATATATATTTATAAATAGTCTAGTATATATAATATTTTTAAAGTACTTAAACTAAGGCTGCTGTCTTTAATTTTATTACCCTATAATTATACTCCGCTAACGTTAGTAAATAAAATAGAAATAGAATAGGTTATATTTATTTTTCTATATTTAATATAAGGTAATACTAAATCCTTATTTTTACTACTATTTATATATAACTTAAAAGGTAAGCTATAGTTAGGAAATACCAGCTTTACTATATTATATAGCTTTTTTTTAAAGTTATTTATACTTTTAAATATTTTACTATAGTATCTATTACTTTAAGTCTATTTTACCTATAGCTAATTAGTTTTTAACTCTAAAAGATATAATATAATCTTAAATATATATACTACTTATTTAAGATTCTTAGGTAGTATATATTTAAAACCTTTAGCTTTTAATTTTAAAAAGGGTTCTATAATTATAAAATATACTTTTATAAAGTTTTTATAATAGTTTATAAAACCTAGCTTACTTTCTAAATCCTTTAATATCTTTAGTATTTTTAACTTATATATTACCTTTGTCTTTTCCATTAATATACTAAGACTAAGTTTAAATATAAAGTATTTAAGTACTTTTAAGCTTAGTTATATAAAGTAGTATTTCTTTAATATTATTATATATCCTAAGTTTATAAATATATATAATATTATATTAAAGTACTAAAGGTATTTCTTTATATTTAAAATATATAATAATATTATTAATATATATAAGATAAATTACTATAGGTATTATTTAATAGTAATTTATTTAATATTAAAAAAGTAAGCTAGTTAACTAAACTTATTATATTAATTATAAACTTTTATAACCTTAGTATAGTATAATTAAAGGAGGTCTTTTAATAATTATTTTTTACAATCAGTTATTAAAAAAACTCTTTTATTAAATCTATAACTATAAAAACTATATTACTTTATAGTAATAATAATATATCCTTTTACTTTAGCAGAGGATATATATTAAGTTCTAACTTTATATTTACTTATTATAAATCTATTACTAATTATAGTTTACTACCTCTTTATATAATAAAGGTAGGTAATACTACTAGGGAGGGTTAGCTTAAGGGTATATTTTCTATAACCTTAATCCTTTTTAAGGGATTTAATATTTTATTTATTACTATTTAATTATAGTATAAAAGACTATATAGCCTTTACTATAGGTCAGAGATATTAACCCTTAGTTTAAAAAGAATTAGTATTTATATACTATTATTAAAATAACTTAACCTAAGATAAAAAGTTTATTATATTTATAAAGAATAGCTAATATATACTACTGTTATTTAATATCCTATATATCTATAATATTTACTATATTTAAGCTAACTACGGAGGTATTTTATAATATAATATAAATAAGTATTTATCCTTATACTTAAGATCTTTATTAACTTCATTTAGCTAATCTACCCTTAAAAGGTCTATTAAGGTAATTCTTACTTTTTATTTATTAAATAAGTCTTAATATCCCTTATAAACTATATTAGTTATAATTATCCTATATATAATTATTAATATATATAAATAGGTATATTACTAAGATTAATTATTAATAGGTAAACCTTTTATTTTATAATAATTATATTTAATACTAATATAAAGGTTAATTTTAAAGGGTTTAATAACACCTATAGCTTTAATATATATTTATTTACTTAAATAAAAACTATTTTTATACTTTTATATAAATATTATACTCTTCTCTTAAAAATAGTATAATATCTTATACTACCTATAGAAGGTATAATTAATAAAGGTATTTATATACCTCCTTTATTAAATAAGTTATAGGTATTAATTATTTATTAATATTAAGGTAATTTAATAATATACCTTTTCCTTAGAAAATATATAGTTTATTAGGTCTTAGGAATAATATCCTTAGTAGTAAGCTATATAAAAGCCTATTAATTATTATATATATTATTTAAAAGGAGACTATACTATTATTATTAATTTAAAAAAAAGTTATATAGTAGTTACCTTAGAGATTTATAAATCTTTTTTCCTATATTATTAATATAAATAGGTCTTTGTAGGCAGATATTTTTATAAAAGGGAAAGTATTTTTTAAGTATTTATACTTAATAATAAATATAAAGGAGCCTGTGTTAAGTAATACTTTAGTATAAGTCTTAGCCCTATAGTATATTACTTATAATTAAGTATAAGTTTATAGTTCATAGATAATATTAATACTCCTTAAAGATAATTTTAAACATCCTAAGTTATATAATTTTACTAATATACCCACTATAGCTGCCTTATTTAACTAGATTAATTAATTAATATATAATAAAGTAGGAAAATACTTAATATAATATTATATATTATCCTCTACTATAGTTATAAGGAAATTATAGTTAAAAGCTATAATAAAACTATTTATTACTTTACTAAAGGTTAAAGAAATATTAAGTATAATACCTTTAGCTAGCTATTACCTTATTAGTTTTTAAATTATATAATTTAAAAAGGGCTTCTACTATAGCTAAGTATATATTATCCTTATTTAACTTTTATTTATTATTTACGTTTATTTAATTATTATTACCTTCTTTAAAAGTAATATATACCTTAACCTAGGCTAGTATTTATAAAGCTTTACTATATTTTCTAAACGTAAGGTATTATTAGTCTTAGTCCTATTAAAAGGGTATTATATATTATTAATTTACAGCAGTAGTATTAAGCCTATATTATAAATAATATATTATAGCCAACTACCTCCTTATTCCTAGCAGTAGTTATAGTCTTTTTACATAGCTACTATACTTTTATTTAATATAGTTATAGTTAAGGTAATTGTAATTATAAATAAAATATTTAGTTTAGTTTTTTACCTTTAGTAGTTTATTTAAGGTTTATTATCCTTAGACAGCCGCTATATATTTTATTTAGTATAATCCTATTTAGTATAGTTATACTTAAGGTAATTATAATTATAAATAAAATATTTATTCTAGTTTTTTATTATTAATAGTTTATTTAAGGTTTATTATCCTTAGGATTTTTATTTTAGGGTTATATAGCTTAATACTATCCCTTACTATTATATAATCTAGTCTATAATTTCTAAAGGGTGTTTTAAAGCTTCTATAGCTATACTTAGTTATAAATAGTATTATTTTAATATATTATTTAATTTTATTAAGTTACTTACTCTTTTACTATAAGTTATAACTTTACCTTATTTACTATAATATATTAATAATTTACGTCTACTAACTTAGCCAGGGCTAAATTAATACCTAAAATCAGACGGCGGGCCTTAGTATTCTTATTTATTTCACTAGCCTTATTATATAATACTAATTTCTAATTAATATATTTTTATAATAGTAACTTAGCTTCTTTACTAAAGAAGTACTAGAGGTTATTAGCCTTTATTATAATAGCTTTTTAATTATATTAAAAATACTATTAAAGAATATCCTCTTATACCTATAGGCTTTATATTAATTATCTCTTTATTTTATTATTTAAAGATTAGAATTAATAATAGCTATTGGTTCTAAGGGTTAATAAAATATTAAAAATAATATTTTATAGTATTATCTTTTTACTATATATTATTACTAACTATTTTAGCTAGCTAATATAAGTAGAAATTAAGGTATATAAGGTATTTAAGGCTAAAATATTAGCCTTAAAGAAGTAATAAAAGGCTAGTATAGCTAGTAATAGGTTATAGTATAATACAGAAGGTAGGAGGTAATTATTATATCCCCTATCCCTTTCCTATTGCTTATTTTATTAGCCTAGGGAATTATAAGTTTTTAGTAGTTAAGTATTATACTAGGGTATAATATTATATAATAGTTAAATATTATACTAGGGTATAACATTATATAAATAATATTAGTTCTATTTTTTTATTAGCGATTATATATTTTAAATTCTTACTTAGGGTAATATAAGAACAGCTAGTTTTTATTTCTTTACTAATTATTTTATTTAAGGGTCTTCAGTAAGTTAGCTAGATTATAATTCTAAAGTAAAGGTTCCTTTATATTATTTATTATAGGTTCTTTACTAAAGTAGGCTATTATTTAGTCTATAGCCTAAGTATTATTAAATATTATTATATAAGTATTTAAAGCTGCAGTCTTTATTACTTAGTATTTTTACTAGAGTATACCTTAGACTACTATAGTAGCTGTAGTTATAAGCTCCTTAGTAAAAATAAGGATTAGTTTATAATATTAGCTTATTTATACTTTTGCTAATACTAAATATATTAAAATAGTATTTTATAAATATTTAGTTTATAAATATATTATAAGTAATTAATATCTTTTATTTACCTCTAGCTTTAGATTAGGTACTGCTAATAGATCTTAAGGAGGAGGATTAATAATAATAGGTAATAGAATATAATTATTACCTTCTACAGAAGAAGTTTAATTAAATAAATAATATTTATTATTTAGTTAAAGTATTATTTAAATAAAGCTTTTTATCTTAGGTAGAGTCTTTAGTAATGCTAATTTTTCTTATTTTATAAATAACTATTATTATATACTTTATATTTTTATTATATATTTTAAATTAATAATAGACTACTACCTTAAGCTTTTTAAGGACCTTATATATATATTATAAAGAAGTAGTAGTTTAAGGTAATTAAATGTTTATATTATAAGTAAATATTATTAGTAAGATATTCTTAAGCGTAAGCTTTTATTTAAGTAAGTATTATTCTTTTTTTATTTAATAAAAATAAAGGATTAAGAGAAAAAGTTATTAAAAGTAATAAACAGGGGTAGCTGGCTATAGTAAAGGTAAAGGTTATTAAAGGTAGGAATATTTCTTCTACTAACGTAAGAAGGAGTAGGTTATTACTATTAGTAATAGTAAAGGTTATAACTAGTAGGAGAAGCTTAAAGATATCTATAGCTATAAGTAGGACTATAATAGGTAATACTAGTATAGGTAGTATAAAAAGTTAATTTATTAAAATATTAGCAGGCTTTAAGTATATTAAAGAAGGAGCTATTTCTATATTTTTAGTATTATTATTTATTTAACCTAAGTCTAAGGGTTAAAGTTATATAGGTGTATTTTTAAGTAGAAAATATTTTAATATATTTCTTAAAAGATTAAGCTATTTTTTATTTTATACTTTAGTATATAGGGTATTTATAAGTTACCGCTAGTATTTCCGAAGATTATAGGTTAAGTATTAGGTTCTTTAAATCTCCGTCCTTTTCTTTTTTAAGGTTAGCCTATGTCTAAAGGCAGGGGCTAACGGTAGGGGTTTATTTTAATTAAATAACTCTAGAGATTAGTATTTAAAAAGTAAAGTAATTACTACTATATTAGGGTGTATATAAGGAGGTTAGAGGAAGAGCTATTATATTAAAAGGGTTTTACAGCAGGGGACTAATAATAATATATAATAAAGCTTACTATTCTATAGTCTAGGTACTTAGTATCTACTTATAAAGGTAGGCGCAGGTCATGTGACCTCACACTTTAAGTGACACGTTTGACTCCAGTCGGTATCATGGCTTTCGATATACAGACTTGCCAGCAACACATGGTTGAACACTGATGTCATGTTGCTACCCAGCAATGACCACTGCCGAAACAAAACAAACAAATTGGGCTTAATCACGATGTACTCATCTCATGGACAACAGTTCAATTCAACTGAACTGAACTAAACTGAACTGAACTGAACTGTGTCTTTCTGTGAGCAATTGCCCTTGCAGACGTGCCTGGCGCAGAGCTGCAGAAATCAGGCGGGTTTCGCACCCCCTGCCGGCGCCATCCGCAATATCCCTGCTCGCCAATTTTGCGACGGTTAGGATATTTTTTCTTTTCCTGCGTGCTAGCGAGAGCGAGATTGGACGTTTGTTGATCGTCGGAGAATGAAGAGACAAGGCTGTTTCGAGTGAAAGATGATGTTCCTGACTACCGAATCCCTCGCGCGGAGTACTTGTGTGTGGTTAGTCGTGTATGGTGTTGCGTTTCGAGACTGGACAGAAGCTACTCGTGCGGTACCTGACATTATGCGAAATAATGGCTGCGGCATCGACAGGGAGCAGCATAAGCCTCATGTACTGCGCTGTACCGTACCGGTCTCGTATGTTCCATAATCTGGATAATACCCGATGGTGGAGCTGGGCCTCCAATACGAAGTTCCATGCGTACGTGTTTTTGGCCGGTGAACGGGAGCCGCAATACCGGTAGCCCGCTGAAGATTCGTTTCGATCACTCGCGATGCACTGCAGATTCCCAAAATCCACTCGAGTATAAGCGCATGCATCTGTGGCACCTCACCTGAGGTTGATCGGGTTCGGGTTCCTGTGCAGCGTCCACATCCATCGACCTCCCTTCAAGCTTGGGCATAAACTCTCACCAAGCTCGACCCCTTTCGTTTCCACCTCAAACTGCAGCAATGGGCCAATGGAAGCGCTGTGCCTGCGCCTAGTCGACGCTAGACAGCTTCAGGACCTGCCTAATGCCGCCCGACTAGCGGCGGTCCAGCACTATCGAGCGCTACAGCCGGTGCCTATTCGTGCTAAGCGTGCTAAGGGCGCTACTCCAGATGTTCGTTGGCCTCGTTGGCCCGAGCTGCGAGTGCCTGGCTGGGAATCAATCAAAACAAAGAGGCACAGTGAGAGAAAAAAAAAGAGTGCAGCAGAGCCCGAAAACACCATCACCGCAACTTGTTCCAGCCATCTGCTTTTGCTACCCAAGTCCAACCAAGTCTTACCTGCAGCATCCACTTCTGCTCAGCCTGCTTTTTGTTGATTTTGTTTCGTTTCTTTCTTTCAGCCTCCCTTTATCTCTCTCTCTTTTTCTTTGATACAGAGCAACAATCGTCTTCTTCTTCTTCTTCTTCTTCATCTTGGCTCCTTCAATCGTTGGCGCTAGACCAGCATCTTGTCTCGCATCCTCGCTTGCTGCTCCACCTCGAGGCCACCCCCTCCCTACTAATATCCCACGCCCTAGCTCTTCTGGGTCGCTTCGGCTGCCAGTTTCGTGTTTCCCCAAGGAAGCCGTTTCTTCGCCTCGCCTAAGGCCGTCAATCCCTCTTCTTTTCTTTTCTCCTCGTCCGTAGGCCACTCGTTTTCCGTGCATTTTATTCTCGCCAAGCTTGCCCACGGGGTCGCTTCTCCCAGCGTCGACTCGCGTCTGACCTTGGAGCTGCCTGGGCGCGATATAAAAAAGAAAATAAAGGGAAAAAAAAAGACAAGGAAGAAACAAGGTCGAGATTCGCCAGGTTCGAGGCGGTCGGAGCACCACGGAGCAACTTGGACCAGCAGCAGATACCGCCAAAACCGCTGCTTCGACTCACCGGCCTTCTGTCACCCCTTCCCGGGCATCAAGCTTCGCCATTGGGCCTTACCTTCTTTTATTTTTCTATTTTTCTCGCCATTTCTAGCTTTCATTCATCCCTTCGACGGCAGCCTGCGACTTCCTTTTCTTGAATCGTGGTTGTGTTGCTGGGCTTTATTTTTCTTCGCTTCTTGTATCCTGGTTGTTGCTCTTCTCTCGCCACGACTTTTCCCGACATCGCGTTAATCTAATCTTGCTCGACTTCGCACGACATTCATTCAATCGCTGCCTAGAATTTTAACTGCGTAGCTTTTTTCGGCTTTTTGGTTACCACGGTCGTTTTTTGTTTTCAGCTTGCGTTTATAGCATCTGGTTCCAGCAGCAGCACCTTACGAAACTCGTATTCTCATCTCGATACCGCATTGGCGCCGCGACTCGCTCGACTCGACCTTGCTTCGACTCTCTGCGATAGTTTTTGGGCTTTTTACATATCGAGACATACTTTCAGCTTTCCGCGCGCTTAGGATTTGGGACTCGTTGGGCATTCCTTGGCCACCGCTAGTTTCTCATTCGTCAAAATGGCCTGCGAGACAAGCCCGGCAAGGGCTCGTGGCCATAATGGAGGATCACAGCCGAGACACAGACAATGGACGCTCAGGAATGCATCAATAGCCATGTTGTCAATACTTTCTGGCTCCGCTTCAGCACAAGACTGCATTTCCTTGAAGGGATCGACAGCATGCCCGGCCTTTCAAGCTGCTTCTGTATCCACCAACCAGTCATTAATCGATACTTTGTGAGCTGCTTGCCCCTGTCCGGATTCAGGTAATCAAGTTACTAATGCCCGAGTTACAGCTCATTCTTGCGATATGTCTCTGATAGAGAGACTTTTGACACTCAATTGACTAGTTTTGTCAAAACCACCTATCTTCAAGACAAGTAGGCAACTCTTCCGGGTACAGCTCAGGTGTCCCAATGTACTCACCCGTGATTCCTTTAGATTCCAGTCAACCTTTGGCTGCCACAACATTAATTATACAAACCCCAGCGACATGTACGCACGCTACACCACGACAGTTATATGCAGCTCCATTGTCCAAATGTCTGCGGCTGGCTGCGGCGTATCAGCATCAAACTCGCAGCCCATCTGCGCCGAAACCTGTGCCGAGTACGCTCAGAGCGAAGCTTACATCACCGCCGACACGGCTCTATGCGGGAACCCTAACGGTGACCTGAATAAACTGATTCGAGCCGATTTCACTGTCTGTGCTCTCCCTGAGCAGGCCCTTTCCGGCGGCTGCATCGTGGGCGTGGATAATGAGCCAGATAACTGTGGATTTGGTAACAGCACCATTGGTCTCTGCTCATACTGCGGTGCCGGCGGCATCAACTCCACGGATACCTGTTGCTACAGTGCCGGTGCGGAATCTCGGTGCAAAGGGGTCAAGCTGCCCGATATCACCGCCACCTTGACCTTTACCGCGCCCACTTCGACCTCGACACCGACAAGTTCCCCATCGGCAGCTGCCAGCAGTGGCGGCAGCCACCTCAGCGGCGGTGCCATCGCCGGTATTGTGATTGGTTCCATTGCTGGAGTTGTCATTCTTGCTGCTCTCTTGTTCTTCTGTATTAGGATGATGAGGCGCAGACCAAGCAGCGCACAGGGTAGCATCTTCAACCAGCCTTCCCCAGCTCGCAAAGGACCTCCCATGAGCCAGGACGGCGCGGCGCTTCCCCGAGGATATGAAATCCTTCCCGGTGGTCGTATCGCGCGCATGTCTGCTTTGGAGGGCCATTCAGGCAACTCTCCTTCCCGCCACGGTAGCTCTCCTTCCGGCCGCGCGGTGCCGTATGCCCCCAAGGCTGGAGATCGCATGTCCTCGTCCGAATTTGGCGACACTCCTGAGCCCGAGACTCCCTATACATCACTCCGCGGTCCACCGATGACGTCCAGGAGACAAGGCTCTCTATCCAGTAACTCTATGCTTGGAAGCGATGTCCCTGGTAGCCCCATTGGATTTTCATCTCCCGGCGGGCTGGCTAGTCAGCAATCGGAGCAATTGCCTTTCTTCAAAGACTACTATTCCCAAGACGACATTCACCCTGGCGAAAAGGTTGCCGTCCTGTGGGCTTACCAGCCGAGGGCTCCGGATGAGTTTGCTCTGGAGCGTGGAGATATGCTCAAGGTCGTGGGCATCTGGGATGACGGTTGGGCGACGGGTCTCATGGTTGATCAGCGAGCGGAGGAATGGGAGGCGCGGAGACAGGCGCAGAGAGATAGCGGCGTATCGAGCTCGTCCGCTCCCAGAGACAGTTCGCCCCAGGGCCACGGCGACCTCAAGGCATTCCCCCTCGTGTGCGTCTGCCTGCCGGAGCACTGGAGGAAGACGATTGAGGGAGACGCTTCGACGGATACTGGAGCCAGCGGTCTCCACGGGACGCCTGTTTGATAAATTCTCACTGTCGTTTGATGATGTATAAATATTTCCATCATTCCTCTTCTCCTCACCCACTCTCTTGATTTCTGGAACGACAGGATATTTATCCCCTTCGACAAATGTTGCATCATTACATATATCAACCGACTCGATTACCATCCGGATGCACACATTCCTCTTGACGAAGTACATGAGAAGCACTCTCACAATGTCCCAAATGTGGGACAGAGATTGCGCCGCGTTTTGATACATTTGCAAACGTTTTATTTTTTCAAAATACCCCATTTCAGGAGCGACGAAGTTGATGTTTAATTGGAGACGAAGCTTGAGACGAAGCAATTCGCTTAATGTTTTTTTAGCCGGATTTCGAGAATGGCGCGCAAGCGGAATCATTCTTGTCACTGGGCTGGGCTACATTTCTCTCTCTGAGCATGGAGTTGTGATGGAGCTGAAAGAGTTGGAACAGCATTTTACCGCTGATATAACACTGAGGTGTTGCGTATTACAGTACAGGCATGGATATACAAGGGGCGTTGTCTCAGATATACTTGCCTACTTAGTTTCGATAGCAAAAAATGGCCTTTTCTTTTGATGTGGACATTTTTGAAGCGTGAAGGTGTGAGTGACGATTTTTGTTTTTATGATGCGATGTTTGGGAGGGATTGTGCTTTTGTTGAATGTTTGTTTACTTGAGAATGTAAAATAGTATATGTGGAGTTTGGGTTACCGTAACTTGGGTGCTAGTGGGCGGATCACGTTAATTAATTGGAAATCGATGTGCCATTGACTTTTCGAGTGCCCTTTGACAGCTCCCCGAGTGCATGTACCGGTACCCCGTAATCTTATCGACCGTTTGAGGAGGGGCATTCGAGCTTCTCCCACCTCTACTTCTCACTTTGCAACTAAAACTCGACTTGATTCATCGCCAGCTTCACCAACGACCCAGCTTCACATAACTTCATCTCTCTTATAGAATTCATTTTCGAGTAGAGAATTGCCTAGTAATTCTCCGCTGGCCATACTCTTGCTTAACTTACGAGATATCGTCCAATTCACGCGCAATGGACGCCGAGATGAAAGCTAGGGCCGAGGCGGCGGTGCCCAAATTCAAGCTTCTCAAGGTTCTTAACCAAGGTACGCATGCCCGCATTCTTCAACTTATTCACAGCTACACCACTTGATTCTTTCTTCTGATCTCTACATCAATACTTTCTTAGCCTAAGACTAACAAAGAACAGATCAAGCAGGCCGCCGCGTAGCTCTCCACGGCACAATCGACGACCAACCCGCCGTCATGGTCGTCGAGCGAGCCACGTTCCCCTCGTCAGAAGTGTATCTCGCCGGCCTGCCCTCGTCGCTCTCGCGGCTGCGGAATCTAGGCGCCAACGACATTTACGCGTGGAGCATGGCCAGGACGGGGCCTGTGGAAGACGAGGTCAAGCCCGATGGCGACAACGGACACGAGAATGGCGTCGACTTCTTTGCCGACTTGAAGATCAACTTGATTTATCCGTGTACAGAGGCCCACGTCAAAAAGTACAGCAAGCAGGGCGTGCGATTTGTCACGGAGACGCCCGAGATTTACAAGAATCACATCCGGCCGTTTATGCAGCAAAAGAGGGAGCAGGGGAGACTAAACTGGGTATTCAACATTATCGAGGGCAGGACGGAAGTGGAAGACGTAATCTACAGAACCAAGCTCGGCGAGGCCGGCGACGAAGGCTTCCTCCTGCTGCCGGACCTCAACTGGGACCGCAAGACGCTCGAGGGCTTGCACCTGCTGGCGCTGGTGGAGCGGCGGGACATTTGGTCGCTGCGGGATCTCAAGAAGAAGCACATTCCCTGGTTGGAGCACATCAAGGCCAAGGTCACCAGCGCCACGACCCAGACGTACCCGAGCATCGAGGAGAACCAGCTGAAGCTCTATGTTCACTATCAACCGACCTATTACCACTTTCATATACACATTGTTCATGTCGCGTTAGAGGCCGGGGCCACGCAAGCCACGGGCAAGGCCGTCGGCCTAGACAGTATTCTGGAGACATTAAAGGTGATGGGGGGAGACGACGAGGCGGGCATGGATGCGCTGTCGATGAGCTACACGTTGGGCGAGGCAAGCGAGTTGTGGACGGATATCTATGAGCCGCTTAAGACGAGCGGTACAGCTTCTCGATAGCGAGAACGAGGTCGTTGACACCGGGGCCGTTCGGGCAGTCCTTCCATTGATCGTCGTCGCGGATGCAGTAGACTTCGTTGTTGAGTCTGATGGTGCAGCTAATCGTCACGTTGGCCTAGAATAATTCGTTAGATTCATTGTCATGGCATCTTTCCGATCACTCTCGCGTTTTGTTAAGGGGAGGCGTACCTCGGCAGACCGCTGGACGCTGTTTCGCAGCAGCTCTATACCGTGGGCAGTCTCGTCGCGGGCGGCGCATTCGTTGAGCTTGTTGAAGTCGATGGCGTGCTCGAGGGCGCAGTCTTCGATGAGCGTGCGATCGGGGATTTGGGGGTAGTCCTTGGTCAGGCACATGACGAAGCCCAGGTAGATCTTGGGGTCGGGATATAGCTCGTGGGCGCAGAGTTCGATGATGTTGCCGATGCACTCGGAGGGGCCGTGCTTGCAGTCGACGCCGCCGTTGGCAGTGGGCCTGAGTACCAGTTTGTTAGCATGGATGCTACATGTTGGCGATAGACAGGATTGCGAAATGACACGGATATGGGAGAGCTGGGTTGACATACTTGCCAATGTACGAGAGCTTGAAATCGACCTTGTCGTGGATTTTCTGCATGACGGGCAAGATCAAGTTGCGGAGAGCGTGCTATAGAGAGAGACGATTAGACAAGATAGAGTATAGGGATAGTCGCGTTGATTCTTCGCATACCCTAGTATCAGGACACTTGCTGATGATGTGCGCTTCAAATGGGACGAGGCCATTGACGCTGCCGTCGTCTTGCGTCGGCGCGAGAAACTCGGCGGCCTGCTGCGGCAGAAAGGGCACTGCGACGGAGTGTGTCCAGAGGTGAAAGCCCACGAAGAAACACATGATGACGAGCAGCAGCTCACGGGCGCGGTAACGCCGAGGAGATGCCATGATTTGCGGTTGATGCTGATGCTGATGCTTCTCGTCCATAATGAGGGCGCGGGATGGATGGCGGTGATGGGGGTTAAGTCAAGGGCGGGTGTTTTGTTTCTGTCGGTCGGCACAGAAGTTCTCAGCTAAAACTGGAGATGTAGCTGGACGTAAATCAAGACTATCTTGCTAAACAAGAGAATAAAATAAATATGATATCCAAAATGATAAAAAGAGTTGACGATGGCGATGCTTCTTCTTTGGAAGCTCTTGAGCTTCGCGCGAAGATGCTGCGACGAGATTGGACGGAGCGCATAGCGTCATGGAGAGGAGCGGTTGCGTTGCTTGGGGATGGCGCTAGGCCGAAAGGAGCGCCGCAGGGGTCGCCATTGTGTGGAAGTACTCGGGTACCGATGCACCGATGTGGCGATGTACCATGAACCTGAGTTTTGAGGTTGAAGGATAAAAGTAAAAGAAAATCGTAGTATTCTACGGAGTATAGGTTGATACCTAAGGTAGTATTCAATGTCATGGTCTATACTCCGTACCTCGTGTTTGACATCTTTTCATGGTCGATATCTATTTATAAACTACTAGTAGTAATGAGATAAGCAGTGATGCGGAGTACGAAGTGCAGAGAGGGCTGTACTCGTATCTTGGACAGTCTAACATCAGCCCAGCGCTATCTTTTAGTACTTTAGTACGACAGAGCACAGGCACTTACTGTAGCACCAAGGCAGCAGTAATACTGTAGCAATATGTTCGAAACAACATAATCAACTCAACTTGCCAGGTACCGCTCAAAATAAGGCTTCGTCTCGGTACTTTTTTGAATCATGCAAGGCCCGGCCCGGCCTATTTGGACCCAATGCAACAAACATTGAAACTAGCTGCGAATCAGTGATCTTGAAGCCTTCCAGAAGAGCCAGAAGAGCCCCATCTCCAACACAGATTCGCCCGCAAAACCGCCGGCATCCCGCCCTAAGACCCAGCGAACAGGAGAGAAAAAAGAGGGAACGAGCCCCCATAGGTTCCCCTCCAAAAGGCCACTAAAACCGATGCTACGTTTTGGTCGGCTTCCAACATTTGCTCCATAACGCCTCACATTCACTGCCGGGTATATTTTTCTTGCTATCTGCCATCTCCATCCTATTCAGGGAGGTGAGCAACTTTGTCTGTGTCCTGTCGTCCTGCCTTTTGGATATCGGAAATCTCACCATCAAGAGTCATCTGGCGTCTGTGTGTGGGTGTGGGTGTGCTTTTTCTTGGTTTTTATACCCGGGTGGCTGCTTCTCTTTTTTTTGCGCCCTCCGCATAATATCATGAGATTCCCTTGATAGCGTCTTTTCTTGCATTTTCGCTGGTACATACAAAGCTGTAAAGTCATGGCCTCTTACACGCATATTCACCGGTTCTTGGAGCCGCTGAGCATCGACGTCGATAGGTCGGAGGAGCTGTCGCGGAAGTTTCTGGACAACTTTAAGGACCTGGCTGCGAATTCGAGGGATCAGTTCTTGCCTACGCCGATATCTGAGTCTATCTTGAGGCCTATCGCTGAGCAAGGAGGTGGAAGGTGAGTGATTCTATTGTCTGTCCTCGAGTGCAGTTCAAGAGTATACTGCACATCGAGTCATGTACAGCTTGGTGGAAGTGGACAGCATAGGGCTAATGAATTTCATGATATCTAGGCACCTAGCAATAGACATGTAAGGCAACCTGGCCTCTCCAACAAGAGGATTTCATCAAGAGGGGGCTGTAGAGCCTTGGATCGTGTATACTAACCCCATATTGCTTAGAGGAGGGACAAATCTTCGAGTTGGCTTCGTCGAGCTGCATGGTGACCACCAAGATCCTGCATCACGTGTCCAGCGACCACTGGAGAGATCGTGGCCCATTGACAACCATCTCAAAAACGACAACGCAAGCAGTCTATTTTCATGGATAGGAAGATGCATTGCCGACGTTGTGGACGAAGGCTGCAAAACATTCGACATCCCCAACGATGTGCCCCTGCCCTTGGGCGTTACTTTCAGCTTCCCCATGGAGCAGCGATCCGTCTCTCACGCCTTGTTGATGGATATGGGCAAGGGATTCGCTCTGCCGTCTGGCATCGACTTGGGAGCTTACATCGAGCAAGGCTACGCAGACTCTGGACGGACTGAGCTACCGCCAATTAAAGTCACCGCTCTTGCAAACGACGCCGTATCGACGCTGGTGTCGTGCATCTTCAGCTACGGCGGCACGGAGCATCGTCGAGCAGCCATGGCTCTGATTCTGGGGACGGGATCTAACGCTACGGTGCCCCTGAAGCTGGATCTGCTGCATCCTAGCAAACGCCCGCAGATGGTGAGCCTTCTTCCCGGCGAGGAGGTTGCCGACGCCAAAATTGCAGTCAACACCGAGTGGAGCATAAAGGGCACATTGCCGCCTATGGCAGAGGTAAATCTAGTCACCAAATGGGACGATGTCTTGTCTTTGCAGAACGAGAGGCCTGGATTTCAACCACTGGAGTACATGACGGCAGGCAGATACCTGGGCGAGCTGGCGCGAATCATCTTGGTCGATTACCTAGTCAACGAGTCCAAAGTAGCCGTCGAGACGCTGCCGAAGAAGCTTCTTGAAAAGGAGAGCTTGACGACGACGTTTCTAAGTCATTATAAGCCGCTGCAGCCTCCATCTGCCCTGCTAGAGAAGCTGCGACAACAGATCCCCGAAGACGCCGATTCTTCGTTCTCGTGGACAGAAGACATCGCTACGGCACTGTACCACATTGCAAAGGCTATTGAAGTGCGGGCGTCAGGCATTATCGCCGCCGCCATCGTCGCTTTGCTTACGCTTGCAGACGAGTTACCCGAGGAGGCAAACGCAGGCGCAAACGCAATCGCAGATACGAGCTCCCCCATTCGCGAGCTCGGCGTAGGTTATACCGGTGGCTGCATAGTTCACTTCCAAGATTACTTGGCCGACTGCCAGCAATTTCTAGACGAGCTGCTGGCACGCAGATTCGGTGACAACGGCCGTCTGCGAGTCGTGTTGAGTCCTTGCCACGATGGCGGTGTTACGGGAGCGGGTATCTTGGTGGTTGCTGAAGCGTCGTCTAGTAGGAAGAAGTCGGAGGCATGAGCAAGGTCCCTCTTTTCTACTTCCTCTCCTTGATTTTCTTTTTTAAAACTCTTTTGTTTTTTTGTTGCGAAAGCACAGCGTAGATGAACGACTTAGATTATCGAGAGCCAGAGATGGATGTGGCTTGTCATGACGGGATAGAATAGTGCGTGGAGCGAATCCAGGGCTTGATGGATGAGAGATGGGCGATATTGATGATTTTGAGAGGAGGTTGATATACCACCTTATGTACACGCATATATATATACGCTTGTGTACGCCATGATACACGATACATTGTGCCTATTAAACCATAAGAGAATTCTGTGTAACTATCAATCAGTCACCCTTGACGTTCGCTGACAGTAACGGCGGTATAATATTGAAAGGGAAATACTATCCAGCACCCCAGCGACTGCGCGAGGTTCAAGTGTAATGCTAGAATATGTACCTAGTCTTCCAGCAAGTGATAGATATTTGGCTCTTCAAATATCTATTACTTTCAGTTACTATCAATATTTTACTCCAGTATCCGCTACTATCACTATCTTTTCCAGTATCTGCAACTATAGTTGTATTCACCTAGTTTCTGGTATTATCACTTACTCCTAACCAACATGTATGGAGCTTTAATTTTGAAACACAGGATGTTAGATAGTAGACTCGGAGTACTGGCTAGCACTTTCCTATAAAAAAGACTATAACTAGATAGGCGCTTGGAAAGAGAGGGTATGTCATCGGGCTTCATAACAACATGTTTAATACCGAGTTACTTCAGGAGACTCTGAAGCCTTGGGCAGAGAAAACCTGGTCTCGACAAACACCTTTTGCATGCCTTCATCCTTTGCATCAAACTTTGCATATACCTTGTCCAGATCCTCGAGCCTGACTCTGTGAGACACCATCTGCATAGGGTCGAGCTCGCCTTTCTGGATCTTGGCAAGTAGTTCGTCCCAGTATTTGTGCACCGGTGCTTGGCCGTTTCCGATGAGTCGAATACCTCGCTGCATGAGTGAGCCAACGTTGAAGTGATTGGTCTTATTCGATTGTTAGAACATGGCAGTTTGAGAGAGCGATCAAGGCATGGACTTACATATGCGACATAAACTCCCGTGACGCCGCAACGACCATAGTTGCGCACTCCTTCAATCATCTCATTGAGAATCTCGCTGGTGTCAGTCTCAGCACCAATCGTCATTTCCAGCCAATGCATCCAGCCCTTGGCGTATTCTCCTGCCGCACACTCGATGGCGACGTCTGGTCCCCGGCCGCCGCAAAGCTCCTTTAATTTGCTGACAACAGTTTCCTTGGAAGTGATGCCGTGCGACAGCTTCTTATAGTCTACCAGAGTAAGTTTGTCGCTGTGTTCGGAAGGGAAACGCTGTTTGATGAAAGTGAGCCGCGGTTCAGTGTCTACGAAAATAATTTTGGAGGCTCCCTCTCCGAGGGCAAAAACACCAGCCATTTGTCCGATGGGACCTGCGCCGAAGATGGCCACTTGATCGCCTTGATAGACGGCTGTGTCCTTGACGGCGTGGTAAGAAGTGCAGAGAACATCAGAGAGATATAGCGCTATACGAGGAGTTAGCGTTCTGATCATCGAGAACTTCGCGTTATCAAAAATCGAAATCATGCTCACCTTTTTCGTCCGACACATTATCAGGAATCTCCAACAAGTTTACATCACCTAATGGCACACGGACATATTCTGCCTGGCCACCAGCAAATCCGCCTGTAAGGTGAGAATACCCAAAGATGCCTGCCGTCCTCCCGCCATACAGGCCCTTCATAGTCGTGTTTGCGTTGGTCTTTTCGCACTGCGACGACAACTTTTGCTTGCAGAAGAAGCAATCTCCGCAAGCAATTTGGAAAGAAGCGACGTATCTCTTCCCGACCTGAACTTTGGTGACAGCGCGGCCTACTAGCTCTACGATGCCGCAGAACTCGTGTCCTAGAATGTCGCCGTCGGCAAGTTGCACTACTACGCCATGGTAGAGGTGTAAATCTGAGCCGCAGACAGTGGAACCAGTGACTTTGAGAATAACGTCGGTATCCTCTAGAATCTGGGGCTTCGGGACCTCGGCTTGGCAAATATGTAAGAATATTGGACAATTATTGACTGTGGAAAGGGATTTACAAACCAATCTCGACTTTTTGCTTTCCCTTCCAAACCAAAGCCTTCATGGTATCTAGCGAGTCTTCTGGGTAGTTGGTGACATCTTGCTCAATTATGGCATTATCATCATGCCCAATAACCTTTTCAGCAAGATATGCTGCTTTTGAAGTTGCCATGGTTGATAAGAATTAGGTAGAATGCGTGCGTTGGAAAGGCACCGTAATAGGGCTTTGTTGCTAACAAAAGCGAAATACTACGTGAAACTGCTTTCTGTAGGAGCTGCTTTCAATTAAATACCAATCTCCCCGCACGATGACCCTGGAATGTCCAATGGGCTTGAAATCAATATGACATAAGAAACATGTGTTTACGATTATATATGACGATGAGAATATGACTGTGGGTTGGAAAATGGCGGATGTCAACGCAACGTCATGGATTTCTAGATGCACCCCGACTATCAACATGACGGTTTTCTTGAAGCACCCCTGCCATAAATAAGATGGATAAACAAAACTATATAGGTGATTGCCATCCAATAGGATTCATTTATTTTAACCAATTTTTTTGGGTCAGCGACAGCAAACTCTCTTTGGCAATACCGTGTGTAAGTAGTGCATGGTAGATAGAGCATGCGTCCAAATTTGTGGCCAACGCAACGAGTATAATCTACTACTAAAGATCTAACAACTCTTGGTCTATATGACTGCGTCGCTGGATGCAAAAAGTCAAACTAGTTTTAGTATGAAGAAAGAGAATAACGAATATTCGAATTCCACTTAGTTACCTAGGTATTTAATGTCCGGTAACGTTCAGAAGTGAAGAAAACTACATGTACCTATCCACACAAAAAAGTCGTCGCCGTAACAAAGCGATACGTTCTTAGGCTAAAAGACCAGCTCTCTAAAAATAGACCATGCTTAAATATTAAACTTGACGAGTTGTTGCATACATATATCATATCTAGCTTAAGTGAAATGGCGAGACACAGGAATCACTTTCTATCTACTGAGTCTTTCTACTACATTCTATCATCGCTACTTTCTTTTGATATCTACTTCTTCTATTACTACTACATGTGTGCTCCTTTAGTATCTAGTAGCCTCTGGCCGTGGATTGCCACTCCCCTTCATTTTGTGCCGATGTTTACATGTTTGCGACCAACAACCGAATCCTTCAACGCCAAAATAGAGTCTAGCGGCTTTTTACAACCAACACATGAATCGCTTCACCGGATGCCGCGGTTCATCTTTCTCTTCAAATAACGCTCAATCTGCGATTCAGTTGACTGCCTTCTTCATATTCGCGCTGCCATGTACTCTATTTCTTCGGATGCTGGAAATAGATACTACACGTGCCTCTGGCTAAAGATGTAGCTCCAAGCGCCTTGATCCAAATGCTGTTGGACGGCACTCTTCGAATGCTGGTCACAGATGCCTAATTTAAGGGACATGGGTAGTGCAATTTCACGAGCTGGAGTGGAGCATCCGCGCTCTGCTCTTTTTAACCAGATCCAAGCTCCCTCTCACGGGGCCGTTCTCTTGTTCCCCTAAGTTTGGCTCATCAACATTGAGATACTGGCGTGCTTTGTTCAAGCGCATCTGAACTCGATGCCTCTCTGGGTTTATTATTTGGTCCGTCATTTTACGTTTTTGACACCTCAAAATACCTGATTTAAGAAACTTGACCGAAGTTTTCAGCGCTAATATCCAGATTAGCTATGGAGTGTGCTCCTGCAGCCACTTGTGTACTGTCTAATACTCTCAAGGAATGCTTGGTATGGGGTTTCAGGGAATGTTGATATTACTGCTGCTTGCAAGTATGTGTTTTCATTTTACCCGTTCCAACGTCTGTATGAACAGACCATTTAACGCTTTCTATGATAGTGCCACATTCTATGAGAGGGTCGGATGCAGCCTCGGTCTTGATATGATTGCCATGGGACAAACTTTTACCTCGCCACAACTTCTTTCCGAAGTTTGCACCAGAACCTGTTGGAGCGATCTAATGGCCTTGAATGAAAAACAACGCTCCGTTTGCGACAGTTCAGACTTTCTGGGGACAGAGGATTATAAGCTTCCTCCAACCTATGTTTCGGACCTTCTCTTATACACGTTTCACTACTCCTGTGTGAGAGACCCGTGAGTGTGGCTTTGCCATGATTACATGTCCATCTTCGCTGATATAGAGCGATTAGGGCCACGAAAATTTTCTGCTCTCCGTACTTCTTCAAATGGAACACTAAAGAGAATGCAACGTCTGCCGAGCTGTGTTCGGACTGCAACCTGCTCGTTCAGCAGGCTCATTTGGCTTTTCCTATCGGATACGATGATGAATTGGCCAGCGCACACTCGTCACTGGCGTCGTCGTAAGTCCCTCCAGAATGCGCCCTGTTTGTGATAAGATGATTATTGGAGTTGACCGATCGATAGATGTGGAGTTGCCAAATACCCAATCACTTCTCAACCTCCATACACTTTAAATGAAGCAACCACTGCCACGATGTAAGTGTGAACCGTGATATCCTCCCATTAAACGTTGCATTTATTTACTCAACACGCTTGCTGATCGCGTTATAAAGAACGGCTCCTCCCAACAATCCTACGCAGACCGACTCCAGATCTGCTTCTTCAAGCTCGAAACTCCGTCCTGGTGCGGGATACAAAAAGGGCCCTGGCTTCCATATGGATAAACCAGTACCTCAACGTATCCCCAACAAAGTTACCAACAAAGTTACCAACAAAGTTACCAACAAAGTTACCAACAAAGTTACCAACAAAGTTACCAAAACACATGCGACAGTTGTCCGCATCCCATACACCCCGAAACCTCTGCCTCTGGCACCCGGAACCGCGGATTCCTGCAAGTCGTATGAGCATTATAGGGGGCCCTTATATTTCCCCAAGGGGAAAAACGGGAATGGGTGTCTGTGGCTTGCGTCGTTATACAGGGGTAAGTTATTATTTTCTCTCTTGTCCCCCACGACTCGATAGCTGCGTCTATCCATTATCGTGCTGCCGTTCCCCCGTTTCCTATGAAAGACACGAGACTAATTTGACACTCAAACGTCAGTTGATATTGACGAATTTATCTCGTGGAATCCGTCCCTCTCTTTCGATGAGTCCAACCCATCGGCCTGTGCCCTCTCAGACGGCTATCGCTACTGCGTCAGCAGGCCCGAAAAGACGACGAGCAACTCCTCCAACATCACTACAGCCTCTTCCACTAAACAAAATTCTTCAGAGCCAGCAAGAATCACACAATCCCCTGGTGATGGCAGCGACAGTGAGTCTATATACCAAAGTGCATTGTTACTCGGGAGCTTTATTATTCTGGCCCCGTGATATATCTCTGCGAGATAGATGTTCGGATAAATAGAGATCGCTAACATTTATTAGTGCAGAAGAAACTTGAGAGCCTCTAGAATGGCAATAAATGGGTGAAGATGCGGTAACGCAGCCATTTCCTGCAGCGCAGGTTATCAGCCCGCATCTGAGTGTGGTTACCGTGCTCTCGTCAAACCCCTCGACCTCAATTTTACCTGAGCATCATTTGTAATGAACTTTCTGCTAGGCTAAAGGATCAAGAGTTGCTGAGGCGTTCATAGATTTATACTGTCAGTGGTTCGCGTTGTACTCTCTGAAAGACATAAGACAACTCCTCTTGGCAAATGCACGTTATAATTGGCCGTGTAAAAGCTTGTTCATTATTCCACTGATAACGGCGACTAACCGCCTCTAGAAAAACGCCGGTCAAATGACTATGCGCACACCATATCCCTTATGCTGTGTATACTACGTCTATCGAGTGACGGTCTATGGAAGCCCAAATCACTGCTGAGAAGCACTGAACTAGGGGCCAGTTTCCATCATCTCATCTTGGCTGCCCACTTTGTCATCGGATTCCTGCATAGCGATCTTTTTGGCCCACCGTACCAAGGCCATGACATGATGAGCGATGCTCTGTCGACCGTCCATGGTGGCACCGTCTAGCCATTCTGTTGATTCCACCGGTAGAAAGCTTCCCAGGTCAGCGGTTTCATCCCTTGGGCTAAGAGTCTTGAATCGGCGATGAAATGTATCGGTAATCGTAAGGTGGAAGAATTTGATGTGGTGCTTTATGGCAACAATAACAATGACACTGTCGATTCAGTTAGTTCAAGAGACTTGTAGCGGGGCCTAGAATAGAAGACGAGGAAGGAGTGTAAAGGGGACTGGAGGTATCTAGAGCAACTAGAGGAATCTAGAGGTATCTAGAGGAATCTAGAGGAATCTAGAGATATCTAGATATCTAGAGGGATTATATATGTCAAGGGAAGTGGGGAGTACTGATATAAGCTGGAGATATTGCTCAAAAAACTTACTTCTTGGCAGAAACGGACACACCAGAGTCTCTCATAGCCAAGGCCACCCCAACAACTTGGCTCAAAAGGCCATCAGAAACAGTTGGTTCGCCATTTTTCACGTGCTGGAATAGACGCTTCGACTCGAAAAGGGCCACTTGCTTCCGCGAGGGTAAAACTGCAACTTCAACCCCACCCTCATCGAATGACCAGGAGTTTTGTCCCCAGTGTATACGCCTGTTATTACGCAAGTCGATGGAGGGTTTTCAATCCAGTGATTGACCAAAGGCAATGATGGTTTCGATTAGAGCCTTTGCAAAGACGGCCGTGTACTCCGCAACGAGTGGCTCTTCTACATGCTCGTGATAGATGATGCAGTCGGTTTGAGGGTTTGGGCGTAAGCCTGCTGGGATTAGGCCGTCGTTGGGAGCTTGCAATTTCAGGGTAGACGCCAAATGACCCCAGATGTGTCCAATCACGGAATTTTGATAGGAGCGAAGTATCTCGCCCTCCCACATCTGGCCTAGAGTTGCGTTGATCTCTCTGGGACCCTGAATCAACTCGTTGATGATATCGTGCCACTCATCCTTGACTGCCTTGACACGTGAGATTTCGCTTTGGAGGAGAGGAAGAACTGCGTTTGGGGGTTTGCATATGACCCGCAAAGCGAAGAGGTGGTCGGCACCCCAGTGATACGCGGCAGTCTCCTCGTGAGCCGAACTCTGGAGCGCCTCGAAACTCTGGGCTTGACGAGATGACGCAGCCTCCTGGTAGCTGCTCTCGTTCTGAATAGAATCGTAGTAGGCCATTGCAGATGAGTGCCGGACTGCGAGAGAGTGCGACTTGAGTGTGATGCTGAAACTTTGTTGCATGCAAGATTCTGTTTGCTTTTTATGTCCAATGCGCGTGACTTTCTGCCACAGGCTCTACGTCACCGCCAAGGGAATGCAAACGCATCCAAGTTGTTTGTCTTCACTTGTCCGTTACCTACAAACACAATTCATTTGCCTCTATGCAGGTCCTTGAATTCAACATTAGTGTACTACAGGGTGATTTGAGAGCAAAAAGGAGAAGGGGACTTACATGTATTCACTCGCCTTGGACCAGCACCTTGATATACCTCAGGTATGCAAGGTGTTGCTGAAGTGTCGTAGGAAAATATAATGGTTAAAATATTCTTTATATACTACTACCTAATCAAATGCTTAATTTCTTAAGTATCTACTATCATTACTGGTTTCTTTTAACATTTACTACTATAACTACTTTCGTTTAATATCTTCCATTATAGCTATGTTCCTCTGCTTATTAATACAATAGAATCATAGAGATTATCTTTCGTTCTTTTTCCTTTTAAAACCAGTCACAAATTCTTTCAGAGAAGCAACAAGCTCACATGCTTACGCAACACTGGAAGCTGCTCACCCAACACCGGAAACTTCTTTATAGAAACAGACACGCCAGAGTCTCTCATAGCTAAGACTGGAGTGTTATATAAAGATATAATGGCCGAAATATCCTTCATATACTACTACCAAAGCAGATACTGGGTTCCCGAATATCTGTTATTATAGCCACTTTTTTCTAGTATCTGCTACTATCGCTACTTTCTTCTAATATATTCTACTATTGCTATATCCCTTTACATGACACTGAAGGCATCTGAATTTGCACGCTATAGACTCATAGTGTATGCACCTCTTTGTTCAGAAAGATGGTATATTCGCGGCTTTAGGCTTTATATATCTTTGCTGACCTCACTTGTAATAATTGGCAGGATGAAGCAGGATTGAGAGTAGGCGTGGGCGGAAAGTGTCGTATGGCTCTAATGGCACGCGGATATGGCAAATCAGCAACGGTTGCTGCGCTGACTTGGCAGGTTGGCGGGAAGGAAAGTCAAATTTGTTGAGGTAATTGGACGAAATATGTGCGGCAAAAAGGTGGACGTATTCATCCTCGCGATCTGTCACTACCACCTGAGGCTAAGTATGATGAGTCAGTGGATGTATGAAGGTGACAATGCTATGGGGAGACAGCATACCCAAAAAGTAGACCTGGACCCTCTCGAAGATTTTGTCCGGTACCGTTGGTTATATGCAACTGCCAACAGGAGGGCTACTATGTATGGATCATGCAGACGGTTGGGTGGCGTAACTCTTTTCACATGGCGGTCGTATATTCCGTTAGTTTGCTTGCTGAAGCGTTTACCACGGTAGGGTAACATTTGTTCATAGCGAAGGGATTTGATACGCTCGCAATCGATGCAGACGAAGGCGATTGGCGCCTTGCCCTTCTCTAGAGCAGCTTTATTACCATGCCTGCTGGTGAAAAGTTGACATGGGAGACTGCTGACGCAACGACCGTCATAATGGAAGCCAACTAATGTCCTATGTAACCGTTAATTAGAAGGAAGAAAAAGAAGAGAAGAGAAGAAAGGAATGGAGCAACCCCTCCTCCTATATAAAGACCTACCCGTAGGGCCTCAGTGGACAATCATCAGAACCGACGATGTATCTGATGGCAGCATCGCGGCGTTGCCAGACCTCATTTGCAGCCATCTTTCTCATGGAATATATAAACCCTTTTGTAGCAGGAATTCCGCCCACTTCGTCCAAGTGTTCTTGTGAAGGCGGAGGTGGTAGAGAGTCCTCGAATGAACACTGCAGCACCTCAAGATGGCGGCCGGTCCACTCCAGAGGGTGAACCAAAAGCTTGTCCCGCGGATGCAGCCGGAGAAGCTGCTTGATAGACAAGGCCTCCAGGGGAGGCCTTGATTGCGATGGTTGTGAGGTAGAACCCATGGAGAAGAGCTGTGTAAGAGAGGTTTGAAGTGGATATGATGCATCGAAGGTTACCTCTTGGAAATGGCTTGAAGCTGTGCAGTGGCTTGCTCGGGCCAAATTTGTTCCAGCGAGATTACATCAGGATTGACGGATGCTGTAAATTTGGCTTTACACTGGAGACTCAGCACTGCTGCTTGTATAAATACCAGAAAATACGTCAAAAATCCATGTAAACATGCTTGTGTACATCGTCATGACCCCGAATCTGCGACCTGTATGGGCGTGAGAAACACTGTGTTTCAATGAATCCAAGAGACATGAGATATATTAGTGTACTCCAAGTCTACAAGAGCCCTGTAAGCTAAGCTGATGACCTAGATTATAGACATCATAACACTGTATAGGATGGAACCTACATGTACGAACTAGGTTCCCGTAGTCCCTCAGCTTATCCCCTTATTAAGCACCCCCAAACACCAAAAGGCTTTGAATACTGACTCTTCCAAAACCACAATGGCGCATCAGTCCCGACCACGATGAACAGGAAATTCTGCCACGACCATGACACTAATATGATCAGCGCTGACCCCAGCTTCAGACAGCAGCTGCAAAACCGCACAAAGTGTTTCTCCCGTGGCAAGAACATCGTCCACGACTAGCACAGATGCGCCTCTGCGAATCACATCCCGCTCCATCTCCATTTTCTTCTCTCTTGAACTGTTGGGTGTTGAATGTGAAATGTGCGAGGGCCTCTTGACAACAGAAACAACGGGCGGCGGGAGCTTGCCGGCTTCACGGATCAGTACCAGTGGTAAATCTATCTGTGACGCCAACGCCGACGCAAAGATAAAGCCTCCAGCCTCGCAACAAACCACTGCTCCGATCTTGTTCCAGTCACCAGCAAAGTGGCTCTGAAACAGAGACAAACACAACTTCAATCCTCCCGGCTGCTGGGAGATGTCGAGCAGGTGGCGAAACTCGATACCTGGGCGTGGGAAGTCGGGTACCGAACGCACCATGTTGGCCAGCTGCTGCAGATCCTCGTTAAAGAAGGGAAGCAAACGACGTTGACCATACTCTTCTGCCATTTCACTTCCAGGCGTGTCGTTATAGAAGATGAGATTCGGGCACCAGTCAGAGTCTCGCTCGCCATTGGTGCCATTGATACCGTCCTTATCCTCCTGATCAACAACCCCATCACCGATCTGACAACCTCCATGAGCCAGCCGTGTCTCTCCTCTTGATCTGACACGGACTTCGAGCACTCTGCTGTCTGGCACCAGATGTGACAGAGCTGCAACTGGAGCCTCGTCTCTCATCCCGGTGATCAATAGCACGTCCATATCCACGGCGCCATGCACTACATTCAGAAAATGCTCCTCTGGCAGCTGGGGTCGCTGCCGCACTTGCTCTTGGAAAAATGCCGTCAAGGCTGGCCGGTGTTGCTCCTTGTAGGCACGATCTTGGAGTAGAGAGTCCAAGTCAGCACCGGTGGCCGCCGCATATTCTCGCTTGGTCACATCACTAATACTAACTACCCGTGCCTTAGTGATGGGAGAGCTTGTATTGAACATGGATGCCCAAACGTCAGCACAATAGTCTTTGCCGGCACCATGTTCTCCCGTGGCAAGAACGATGAGCTTTGGCTCTATCGGCGCCTCTGGGAGCGGACAGGCATAATTCAAGACCTTACGTGGGTCTGCATGTTGTTTGATACGAGCCAAGCGCGGCCGGTTTGGACCGAAAGCCTTCTCCGCTAGATCCGCATCTCTGGGGTCCGGTCCGAGATCTGCACCGTAAACTCCTCTAGCCAGGGGCAACAGAGTCCGGGCAACATGATAAACCCATTGTACAGTAGCTTGAGCAGTTTCGGTTCCATCTTGGTGACGAGGCCAGACGCCGGTGATAACGCAGGCAAACTCCCAGTCACGACAACCGAAAGCCGTGGCGTCGGGGGCCACATCGGCGACCGCTCCGCCGCCCTGCAGCAGATGAAGATAGCAGAGTGTCGTGGGACGAGATTCGACAGCTGCTACCAATATTGCGGCCACGTCTGCAGCTCCAATATCTTTCAAGAAGAGACACCGCTTGAACGAAGATGTCTTGCCGCCTCCATGTCCTCCATGCATTCCGGACACGTACATCTCGGCGTCAAACAAGCCGACGCTGTCCACGACCTTGAGATTGCATTCTGGCCCCAGAATTGTATCAGCAAGTGTAGGAGTTTCTGAGACTGACTTGGCTGTGCAAGCTTCAATCGTAGTAATGCCAAGCTGCAACCGTCCAGCATCGCAATACAAATACGCATCTGCAGAACAGTTTCGAGGAAGATTGCTGGCGATGAGCCTATCAAATTCGGTGAGTCTACGCCGCGCTTCAAAGTCATCATCCAGTGAGACAATCCAGTTTCGAACTGTATAGACCGGAGCCGGATACGCTTTGAAAATGACGCTCGTCACGATGCCAAAGTTGGTGCCAGCACCTTTCATTGCCCACAGCAATTCGGCTTCGTTTTCCGGGCGGACACCACTGGTCGGCCAGTATTCATTTGGTACATGTCCGACACACAGGATCTGGGCCGAATCAACGCTCACCATTATGAAACCGACAATGGAATCACATGAAAGACCATGAAGCCTGGCCAGATGCCCGAGGCCGCCTTGTAACCACAAGCCAGCGCCCACGCTTGGACGAGCTCCGAGAGGCACAGTCAAACCCGCCGCCATGGCCGCACGAACGATGTCTCCCGTCTTGCAGCCAGCCCCGGCGAAAATCAAGGAGCCAGGCTTAAAGTTGGGATCTATCCCATTATCTGTAGGAGCCTGAACATATACTTGATCAAAAGCCTCCATGTCAATTGCGACAACGTTGGGCCAAAGACAGTGGCCGCTATGACTTCCACCAATGACAGTCAAACCAACTCCGTGCTTCAAAGCCCATTGAACGCATATCTGGACATGTTCGATATTTGTCGGCCTGAGAATTGAAGCGGGACGATGGAGACGAGCCTCCCAGTTCTTCACAGTCCTGTCCTCTTTCGCCAACGACACTTGCGCTGTGAGTTCCGGCAACAATGTGGCATGGTGATTGAATGCCATCATAACTTCAGGTGCACTGAAGAAGAGATGGCCTGGGTGAGCTTCCTGACGGCGACCCAAGTCGCGACACACCTTACGCCATTCAGCGTGGACAGCCTCGTCCGCGTCTTTGTCTTGCATAACAAAGCCTACAATGAAAGAGGAAAAGTTATTCAGCATCTTATCATTGTCTGCAACACGAACGGTCCCAGAAGGGAATGAAGCCGTTTTATGGCACACTAGGCCACCAAAGTCGACACCATCACGATGGAAGACTACCACCACCCCGCCTTCGGGTTGCACAGCAAGCATTTCCAGTGCTCGTTCGATGAACTTGCGCTTGGGTGTCATTCCATACATACTGTGGCAGAAGAGGATGAGGTCGAACTTTTCTTGGCCGTCATTTGCATCAGTGACGGTACTGTCCAGAGTAAAAGGCACTTGATAGATGTCGGGGTGGCTTTCTAGACAGGGGAGCGGAGATTCTGTCTCCAACCATTCTTGCAATTCTGTGGCATATAAGCCGTTTGGTTCGAACGCAGCGTACTTGTTGATCTTGCGTCTTTGATCATCAGGCAAATATCCAAGCACGCTCTTGGGACCAGGTCCTATCTCCAACACCGAGATGCGGATTCGCGAGTTGAGCAGAGGAGTCAGCACTTGGGATAGCTGAGGGAAAATAAAATCTTGGTACGTCTTCCATCCGGGGCCCTGGAGCAAGATGTCAAAGCCAGCGCTATACTGTTCGTCGGACAGGAGCTGCGTCGGGGAAGTAGCTTTTTGTCTAAGAGCCCGCTTCAGAGCGTCGAGAGTGGCCATTTTGGTTTGCTTTGAGAGAGATTTTTGCACTGGTACGGATGTTGACAATCGTGATGGAGGCATGATGTATTGGTTGCTACGAGAGGGGGGAGAAATACAAGTAGTTGTGCAACACCACGTGAATTTCGTGTTACTCTTAGTAGTCGTCCCGGAGACTGCATTACAGACCTCCTTCCTCTCAAAGAGTTGTCCAATCTCTAGCTTGGGCGTTGTGGAGACGAAATTATGACAAAGTCACTCATAATTCACTAATACCAAGTTCATTATTCAATATGTATCATCTTGCAACTGTATCCTACACATGACTGGACGTGGCTTACGTATAATGAATCATTGTATTTGAGAGATGTTTAGAAGAGGTTATAATTATAGTTACTAGACCTATACCCCAAGTATTTAGAAGCAGTAGTGTACAGCTTTGAGTTGATTGAAACAAAATCAGAAAGTCGCAGCATAGCCAGTATACAGTAGACAAAATCCCTACTTCCTCGAAACAAATGTAATAGACATGAAAACTATTTCTTCAGCGAATGAGGCTTTACCTCGTGCTTCTGCTCGGGGGGCCTTTTCACCGCAATAAAGTAGTTTTGTCCAGTCTCAGAAACGGCGTGAACCGCAACATCTTCGCCAAAGGGCCATTCTTCAACAAACTGTGCGTCACCCCGACGATCAAACTCTGCATACTCTGTTGGATCGAGAGACACATGCGCAGCCGTCCAAGCATCCGCACGATGAACGTACGTCCCTTCGATTTCCGTAGTCTGCGAGCTGCCGCTACGATCGGCGTTGTAGTCCACCGTAATCTGCAAAAGGTAGTGCAAGAACTTTGCGCCCTCGGGCAGCACTATCTCTCCATCCGCCGTTGCAGTCAAAGCCTCGTTGTTGGGGGTAGTGTCGATTCCCACGAGAAACTCATGCCCATCAAAGGAGCGAGCGAAAACCAGCACGCCGTCGCCGTGGGTCCAGGGCTTGGCTGGGTCTTCGTCGGCGCGGACGCGATAGACTTCAAAGTCTTCGGCTGTGAAGTTGACGGCTTCCAGGGCGTGGCTGGCGTATTTCTTTGCTGCGGCGAGGGTGCCGTGGGTTTTGAGGACGAATAGCGTGCGGTTGGCGCCGGAGGTGTCGTGGGAGTAGTCGATTACGGTGAGAACAGTGTGAAATAGCTGTTCTGGGACGAGTTTGGATGGGTCGTTGGTGGTAGCCATGGTGATGATGGTTTCGTTACTTGGTCAATTTCAACTTGTGAAGTAGAATATAGTTGCGATACTTTCCTTGATTGAAACACCACACATCTACCTCGCAGTATTTATACAGAAAATGGGCAATATTGCCACGCCTAAATGGTGCTACGATCGTCATACGATGATATCTGAAGCTAGCGACACTTTTCATCACCTGACTATAGCTTAATTAGTTTTCATTCTAAAGAGGTTCAGTAGAGCTGAGAAACTTTGTTTAGAAAGCTCATGTTTAGTCTCATGTGAAATCGGATCATCAGGGCTCAAACTTTGTGGCTGAAGGGAAATGAGACTGACAGAATATGATGGGTGGGTTGGAGAACGTTCATACGATTTATACTCTTTAGTGGCGTCGATGATCAGACGGGCTGACAGATGAGTGCCGAAATGCTAGCCCACTGTAGACTAGTTGTTGAACTGACGATTTATTGCTGGCAGTTTTTCGCGGCAACTACAAAGTTAGAGGAAAGTTGCCTACGTCTTAAACCGAGGCATATGTCGTTACTTTTGCTATCATCTTCATTTTAATACTACAGCATTTCTCAGATTATGAATCGTGATTCAGGTGACTCTTGTAAGACCTCTCCTTAAGGAGGCAAGCGGAGGACAGAAAAACCGAGACCGGGAAGATTTTGAACACCCACGAGTAAAGCCATACGCCTACAAAACGATTAGCTGCTATATCTACATTTCCCTACTATATCTATATTTCTCTAGTAACTGCTACTATATCTACGTTTTTCTAGTAACTACTGCTATATTTATATAATAAAGTTCGGGTGCTGGCTGAATAGGCGTTGTACGAGTTGGTTAGGTGCTCATATTACTGAATATATATACATATTCATTTTGCAGTCTCGCTTTTTCTGACCTTCACTTTGGAGAACTCTCATCGAGCTGCTTACGAGGGAAAGCTTGTTAATTGACTGACTCGCTATAGGCAAACTACCTGGGTACTCTTATAAACAATGTTATTTCGCTAACTAGATGCTAGGCGTTGCGCTTAATCCTGTTATAAAGCCAGAGAGAGAAATATGATCGCGATTGTACCAGGAGTCGTAAACGAACCAATTGTTGACAAAAGACTAATCGCTGCTCTGGTTGATTGGATCGTGGCACCCATGACATAAGGATGAGTAAATGGCCAGGCTGGCCCTCGCGGTCTAAGATAAGTATTTGGTGATAGGGTAGCTAAGGATATGGATTATTGAAATAAGATGCCTAACCTTGCGAAACTCGTAAAGCAACGTCGTGCGCTGTAAACCAAAAGGAAAGTTGGCCTCTCATTTCATAATGCTTCCACCTTAACTTCTTATCTCGAAGATGGAGGTCGTTTTCCAAATCAAAACTAACATACACGCTTTTGTGCCTTTTCCAACGAGATTTCGTAGTGCCGTATGAGAATTTTAATGGCCGATTATACATTTGAACTGAATCCAAACCCAGGCGGCATTGTCCCAGGGCTCTCTTCAAACCATTGCTATACTCGATCATTATGCCTTTGCATAGCTTAGTTGTATCATCAGTAAAGACAAAAATATTTTGAACATTCTCCAACGACGCTGAAGAAAAGCAGCCAAAAGCGAGGGGCGACTTTTTTGGTGTAATAAAACCACGAGTTATCATCTTAGGCTTAGTGTTAAGCCCAATATATGAGATAGGATCTCCGCTAAGAATGTTATGGATAAGCAATGGATGTTCGTCCTCCATTGTATATAGTTTTTTATTGAGCCGGAATTTTTGCCCATTACTTGGCAGAGTACCGATTATAGATTGACCAGAATTCATCATCAACTAAAGGTTATTAGATCTAATTTGAACCAGCAAATGGTATTTGAAGACCTACTGTAATAGTAAGTGCTGACTCTGTACGACTATACCGCCTAACACAGATTTCGTTAATCTTATCTTCAGCCGTTAACGGTATATAGTTCCAAATTAGGTCGCCTTTGTAAAAATTGTTCAAATTGTCATAAGTCTCGAAAGCAGGGAAGCTTTTTTCGCCGTGTCCATGGATATACACTATACTTCTCCAGTTTATAAAGAAAGAAAGTCCTGTGCAATACCTTGGATCTAAATTGATAGCGACGAAACGTGGAGATGCAGGAGATCTAGGCAAATGTACCTTACGCTGAAACCTCTGAAGATGGAGAAAGTTTTTTATGGGCATCGGCGCGCTCCAGATGCTGAGCTCTGATGACACAGGGATATGTAAACGACTCATGCCAAGCTGAGAAAGTCAGCGGATATTAAATTCAACATTGCTCAAAACCCGACAGAATATGTATAGTATTTAGAAGTACATACCTGAAATTCCACGTTGATTGTTTTCATTGTCTCTGCGAGTTCTATGATGAAGACGTGAGGATTCTCGGAACCATGGAAATCGTCATTTGCTGAAGATTTAGATATGCGTTCTATCGACTTAATGCCTCGAGAATCGATTTTTAAACAAACATAAAGGCCGGCAGTTTGTTCGCTTTCCACGAACTTGGGAACGCTGCCGCGAGACCAATACAGCACTTTGGAAAGTGAGCAGGTGACCGCTTCGTGTGTCTTTGCCGAATCCAGTTCCTCCATAAGCTGAAATATGGAACATAACCTCCAGAGAACGTTGGGTTGAAAATAGCTCTGTATCATCGTGACGATTTCGGGTGGAAGTACCTTATGAACGCCACATATTTTGCTTATTATGTGCGGAGGAGGAAAAGCACTATAGCTAGGCAGCTCAAGAGGTTTCATCTCTCTCCAAGCATATCTCCAGGTTGCTCCAAGCCAAAAGCGACTTAAACCTTCTTTGGAGAGGCCGTCCTTAAAGTCTTGTTTGCAAATTCCCGACTCCGGACGGCAAAGGTCTGTTAAACAATTCATATGGATTGTTACGCTTTCATCCACAATACGGCAATAAGTAAGATATGGCCTCTCCCAGCATAAATACTTGTAACCTCCTTTTATCCAAATTCCTTCGCGTGAAAACTTGCCGGCGTCATATACGTAGGCACTTTCGCAAAATAGCACTGTAAGTGTTAGTTGTGACGTCTTTTGAGGGTTGGAAATATTTCCTTACATGCGTAAATACGATCATCAGGTAGAAAAAGCTGTCCGCAGGCACCACACTGTGGGTGGATGCATATATGTACGCTACCAGCCACGATGTTGTTCGGCGGAGGCCCTCCCATGTTTTGAGGGTGTTGAGGGTATTCGCAGATTCTCACAATATTATAGGGAAAATAGCAGAAAGTCGGTATGTTGGAAAAAGTAGGTACTGAACAAGTAGGGTGCTGACCCAGAATTTAAATAATTATTAGAGCCTTGCGGACCCGAAGATGATGAAAGGACGCATGTTTGAAGGATGTCGCGGCCTCGCGTCGATCAACAAAGAATTAATCTACCGTGGCAAGCGAAGGTCAGACAAAGCGAGACCGTAAAATGAATACGAACATAGGTACATTTAGTAATATGAGCACTTAATTAACTCACCTAAGAGTGTTTTTGTAGGGAACGCTGATATAGCTAACACCTGAATCTTCATTTAAGGTATATATAGAGTAGCAGTTACGGGAGAAATATAAATATAGTAGTAGTTACTAGAGAAATGCAAATATAGTAGCAGTTATTAGAAGAATATATATATAGTAGTAATTACTAGAGAAATATATATAGTAGTAGTTATTAGGGAAATGTAGATGTAGTAGCTACTCTTTTTATAGGCGTATGATTTAACTCGAGGGTGTTCAAAATCTTCTCGGTCTCGGCTTTTCTGTCCTCCGCTTGCGTGGCAATCACATGGCAGGTCGAGCCAGACGCCCAGGGCAGCTTGGGATGCCGCCATGTACATGCCTACTTCATGTTATTGGTCCTACTCAATTGTTGCCTGGAGATGCGAGCGCTACAATTTCTTTGTGATATGATTAAGTTCCAATTAGCTTTCTAGAGTTGTCATTATTGGCCTACTCTTTTGTCCTGCCTACTCTATGGAATGCTGGATTGCCCCTTGTCCCTATGTTTCAACAAAGAACCGTTTCGTGATAAGCTTGGCCTTGTAGTACGGTGCTCCCTCAACCCAATCTCAGATTCTTTGTAGTTTGAGCTTTCTCATGGCTCTCTGCTAAATTGCGCTTTGGCGCTGCTCCCAACATTGAACTTGCCACCACCAAATTTCCCTTGACAGCCAATTATATATCGAGATGCGTATGAGAGAAAATGTGTTAATTTGGTTGACTTAATATGCGTATACGGCATATTGGTTAATTCATAAATTATGTGTCATAGAAACATGACGAACGCCTGTGGTGCTTTCTCCCAAGCTCATCACTCACTGTCGACACTTGCCTTGCCTACATCTTCAACTTTTACGTCCTATTCGCTTCCCAATATGCTAATGCATCCGCACCGGCTCGTCGCATAATAAGCTATCGTAAATATCAGTAGCTATCTTCAAGTTTACGCCAATGGACAAAGAGTAAGAATTGTCTTATGACTGTTGCTATTTGCAAAGGGCAGTCCAAGCCTGCCTGAGAGGTCATTGTCAACTTGGTTATCTCCAGGTTCGAGCCAATGGCAGCACGAAGTAAGCTCTCATAATGAAACAACGAAAAAAGTGGCGCTGTTGGGAATAAACAGAAACAGTCCCGCTAGACCGTCAGTGTCAGGCTGTCACGGAGAAGCTCCATTCTATCCGTGATTACGAGTTACCTCAATGGTCCTCTTGCAATAACCATGTTCATAGTAGTCCATCTTCATCAACTACCGTGGTTGATATGTACCTTGTACAATGCGTGGCTAGGGATACCGGAAATATCAACATCATACCCCGAATGACTAAAACCAGCTCCTGCGGACACGATGTAACCTGCCACTTGAATCGTAAGGCGAGCTAGCTTGATGAAGCCCTGTTCGGAAGTGTCAGCTCTTTCTTCCACCAATTTGATGCGGACTTTATTCGTTGCGGAAGCCCGCGTAGAGGCAATTGGATAACAAAACACTGCTGCCAGCAACATACTCGTATTCGTCCGGGCGATCGCCCACTAACACTAACACGAGCTTCCCTATCCGTCCCAATGCTACCCGTCGTATCCCCCTAGACGGCCGTTCTTCGGTCGCAGCACAAGGGGGCTCTTTAAGGTTCTGGAAGGTCTTTCTGATTGTGACGCTGAAACGGACAAACGGTGCCGGCAGTGGAGAGAGTCCCTTGCCATTCTGAGCATTTGCAGGTTTCATGGCGGCTTTGGATCGGCCACGATGTTTCCGAACGTGGCAGGTCAGTCCATCAACGCCTGTCACCGCCTTCCGACGATTCCAGCAAGATCTGCAGAGGTTGCAATGGAAGTATCGCGAGAGCCTCGTTTGGCTCCGGGCCAGCGAGAGCCGGACGAATGTAAATAAATAGGGAGCTGGGGATGGCCATAGTTAGTTGTAGACTGGTACAGTTCAATCTATCCATCATTTTGCAATTAACTAGATTCACCATGACTTCGTCATCTCGCTTCATCCAGATGGCTCTGGCCGTCACCATTGCCAGACTGGCATCGGCCCAGACAAACCCAAACGCACAAGGCGCTTGCGCAACAACAACAGGCGGTTCAAATGCATGCGGTCCCAACGGTTCCGAAGCCTGGCTCAACTCTGGCCTTAATGGCAATGGCTGGAATCCCCCCTTCTTGGACATCAACAGCTTGTCACACATCAGCCTGTCAGACTACTACAACGGCGTCGGTGCACCTTGCCGGCAGTATGATCAGTACTTCCAATCATCTGGCCAAAAGTACAACATCGATCCCGCCATCCTGGCTTTCATCGCCATGCAAGAGTCTTCTTGCAATGCTGATGCGGGCGGCCCAACTCCTGGTCTGATGCAGTGCGATCCTGGAAACTGCCAGAACGGCCAGAGCAGCTGCCAGTATCCCATCCAGGACAATGTCGATTGCGGTGCCTGGGTTCTTCAGTCTGCCCTTGACAACACTGGCGGCAATGCTGTCCACGCTTTGGGCTCATATAATGGATGGTTCACAGCTAGTGATGGCACTGGGCTCAACGGTGGTAGGGGAATCACGCAGGACTACCCCTGCTCTCAGGAAGGAAGGGACCACGGAGATCCCCAGAACCTTAACTATCTCCACGAGACGCTCAATGGATGGTTCCAGGGCAAGGACATGTATGGCTCTGACGCAAATCTCGATGGATCGTACAGCTGCTCGGGAAGCTGCAGCGACGGTGGTCTATGCTAGATGATGATATTTTAATATTTAATGCATCAAGAACTTAATGTTGACCAAACCCAACTGGATGTCAGTAGAATCGACTGTGAATGTATACGACCTAATTATACCGTACAGATATTCAAGCCATGGCAATGTTTTATCACTACGAGATTGAAGAATGCAGCTTCGCCATCATCGTCAATTTGTAACGCTCTTTAACTCACAGCTAATTTTGCATCCCGGCTGCATGTTTTTCCTGTATCAGGGTAACACTGCAGCGCTTAACACAGCCGCCTCAGAGAGATGCTGCATTTCGCAAGGATGTTTAGGCAGAAGCCGCATTTTACAAGGACGGTTTGGTTCTTGCTATAATCAACACCAACGTCACTTATACTCCCTCTCAACTCTAAAGATGGCAAACGCTCAATGGTACTCAGTTTACAAACTCAAATTCACGCTTGCTGTTCAAGACCCTGATATGCCTCAACCTCGATATCATACTGTCGTATTTGTAGAGACAGACGTTGATGGCGGTGGTACGAAGTTTCATGTCATTGGTGACATTACCAGTGGTATGAGCTATGAATCAACAACCTTCCACATTGAAGAGAATTCCCAGCCGCTACATTCGAAAGAACTACTCGGATACACCAAGACTGTCAACTTTAAACAGGAATGGGATTCTATTCTAAAAAGTCTCCCGCCACCGCCAAAGCAGAAAGCTTTTAATATCGAAACCATGAAGACAGAACCAGTGAAGGAGTGGGACCCGTTGACATTTTATAACCCTGGGGAGTATCGGAAGCCTCTCATAAAGTGCACCGAATGGACAGAGGAGCAAGCAATTCCCGCACTTCTTAAGGCTGGCCTTATTAAAGAAAGTCCAATCATGTCTTAGATTAGGCAACTAGAATTTAAGAGATACAATCATCACATTGCACTGTCGATGAGGAATACGTTCTATCAAGTATTACAAACAAAACAAGGGACCAGCGAGCATCCATCTTCAGTGCGGCGCTTATGAACAGCTTCTTCTACCCGGTGATCGTATTTGCGCACCTAACAAAATAATGGATACCTGTCATATATCTAGCACTCTAGAAGTTGTCATTACTAACACGCGCGCCGCTGTCGAATGTTGAAAAATTGTAAATATCAGCACGACCTTGGAAACGCCAGTTCAAAGAAGGGTTTAGGCGCTTATGGCTCGCAGCAACATAGAAGTACCCATGCTTGGAGAATTATGGCACCTCAATTCTTTTTTGAAATGCAAGTACCACAGCATTTCAGCAGTATTATCTTCGTTAAGAGACCGTGCACCTGTAGTTTTTATTATTGACCGAGAGTCAGAGACTTATTACGTATTACTTGTATTTAATTTTCTGTCCTATAACCACCATATAGTGTGGTACACGTAATTCCTCCGCGTGAACACATTGGCTAGCCTTTTTCTTTTCTCTTCTCTCTCTCTTTCATTCTTTCCTTTTCTTTTTTAGAATACTATGATTTCAGTTTTCCAGAATGCGCATGACTTTGTCAGATGTAATATGTAGACCTGACACAGCAGTCTTCAATACCGCCACTTACCGAAGTGCGCCTTCATCCAACGGGACTCATCAATGTCAAAGGCGAGAAGGCACCAATCTCCTTGCGGTGAATATAATACCTCAAATATAGTGAAGCAGATCTAACATTAATCCAGTGATAGTTTGGAAGGCTGTCTTGCTTCCTCACCTACAATGCAGCAGAGAAGTATGAACAGCAAACCAAAACCCGTTGCGCCTTTCAATGTGGACCGTCTAAAGAAGATGATAGCTGCCAACGCCCAGACAGTCAAATAGCAATCCCTCGAGCTAGTGCCGCCGCTTTGTGATTGTGGGCATTAACCACGCGGATAGATTACACGTAGGCTCGGCGTTTCTTCCAGATTAACCAAAATGCACAATTACACATCTATGGGCCTTGGTCGGGGTCACTACTTACAGTTTTTGAATGGTGCTTTTCGTGTGTTATATTTATAGGATATATATTTATAGAAAGTGTATTCATAGAAAGTGTATCTAAAATTGGGGGCAAGACAGTCAGTAGAGCTAGACTATCTAGATCGTTGAGATGGTTATATATATGCCCGAGCATCACTGAATGACAGCACCAGTTCGTTGCTGCTATACCTGAAGACAAACAATAAAATAAGACTTCCAAGTTCAGGAATAAAATGGTAACGAAGTAACCGACAGCCTAGAGCAAACTTACATCAACTAACATCCTCCTATTAGGTCTATAATAACAAAGTCTTTGCCTCTGTGGCTCTAATTCTAGCTGCTACCGTTTCTGCAGCACCATCGAATATCAAGGAGCTCCAAGACCGAGCAAAGTGGAGATTCAATCCCAACATTTTCTTGTTCCAAGACGGAGCTTGTTCGCAGAAGCCGGTATATTCGAAACCTACGATTGGACAAGATCCACTCGTTTGCGTCAATTTCGACGAGAAGCTCTACGGCGCTCATGTGCTAACGGATTCTTACCATGGCTGTACCATATACTTCTTTGAGGGCAGAGACTGCCAGGGAAATTCGGTTACTTGGACTAGTAAGTGCAGTCTATCAAGAAGTACTCAAGAAATCACTCACTAAGAAATCGTCAGTTCCTAAGGGTGACCTCTCGTCGGTGAGTGGTAGCATACTACATTCCATCTACTGCCTCTTCTAACATTTCTTTAGGAAACATGTTATCCCATTGCGAACAATAATCAAGGTTCATTCGTGCTTACCGAAGGAGTTCACAGCTTCTTTCTTGCCCTTGATTAGAAACTTTCCCGATCTTTTGACTAGCCACACTGCGTCATAGCCTGATATTAATGGCCACTTGAGTATGCCTATGGTGTAGGCACTACAGGGACTGGCCGGAGGACAAATCATCAATGGGAATGATTCACTTGTTCGATCGTAAGATCCAGGGAGCCAGTGCCCCGAAAGGAAGCACATCACCATAGATACTCTAAAATAAGCTTAGTAGCATATCTTATATAGCTAGCTATTGACGAATTATTCGTTGTCTAATAAAGTAGCTTCGTCAATGCCGCTGTACAACATGACCTAGAATTGAAGCATCCCACTCTACTCCGTGAGGTTATTTGCTATGAATCGGATTAATTGCCTAATCTCCAGCTATGTGGAGCGCTCTAGTAAGCAACTTCGGTACGATTATCAAAGCACATCCTATGCTGCTGCTATACGACGATATCCGAACGTGTTCGGATATGAATGCCTAGAATCGTGGGGCATTTTGACCATAATACTACATAATATTGATAGTTACTACGCTGGGAATGAGCTATCTCGATTATGAATACAACTAAGTAACAAAATAAAGGTTTCCAGCCAGTATGGCTCAAGCTTTGTGTATTGATGAAATTTATAAACCGACTAACATCGGAGCAGAACCAGATAGCCACACGATGAGGTTATTTGAATGGTCCGTGAACTACTTCCCTGTCAACCTAGAACAGGAGTATTTGAACCTGTAAGAATTAGCTATAAAAGCAAACACTTTTGATGTAGATAATCCTCAACAGTCATTTTATTACAATTCAACTCAACGTCGCCGTTCAAAAATTACCCTCTACTACTTTCAACCAAAATTTGCTCTAGATCATGGCCCAAGTCCCTGAAACAACTATCGCAGGAGTCACGGTGATTGACACTCCAATCGTGCAAGCTGCTCAAAAGTATGCTCGCGCTCACCTTAATGATATGGGATTTAACCATGTAATGCGCTCATGGATATTGGGTGTTGTTGTTTACAAAAAGCTCCATTCGGTCGGTGCTGTCTCGGAAATTGATCTCGAAGTACACGCTGTGAGCGCGATCCTCCATGACCTTGGCTGGGACATAACGGGCGAGCTTGTTTCCCAGGACAAGAGGTTTGAAGTTGATGGTGCAGAAGCTGCTTGTAATTGGATCAAGGAAGAGCAGCAAAACGGAAAAGCAGAAAATTGGGATGATTTCAGACTTCGGTTAGTGTGGGATGCAATTGCGTTGCATACTACTCCCTCGATAGCGTTGCACAAGGAACAGGTCATTAAGGTCTGTGCTCTCGGAATCGCCGCAGATTTCCGGGGTCCGGCTTTGGATGAGAATGGTACGATCTCTGAGGAGGTATATAATGCTGTCAACAAGAGGTTTCCTCGCCTCGACTTAGGTGGCGGTCTTCGCGAAATTATCTGTGGCTTTTGCCGTTCGAAACCACAAACTACATATGGTGTGTATAGTATGCGATGTCGTTGGTCTGTTTCTGTACTGACATTGTGTAGACAATTTTCAGATGGAATATGGCAAAAGGTTTGTCGAGGGCTATACGACGGAAGGGCGCCTCTTGTTTGACGCTGCCCAAGCAACTCCAAGTAAATAGAGTTGTAGCGCAGCATTGGTGCTAGCACCAGGCCTGCAGTTGTTGACTGAAGTATATGGGCTGAGTTTTGAAGAATTTCTGCTGTAAGATAAATGTTAAATTGCGGCTATTCACCAATCCAAGTTTTCTATCCAGCATCTCGTGTCTCAGATTTGGAGCTAGGGATAATATTAGATGTTAGAAGAATATAGTAGGAAATATTGATAGTAGTAGACTCTCGAAGAATTGGGCGCCTTGTACCTACCTACATAGACAAGTAAATAAGACGCATTCTTCCATATGCAATTACGATCCTTGAACTCCACATAATCACTGGGGTGCTGGGCAACGAATCAGGGGGTTAAAAAGTCACTCTCACTTAAAAGCTCTCCAAGAAAGATCAAAGTAAAGTCCAGAGCCGAAATAGTTCGGAATTAAACACCATGGGTCTGTATTACCCGCTCAGCCCCCCTGCCACCTGGATCTAGTGATGCAAATGTAGTAGAAGGAACAGACAGCATACTCAGCTTGATATTCGAATAATCAGTGCGACTTATAGCTCTAACTCATATTCGTCAAGCCTTTATTCATTTATTTGATTCGTGTTCTTCATCTCTTGGTGGTGGCGGCGATTTCTTGTTGAAGTTGGCTCTTCGCCAATCATGTCGCGGCTTACTCCACGGTCCCGAAACTAGTTGTCTTCCTTCCGATTGCCCTCGGAATAAACACAACAAATTTAGGAACCGTATATTGCTCGAATTTTATTAAGCCAATTACAAATAATCTATCTAAGCCGTAGATCAGCCAGAGCCATTACTTCTGTTTCCAAATGCAATAAGAATACACTAAGCCATCTCTTACTGATATATGTCAGTAGACAAAATTCCCTCAGGAGTTGCAAGAGGCTTTTCAATTTTGCATACTTTACCTACTTTTGGTTCCTAGTTAAGATTTGTGGCTCACGTATATTCCAAGCTGAAACATTATATATAACGAGTACAATTTGGAATCCCATGTAGTTGGAGCTCGTATTTCAACATTATCCGAGCTGACTCGGATGTTTCCAACACCCTTTTCTCGCTAGTTACTCCAAGTGAATAGCTGCTATGTCTTACATAAAAAAAGGCGAAATAGCCAGGAATTACCAATCTGATCTTGTACAGAGCCCTTTTGTCATACACTTTAAAGGAACTGCCCATAATGTCTACATCAATCTCTAAATTTGTGAAAATCAGCGAAGATGTCAATCTTCACTTCAACCAGACAAATCCCGCGGGAGTTGACGTTTCGAAGGTTCCAACTCTAGTCTTTCTCCATTTCTGGGGCGGGTCGGCTGGCACTTGGTCATCAGTTGTCCGCGCCTTGTCTCCTTCATTCCCAACTATTGCGCTGAGTTTTCGTGGCTGGGGTGCTTCTTCGGGACCTGCCGAAGCTGGGGCTTATAGCATTAGTCACTTTGCCTCAGATGTTGAAGCCGCCATTCAGACCCTTGGATTGACAAACGTCATCTTGGTTGGCCACTCTATGGGCGGCAAGGTTGCAGCTGCCATTGCTGGGCGACGACGTCTTCCACCGACTGTTTTGAAGGCTCTGGTTATGGTCGCTCCCGCCCCTCCAGGGCCCCTTTCTCTACCTTCAGACATGAAGGAACAACAGATTCGTGCCTATGATAGCACCACAAATGCCGAAGCGGTTATTCGAACTGTCCTTACTGCGCCGGGGAGCCCGGCCCTGACAGATGCCGTGGTCAGGGATTTGGCCGGCGATATGGTCCATGGTAATAAGTTTGCAAAGTCGGCATGGCCTCAATATGGTTCTGCAGAAGATATTCGGCCGCTATTTCATCTTATTGAGGTCCCAGTGTTGGTAGTGGCTGGGAAGAGCGATGTCATTGAATCGCCCGAAAAGATGATTACCGAAGTTCAGGAGGACCTAAATAGCAGGCGGAATGGCCAGGCGCAGCTGGTCATTATTGAAGATTCCGGTCATTTGCTGCCTATTGAAAAGCCTGATGAGGTTGCCTCGGCGGTTAAAGAGTTTGTCCAGGCTCTATAACCCGCGGTGCCGAGTGTCACATTTTGATCGACTCAATACAATTTAGAAGTATACTTGAACTCCTATACACAATGAGGTGTATTAATATGAATGATGAACATGTTTCTCTTTAGAGTCTAATAATATTCCCCTCTGTAATGTTCAATAACTTGCTGTACTTAATATCTACTCCCGAAAGGATGGAAGCCATTTCTTACTGTATGTATTCATTGAAGTAATAAAACCGCTATTTGCCTAGTCAGCATGCAGATATTACCAGAGTATAAACAGAAGACCACGTCATGAGTCGACGCGTTTCGACGGCGTCAGCCTTATCACACTTCAATCCTCCTCGTGAAAAGAATTTCTGATGATGATAGGGAATGAGGGCCTATAAGGCTTAGGAGGTGGCGGTGACGCGGCTATAAGGTGAAGTCCACCAATTACACGTATCGAGCACGGATAAAACGGTACGATTCTCGTTGGAGCCACATTCTAATGTGTAGCGTCGAGCTGGTTACCCAAAATGGATTTGCCTAAATAATGGGGATGCTGCCACCATCAACGTCATTCTCTCTTTATTCAACCGCCAACTTCTCAAACATTTCCATTGTTGGTCAACGTATTGAATTCTTCTTTTGGTAATCTCGTTGCAGTGGCAGTTGAGAGTACGGGTCATGGTTTATCGCGGCAAGCCGAGCGCTGCGTGTGAGCGCTGCCGGCAACGCCGATTAAGGGTAAGTTTAGTCCACGCAAGCAAGCCGGAAACAGCATGTGCGTTTGAGTCAACAGGGACATTTGGTAACAGATCGTTGTTTTCTTGTCAATAATGAAGAAAAGAGTTGAGTCAAGATTAAAATTTTACCAGTTAACATCAAGATTCTTAGTGCGATCATAGAGAGCCTTCGTGCACTCAATGTATGCGGGCCGAAGTCAACTGTTCTGGGTACCGGAATTTGCTGGACTTGAACTTCCAGGATCAGAGCAACGACGTTATTCGCAATTATAAAGTTCCAGCACGCAAGAAGCGCCCTGTGTCGAAACGCATTACCCAAACATCAGTTTCAACTAGAGTGCCCGAGGATCCAACTGATCTTGAACCGTTGTGCAGCGACAAGCCGGCTGTGATCATTCCAACGGCTGCTCTTGTGTACCCTGTGGAAGAAATTGCAAGGAGCTATCTCTATGTTAATTACATGACAGGAGGCCCCCGTTGCAGTTATATGTCATATCTATTACCCCTGATGGAGGACTCGCAAAACTCGGCAGTCAACGCGGCAGTCAATGCCGTTGCGTTAGCGGCTCTATCAAATATACGACTCTCTCCTCATACCATGCTAAAGGCACAGAAAGAGTATACTACGGCCTTGTCTAAGACCAATTTGGCTCTGAAAGATCCTGTCCTGTGCAAGACGGATGGTACCCTAGCAGCGGTGGTTATGCTTGGTATATTTGAAGTAAGCTAGTCCCAGAATGCCAACTCCGTATCTGCTAATTCTGAGAAATCAAGGTCATGACATGTACTGACGGCTCATTTATTGACCGTTGGGTGCATCATATGGAAGGCGCAACAAGGTTGATAGAGATTCGTGGCTCAGAACAGCTTTCCCGACAGGAAGGGCTAGATTTATTTACACAACTACGTGGTCAAGTGGTAAGGTCTTATATGAACCTTTAATACCTTAAGGCTATGCTCATCAAATTAAATATAGAGCCTCAGTCGCATTTACCAGGAGCGATACAGCTCACCAATTTTCAATAAATTAACCGAAAAAGTCCAACGAGATCAGAATCCCAATGATCAAATTCTGGATCAGCTCGCCACTATAGTTACTCGATTGACAGATTTTTCTGCCAATGTAACTAGGAGGCACATCGTTAGCCATACAGAAATCATCCGCACCGCTCTGAAACTCGATGCAGAGCTGGTATCACTAATGATTGGCGTGCCTCCTTCTTGGAGATACACTATAGTCAACATTCCAGTGTTTGACGAAAAGCCTATCACCAAAGCTGTCTGGGGTGACAGCTATCACATATATCAAAGCATTCCCGCAAGCAGCATGTGGAATAATTACCGTTCAATTCGTATCATCATTCAAGAGCTCATTATCGATACTCTCAAGGATCTAGAAGATTCCGAAAATGATGATATCGGCCTTTCGCAGCGCAGCAGCTTGGCAAGCCAAGCTAGCCAGACAGCGCTTCAGTTGGTGGAAGACATATGTGCCAGCGTGCCTTACAACTTAGATATAGGCATAGAAGACGACACACGCCTGAAAGAGTCTGCTCTAAAAGTCACACACACATCTACTTGTCACGGGATGAATGTGGTGAGCACTCTATCTCCTTTTCAAGCTTCGGGAGCGGGTGGCCTCACCATCATGTGGCCTCTCTTGGTTGCTGCAAACTCAGGATTTGCATGCGATGATCTTCGAAAATGGATTGCGAACTGTCTGGATAAGATTGGCCATTCCATGGGTATCAATCAAGCGCTGGCCATGTCGAAACTAATACAGGATGGGGTTCGGTCACGGGCATTCCTAACACCAGAGTATCGATCCCATCCTTACAAATTATAAAATATTATAAAATATTGTAATTAAATACGTTTCTAAGCTACTAGATGCTGTATATTAGATAAACTATTCTTCATCATTTGATTCACCGTGTATTTGGGCTTAGGAGATGACTCATATGTACATGTCCATATCCAGACTGACAAGGCAGACTGCTGAAGTGAGCTGGCGCACTGGTACCTTACCCGTTCTTACGCAATGCAGCCTTCCTTTTGAGCTGGGTCCTTAACTAGAATTTGAAGCCTCGTCACGACGAAACGTATACTACAATCGGAATAGCGCAGCCATGGGGTTGTGGCCCGGCCTCTCTCTCTGTTCGACATTCGCGCTCCCCTGGACAGTATGACTGGTAAAATTGATAGCGACTGCAATCTAAGAGGCCTCTGAATCTAGCGCTTGATGCTTTTCTCAATAAAAAAAGGGAAAAAGAAGAAACAGCAGAAGTGTTTAGCGTCGAATTGCATCCTAGAATGGGTTATGGATAAAGCTGACGCGTGTGGTTTGTATCGCTTCAGTTCAGCAGAAGTTGATACAGCAATTCTCTTTTGTATTCAGTGTTGAAGAACTTAAATAGATGTGATATCTACTCCCTTTTGGTTGTTGTTGAATCAATATGACTATCATCAACATCCAGACCATTCCTATCTCACCTTACGCATCTTACCTACCACTGAGCCAGAGTATTGTGACCCGGCAGAAGTAACCTGCAAATCAACGGCACAAACAACAATCTTCGCCATGGGGCTTCATTCACAAGACTACGTCTCCATCGTAGAACTTATTATCTACATACCAGCTCTCATCGCCGCCATCGTGGCTACCGCGCGCCACGGCTTCCACAGAGCCTCGGGATGGATCTATACAGTTGTCCTTTGTACTGTACGGATCACTGGCGCAATCTGCCAGCTCCTCACGCACACTGATCACTCAGACGGTCTTCTTACGGCATCTGTCATCATCGACTCTATTGGAATTTCTCCTCTCCTGCTTGCTACCTTGGGAATACTCTCACGATTGTATGCACACACCTCCAAGGCGTGACTCCCCAAAATCTGCTTCTAACAACAATCTAGTATCGACTTCGTCAACGCCAAAGGAGTTCAGCTTTTCAGTGTAAAACAGTTTCGCTTTGTTCAACTCCTCATTACACTTGGCTTAATTCTGAGTATTGCTGGTGGAACTGGAGGGTCGACTGACAGCAACGGCACCATGACGGTTTCCGGCACAAGTAAAGCGGGCATCATCCTCTACATTGTCGGCTTCGCAGGAATTACATATTTCTTCCTTCTTTCATCCAGCTACAGAAGTGGAGTGCCTCTTCAAGAACGCCACAGCCCGATTGCCGTTGCCATCGCCTGGCCTTTCATCCTCGTCCGCCTCATCTACTCTGCGCTTGCCGTGTTCGTTAACAACGATACTTTCTCCGTCGTTGGCGGTAGAACGAGCGTGCGTGCTGCCATGGCTGTTATTGAAGAGTTTCTAGTTGTCTTTGATTACCTAATTTTGGGGTTCATGCTGCACAAGCTACAGCCTGAAGAACAAGGCGAGCTGGCCAACAGGGCATGGAAGGATAGGAGGGGGAACAAGAGGGGAAATAGGGAGAACAGGAGGGGAAACAGCAGGGAGAACAGGGGAGAAAACAGTAGGGGAAATAGCAGGAATAATAGTAGGGAAAACAGGAGGGAAAGCAGGGGACAGTAGCAGGGGACAGCTAATTTACGGCTCTCACTCTGTATACTCTTCATGGTTTTACATCACTCTTTACCTTTCATATGTAGACAACTACTATAGACTCGGACAAGGGCGACTTCATTTCTTTAACGAAGCCACCATCCGTATCTATAGATACTCAATAGATACCGGCATAAATCTTGCAAGACTCTTACGATGCTCAAGCGACAACAGTATCACTTTATAACTAGAATGATACATTTTTTCACCGGAATTATTATCTACCTATTTCCGTACCTTCTCCCAAACTCTGGATGATCTAGACTAAATCCCGGTAGTGTTGATCCCAATTCCTAGCCTTCCATTTCTTGATTCCGGCCATAGCATGCCGATTGCCATCCTAGCAATCACAAGCGGAAACATAAATGGAGCTGACAGAAAAAGTCCATAGCTCATACCAGCAGCAGTGAGAGTGCTGCTGGCAACGAGAGTGCTACCAGCGACAGCAAAAGCATCACCAGTGGCTCTGGCCGTCACCATGGCAATCCCCGCCCCAATCTCTCCCCAAGTCCACTCCCATGTTGACATCTCCTTTGACACATTGACGACTCTGTCACATTGCCTTACCAGTTGCTCCACTAGTGCCGCTCTTGCGGTTTGTCGGGTTTCGGGGCTGCTATCCTCATGATTGCATCCAAACTCGATATAGCCGTGGTCAGTAAACTCTTCCCAAGTTGTGTTTTCAAGATCTGCGACTCTTTCTTCATACAACTGCCTCTTCTCATCTGGCACGCGATCCCATTTAGTTGTAACAAAGATGAGAGTTGGTAGCTTTCCTTGTCGCTTCAAGTTTCGTAAAAACTCGAGACTCTCCGTTACTCCGCTGTATTTTCGACCAGTTTCGATGCTATGAGCATATAGTATGCCGTGGACTCCGCCAAAGTAGCGTGTAGCAAAACCAAGGGCGCCTTGAATAACGCTCTTAGTTTGAGATGCACTGTAGCCAGCAGCACCAAAACTAGGCGTATCAATGAAGACGAATAGTTCGTTTTCTAGGGTGACGAAATGGCATAAGACGTCCACGGTTCCTAGTGCCGATGCATTAGCTTGGTTATGTCACTATGAATTCATCAAATTTCACCATTTCTTGTGCGATAACCGATTTGGATTGCACTTTTTGAGATGAGCTTGAGTAAATTGCTTTTACCGGCCCCAGCATCACCTGTGATAAGAACGACCTTGGCTCGACCACGTAGTTGGCTGAGAAAGTTTAGTAAAGTGAATGAGTTGTATGGCCAGCATGCTCTACTCACCCGCTCCTCAGTTGGCGGATAATGGTGTCATGTTGAGCTTGCCCTTCCTCTTTGTTCGGTGCGCTCCCTCCAGCTTGTGAATTGGATTCATCAGCCATTTCAGTCGGCTGTGTCTCAAAGTTGCTTCAGAAAGTCTGAGCTATACTTTACATAACAACTCATCAAAGATTGAACATCAGATATAGTACAATAGAAAAGGTTGGGAGCTTTTGTGCCCAATGCATTACCCCTTTATTGTGCTTGAAGTCGACACGACCCACCACCGCGACGACATGGGCTGGGCTTACATGCAGCAACCTACCCTGACAAAGGATTACTTATAAACTCGGCATTTTAGACGGCTTCAGCTTTATATAAAATCCCTGCACACCCTGAATGCTACATGAATAAACTATTGTTATCACCCTTTTGTCCAAATCTTCTATTAGTATAGTTTAAACAAGAACCTCACATTGAAAAGTCGTGGAGCCTCAGCTATGAGTATAGGCGGACTTTCAATTGGCTAGGCACCTAATGGAAAAGTGTCTCGAGAGAAATTTGAAAGAGAAAAGTGAGAAGTGGCGATAAAGGGCTACAAAAACGGTAAAGACGGTTACACTGATGTACACAATTCTGGCTTTGATGTTTACATGTAATGCAATAGGTACTTGGGGTACTTAAATTTCATAGTGGCAAGTTGAGCTTTTTGTCACGGTCATGATCTATAGTCAAGTATTATATTCTGACACTCGTTTTATCTGCTACTGTATCTGTTAGATCCTACGAGTATTTTAACATCTCTGTTTGTTCATTAATTCTCCCTATCAACAACGATCTAAGTAAGATTTTACACACTCTTGGTCACGACACAAGACGGGGTCCAACCATTGCTATCGAATCACATCTTAACGGATCTGCTTTAATATTCTGAAATTTTACATCACAGTGATACTCGTCTGTCTATGCGTTGTATGGTAATAAATTGAACGTTTACTCAAGGCTTTTATTCATGCTACCCACTGTAGCTACGATATGTTCTATTCAAATAGCTCAGGGGGCACCAATGAACTTCCTAGTTTCTGGGTCTTTAAAGACTCTTTCAAAGACTGAATGGACCGGCTCCGGATGAATATCAGGGAAGAGAGCATTATCAAACGGCTCCGGCAAGAGAGTTCCTCCTCGTCCTTGGATCAACTGATGGCTAGCCTCTAGTTCCAGTTCAACATCGTTGAGTCGTTTTGCTCGGGCCTCCTTTTCCACAGCTGTTTCCACATCATGGTAGGTGACTGTGTATTTATGACCGGTGATTGCCTCTAAGTCATTGAAGATTTCATTCCAAGTGGGAGAGGAGCCATGGAAGCGATATGTACGTCTGTGGCCGTTATTGGTAGTTGAGAACGGGTGCTTGAGGGTCTCCATCGTGTACGCAACGGCATCTTTAGTAGGAAGCAACGACTGTCGTCCTTCAGGAGTTCCATAAATATTGGCAACGTAGTTTGTATTGTCGATTCCAAAATGCTTGATAATGCTCCATTCTGTGAGGCGTCCCAGTTGTATATAGGTCCAGCCGAGATCTGGAGTGTCCGTATCGCGGCCACGCTTCTCCAAGTGCTCTCTTGTGAGGACCTTGTCTCTATAGTAACGTTGCGTCCAATTTGATCCCACGCTGAGGTCCGCTCCCCATTCACTTGTATAAAAATGACGTACCCCAGCCGTGATGGCCGAATCGATGATGGTGGGCTGGAATTTGATGGCGTGGTTTCCCAATGGCATCAAGACACAGTCAAATCCAACGAATGGCTCTGTGTCTTTGTATTGCCCAGAGACTTGCTCCATCCCACCATTGCGGAATGTGTCGAACAGTGCCCGTTTCTCTTCCGTCTCTGGCCTAGATGTATCGTTGAAGAAGGCAATGCGTTTGAATTCAGACTTTCGAGATATTAATGACTGGCATAGAACTTTGCCGATGGAGCCCGTAGGACCAACCACCAGTATAGCATTGAGAGTCTGAGGAGCCATTGTAATATTCGATATTGGAGATGTGGAATCCAATGCTTTGAGAGAAAAGGAGTCAATGAAGACCGAATAACGACTTGAAGAGAGAAAACAGCCTTTCAGAACATAGAGCTACATTTATACTTGCAAAAGTCTTACTGTATTAGTAGGTTTCGGACTTCTACATATTCTCCGGGCAAAACTTAGATGGAGATGGTGAGAGCCACAAGTTCCAAGTAACCCAATCGGGACAAGGCATTGGTAATCAGCCTTCTGACATTCTTACTCTTTCATACCAATTATTTTCGTAGATGCACATTCTTAGATGCATGTGTAAGCTTGCCTGATGAGGCATTTGCCACTTACCTAGCACGGATCATTGGTGATGTGTAAGATTCTTTACTAGCCAAGTGAAGTTACGTTGAGAGACTCTTTCATCATGGATTGCAGACTTGCATGCCGTAATTCCGAAACAGTTGAAAAGATGCTGTATTGGTGCGATGATAATTAATCACTTGTTGATGAGACCCATAATAGCATCGTAGCCAGACAACAATCGGTCATAGGACGGAGTTTGGGATACAGAAAGTATTTTCATCCGCGATGGGGACTCTCGTCATAATGGATAACAGCTGCTTGATGCAGTTCATTCAGTATAAATGCATGCATAGAGCGATTGCAAAATATATTGCACCCTGAATGTATATATCACACAAATTGACTCTTACAGCAAAGCAGAATGCCTATTATGCTATGAATGCAAAAGCTGAAAATGTGGGCGAATAGTAAACCAGACAGTGCCATTTACACGGCATTGAGTCAGCAGCTGCACTTTATCGTGATGCCCCGCCAAAATTTGCATCGCGGGGCACAGATTTCTTAGCAGCATTGAAGAAGTCTCCAGCATCCCCAGACAAGAGCCCACGTGCTGCATGAAATTCTTGTGCGCAGACGCCGGAATTGCGCGCAAGAGCTTCTGCCGTCAAGATGGATGCGGGATCTCGTCTCCAGCTGGAGGCGATGGTCGCTGGTGAGTTTGTCGTCGATTTTGTGGCGGTTAGATGTTGAATCGCGTGCTGACAAAAAAATGCAACAGACCTGGTCGAAGTCTGGCACATTCATCGCACGACAATAATTCTGGCTTCTCTCTTTCTCCTTGCTGGTCTGCGCATATTCCTCCATACGACGGAAAAGAGAGAGCCTCTGGCTGCTCTTCCAAAGATTTACAACCAGGAACAGCCCAAGACAAGCGAAAAGCCGACAGTGAAAGCGCAACCAGCCGTCGAGATTGAGAAAAAGTCTACTGGCCCTCGACGTATCAAAGGGGGATTGACAAGAAAATCTTCACAAGAGGGAAAGACGGCGACGAACGAATCCACGGACAGACCTGCAAAGGTGCTAGTCTTCTTCTCTTCTGTTACTACAAAGACTGAAAAGATTGCCCGCGATTATATCAATGCGCTCGAGACATTCGTGGACCAGAAAGCAAAGGAAACAGACGGCAAATTCCTAAAGCCAGAGTTGCTCGATTTGACCGAGATTGACTTTGAGGATTACTTTGTCAGCCCTCCCAAGTCTGCTGAAGGCGCCGCATACTTCTACCTGTTCCTCATCCCGAGCTACAACATCGACACTATCAATGATACCTTCCTACAACATCTACAAGAAACCCATCATGATTTCAGAATTGATACCGCTCCTCTGTCTTCCCTGATTGGATATTCTGTGTTCGGTTTCGGTGACAAGGAGGGATGGCCCAATGAGGACGAGGGATTCTGCTTCCAAGCCAAAGACCTAGACAAATGGATGTCCAAGTTGACTGGTCGAAAGCGAGCCTATCCCGTAGGAATGGGCGACATGAAGAGTGATCACGCGGAAAGGTTTGCCGAATGGACCTCAGGAGTCCAAGATGTCATTGCTCAGGCCGCCCAAACCGGATTCCTTGGCGAGGGAGTGCCCGGCAGTGGCGATGCGGTTGAAAGTGATGATGAGGAGGCCGAAGCCGATGATGGCGAAGTTGTGTTTGACGACGAGGAGCCTAGCGAGGGTACAAAATCCGACGACTCCAGACCATTGGACGATGTTGAAGATCTTGGCAAAATGATTCGCACAAAGGACGGAAATGAAGGCACCCGGAAAGCACCCCTAGCCGTTGATTTTACCACATATACTTCCGCCAACAAGAAGAAGGCTCAGGCTCCAATCATCAAGGAAATGGTGGCCAAGAACTCACCGACTTATACCGCTCTCACCAAGCAAGGATACTCCATTGTAGGCTCCCACTCTGGTGTTAAGATCTGTCGCTGGACCAAATCCGCTCTCCGTGGACGAGGCAGCTGCTACAAGTACTCTCTTTACGGCATCAACTCTCACCAGTGTATGGAAACCACCCCTTCGCTCTCATGCTCTAACAAGTGTGTCTTCTGCTGGCGTCACGGCACGAACCCTGTCGGCACAACCTGGCGATGGGTGGTTGATCCTCCTGACATGATTTTCGACGGTGTCAAGGAGAACCACTACAAAAAGATCAAGATGATGCGCGGTGTACCTGGCGTCCGAGCAGAGCGATATGCCGAGGCTCTGAGGATCCGACACTGCGCTCTGTCTCTGGTTGGAGAGCCCATCTTCTATCCCTACATCAACGAATTCCTTGCCATGTTGCACAACGAGCGCATCTCATCTTTCCTAGTCTGCAACGCGCAACACCCCGACCAGCTCGCTGCTCTCAAGGCCGTCACGCAGCTGTACGTGTCTATTGACGCCTCCAACAAAGATTCGTTGAAAAAGATTGACAGGCCTCTCCACCGCGATTTCTGGGAGCGGTTCCTCCGATGCCTAGACATCCTCCGCGAAAAGCGTTTCCGCCACCGCACAGTCTACCGCCTCACCCTCGTCAAGGGCTTCAACGTAGAAGACGAAGTCGAAGGCTATGCCCAGCTGATTGAGCGCGGCCTGCCGTGCTTCGTCGAAGTCAAGGGTGTGACGTACTGCGGCACGTCAACATCCTCCAACGCCGGCCTCAGCATGTCCAATGTGCCGTTCTACTGGGAAGTCTGCGAGTTTGTAAAAGCTTTGGACAAGCGGCTTGCGGAGAAGGGCCTCGGGTACGGCATTGCAGCCGAGCATGCGCACAGCTGCTGCGTCCTGCTGGCGAGCAACCGTTTCAACGTCGATGGCAAGTGGCACACACACATCGACTATCAAAAGTTCTTTGAGCTTCTCGAGGAGAGGGGTGCTGATGGCGATTGGACTCCTGAGGACTACATGGGCCCGCCGACTCCTGAGTGGGCGCTTTGGGGGAATGGAGGATTCGATCCTCGAGATGAGAGAGTGGATAGGAAGGGTCGCAAGATGGAGGCCATTGTTGCGCGTGAGGCGCCTGAGTAAGATTGCTTAATGGTATAGTATGTATGAATAAGATAAAAAGCATAATATCATAGTTTTGTCAACTAAACGACTGATGGACTGAATGACATGCCCTGAGAACATCACGTAGACCAAACAATTCAAGCCATTAAGATTTCATGTTGGATTATGGAAACGCTACCCGCACTGCCCTTCCCAAAGACCTCCCATGGCTGTATCATATCACCGCATACAACTGTTTACACAAATGCCCACCAGATATTTTGCAATCCCGGGGCGAGAAGAAAGAGCCCGTAAAGAAAGAGGTACAGGATTTTTATGGTACACCAAAGCGATTTTTGCGTTTCCCCCCTCATGTTTTGTTTTTTCTAGGTACAGATGGAGATGTATAATGAAAGAGGAGGGATCCGGAGCTTCGAGTCAAAAAAGGACTTATTTTTTGTCAGTTTTTATTTTGTTTTTGTTTTCTCTCCCTTGTCATCAGTTCTTGGCCAAGTTCAAAGGCTTTTCGTTTTCGGTGCAGAAGGAAAGTCGATGAAATTGTCTTTTTTGTCTTCCCTTCTCATCATCATCTTTTTGATAGAAGCTGAGTGGAGTGGAGAGGAACACTCTGCTGTTTTATTGGTTCTCGGAGAGTGTGAATTTAGTCGAGGCCAACGCTGGGAATGTCGCCCAGGTTGATGCCTGCGGATGAGGGACGAGTGCGAATGCTAATGTCGCCGTCGTATGCAATCATGTCGGCCAGGATGTCTAGTATAGGCTGTGGGGGTGCAAATCGTCAGCTACAAGTCCAGTCGATGCAACGCATATGACAATGACATAATCTACCTTGGGAACAGTGCTGTCGTAGATCTTGATGAGGTCGCCGGGAGCAGGGTAGACCTTGAGACCCTTGTAGAAAGCGAGCGCGGAATCGATCATCTTAGAAGCTATATCGGAGAAAGAGATAGAGTCAGTCTTTGTGCCTTTTGTTGGTGCGTAAGATAGCGACATGGAGGGGTTCATTCATACGATCCTGGCTCAGCATCTCGCCCGTCATAACCTGTTCGTTGAAGAAAGCTTCTCGCTCCTCCACGCCCGCGGGGAAACCCTCCTCCTTGGCTTCGTCCACCTTGGCCTTGATGAGGCCGCGTAGTCGCTGTGTGGAGGCTTCTGCTTCTTCCTTCTCGGCCCGGACCTGCTTGCGCTCGTTTCTTCTCAGGTTCCGGCGGAATTCGGAGTCTTTTCTTCGCTTGTAGTCAAAGTACATGGCATAGGCTGTTGCGACAGAGAGAAAAAAGAAAACCAAAAGGTTAGCGAACCCAAACGTCTACCGGGAACATGCCGCGCATGTCATTGGAGCAGCGACGAACCAACGAGGCCTGTCGCAACGGTTGCGACTGATGCCGTCACCACGGTGCTTGTGTTAACCATTTTTCGGCGTAATGGAGGGGAGCTCTGGGGGGGAGTTTCTAAGCTGCAGCTGCAGGTGAGAAAATAAAAGACGACGGGCTTCCGGGGGGTTCGGCCTTTGCGGGTGCTGCTCAGAAGAAGCCCTGGCGTATGGTAGCAGTGAATTGAGCCGTGGCTGGGAAGATGCCGTCGCCGGTTTCAAGCTTTTTTGGCTCTGAAAAAGATATCACAAGGAATATGGAGTCCAGCGGCGATACCTGTTAGCTCGGAACATCGATTGAGCGCTGGAGGCGGCCGGCACATTGTCGGGTAAATGGCACCGCTATTGAGCTTGCTCCCACTCCGCTAGTGCTTGGTACTTGATACCCCATACATTCGTTGTATCGAGTTGCATCTGCCACGCAACGGCCATCCTATCACATCACCGTGCAGCGGTAGGAAGCTCTGTGCAGCAACTTTGTACGGGCAGACGCGACTGTGGAATTGAGCGATACTTGCGAATGTGTTTGAACTCGTCAAAAAGCAGCTGTCCTTCTTTTCTCCCGTGCTGAACCAATCAACCAATCTCCCTCCGTCATTCATCCAATGAGCAGGCAACATGTCTGAGGAACGCAGCAAGATAACCCTGTCCCTTCGAAGCGGAAAGCGACGAAAGGCTCGTCCCGTCATCAGTGCGCCGCGGCAAATCTCTGCGCCAATCCCTCAAGATGGCTCGTCGGGAGGAACAGCGGCTGCTGCTCCTGGGATGCTCTCCATTCCTGAGGCGCCTCGCCCCCGACCTGTAGGAGCGGGTGGAAAGGTGAGATCTCGATACGATTGAGAGGGAAGTTTCTTGACTAATAGTAACTTTACAGACTTCCGATTTAGTCAAGCGACGCTTTTCTTCTCGATTCAACAACTTGCCTCCCGAATTCGACGCGGCCGCCCCGCCGGTTCCAAGTCTACCTCCTCTCGAGCGGTACAACACCGACTATCAGCCCCCTCCTCCGTCCCGAGCCGGGCCAGGAGCTGCTCCCGTTGTCGATCTCAAAGCGCTGCGGGACCCGAATCTTATCCCCGACCAATATGTAGCTTCGGTGCTGAGCGAGGCGAGTGAGGACCAGATCCAGGAATATGCAGAGTCGCTACAAGGCATAAAGACGCGCGCTGGTGCAGACTTGCAGCAGAATCTACTACAAAACCGAACGCAATTCATTAAAATCAGTAAAGAGGCGGAGAAACTCAAGGGGGAGATGAGAGCTCTCCGCAACCTAATGTCCGAACTCAAGGCAAACACGACGGCTCTTAGGCAAGCCTCAGGAAGAAACGAGGTGGACTCATCTATCGGAGGAGCCGTCACCATGAGCAAACGCGACAAGCGCAGCTCCGTCGCAGACCGAAGCGTTCTCTGGACCTCGCAGATGCAATCTCTTTACAAGACGGTGGAAGGGTCGCAAAAGTTTCTACCAAACGCGATTGGGCGCCACGTGGTTCTCAATGCCGGGCCCTGGATCGAATTGGACAATGCAACGTATAAGAGCAGAAGGGCAATGCAAATATTTCTGCTCAACGACCATCTTCTCATCGCCTCTCGAAAGAAACGCAAGGTCGACGCACCCAACGCAGATACCCGTGGACCCATGGTAAAGCTCGTTGCGGACCGTTGTTGGCCCTTGCTCGACATCGAAGTCATTGAAATGCCAGGGACGGGCGACTCCATTGGCGGCCGTACCAAGTTGGCCGATGCCATCATGGTTCGAGGTGGTGGCCAAGAGACGTTCATCTACCGCACGGAAAAGCCAGAAGCGAGCGAGAAGAAGGCATTGATGATGAACGTGCGCAAAGCGGTAGAAGAGCTACGCAAAGGTTTGCAGTCTGAGATGGAGGCCAATAACAAGGCAAGAGAGACGATCAACTACTTTGCATCAAGAGACCCTGGTTTGCTCCAAAAGACAGAGCTGCTAGAGACGCTATCTGATATCAAAGACATGCTCATCGAGGTGGACGGCAAGCAGCAGAATCTTCGATGGGTGGAAGGCCAAATGGACGAGCTAGATATTGACATTGCTCTTCAGGGGTTCGAGCCTGCAGTAGCTCGCGTGGAAAAGCTCAAAGGATTAGCACGGGGCCTCAAGGGCAATACGGTAGCCCAAGACTTTATCAACTTTGAGGTTGAAGAGAGATGCGCCAAGCTTGCGACGATTATTATTCACGGGATGGAGACGACGCATCACCAGGCAAACAAGACGAAGCGAAACCTTAGCTGGCTGGCGAGACTAGGCTATGAGGACAGGGCCAGAGAGGCGTATCTTGCAGCTCGAGCTGACACGATTCACAAGAGAGCCAGGTTGGTTTCCCCTCTTCTCTTGACACGTATTGTGTCACACATTACATGAGCTAACATTTCGTGAACAGACAGTGTCTCTTTCAAGGTGACTTGCACCTGTACATTTGGCAGCTATCCTTTGTTTACTTCACCCTCATCCACAACACGGTCCAATGCTTTCAAAGCTGCTTTCCTCCACCCATGATGAGCACGTGCGTCAAGTGGGCAAAGGAGCAGGTTGAAGCATTCAACGTGATTCTTGCCAGGCAGCTGGCGAGCACGGAGCGCGGCGGACAGGTCTGGACGCAGTGCATGGACCAGGCAAAGGAGCACGCGAAAAAGCTGTCTGATGTAGGACTTGATTTCACGAGCTTGGTGGGCAAAGGCGTGGATGGGCCGTCGAGTGGTATGGGAGCCGAGACTTCGGACCTTGTTGGACTGGGACTGGCTTGAGGGATGAATGAATTCACGGGTAATTGATTCTGGGTCAAGTTGAAAAGCTAACGGCATGTGAACCTGGGGGAGGAAGACTATGACGCAGCAAGAGAAGGCAGCATGATTATATGTCTATACAGAAAGGCTCTGGACATGAGCATGGAATCTACAGAGCCGGGCATCGGAGCTGAGCTCCCCCTATCATGCAGGTGTAGATGAGGTTATGAGTCAGCAGCTTCGTGGCTGCTGCGTAAAGCAATTAGTTAGTTCTAGTACATTAATATTCAAAATATACATAATCCGGTCAACAGGATTGAAAGGCAGTCGCGGTTTCTGCATCGCGGCAATTGGTAGCATTTATCACATCTATTGGAGTTGATAATCTACATGTACCTAGATGATGTGCCGGTTCTGGGATAAGCTTGGCGGGGCAGCTCCGGAGCTGAGGTCGCCAGCTTGGCGCCAAAGGGGGGAGCTTTTAATTTCGTTTCCCCTGGGCCTGTACCTACAGTAGCAGTGCTGCTTGGTAGCATCATAGCGCGGGTGAGGAAGTACCATCGTGTTATATGGACGTTATGGATTTATTAAGATATTTTTAAACTCGATATAACAGTGCTGTGCATGAGAGCTTTAAGCTACAGTACTGTAAATAGAAGACATGCTGGTGATAGCTAAGCTGAGAACCAACCCCTCATGCTTGGTACCTCAAGCACGCAAAACACAGCCTAGCGATTTCGAGACAAGACGCGAACGCTTAAGCCGTCCAGTGCACAGCTGCAGATTTATTACAAACAAAGAAAAGACGAATAAAGATCGAAGTCATTGATGCTTCTTTCATGCAAACTGAATCCAAACCAATAGCATTTAAGTTCCATGTAACTTGTAGCCGCTACTGTAAAGCCTCAATACCCCGTTTTATTGACTCTGCTTGTTTTGAGCCCCCTCCCCCTCCCCTTGTCATCTTTCGCAATCTCTTGTGCTCCCTCCAGCTCTCACACATAATCTCTCTCTTCCATCCCTCACTCTCTTTGTCTCCCACTGCACTGCACTGCACTGCACTGGCTGATAGCGACCACCGTGCCGTATCCATCGCTATAAACTCGCCTCCTTTGGCGCATCTGCCCCACCACCGGCCGCTATTTGCTACTAGACAGTACAGCTGCCAACCGCTAAATTGCCGCCCGCCGACTGCTGCCAAGGCTGTTGCTGCCAGAACCTCTTGGGACAGAAACCCGAAGCGTGACCGCAACGTCATTCACAGCATCAACCTTCTCCCCTCCTAAACCTCACCTAACCAGCTCGACTCCCCCCGCTCTCCCTCTACCTCTGCCTCCCAACCAGCAACGCATCGCCAATCGACTCGCCTCGGCCGCAGCTGCGCTTTTCGACCATGGACACAAATATGGAAGACGTCGGGAGGGTACCGGCCGACGTGTCGCCAGTGCAGACGGAGCCTGCGACCAGATCCACGCTGGAACAGTGGATTGAGAATCTGATGAACTGCAAACAGCTGTCCGAGGCCGACGTCCAGAGGCTGTGCGACATGGTGAGCATCCGATGCTGAAGCGATGGCGATGCGAGAATCCCAGATTTTTCGACCTCTTGGGTCCTGGACTGGTGGCCCTTTTTTGGCGCCTGCTCGTGATGCTGTTTTGTTGGGCGCCAGCGATGCTGACTTTTTGGATGTTCGTGTAGGGTCGAGAGGTTGTCCAGGAGGAATCAAACGTCCAGCCAGTGGTAGGTTTGGTCCTTGAGCGATGCGGTGATCGGGTGTCTTGTCTGGTCACCGGCGTGGGAGAATGCTGATGCTGAGTGTCTTTTGCAGAAATGCCCCGTCACGGTCTGTGGCGATATCCACGGCCAGTTCCACGACCTGATGGAGCTGTTCAAGATTGGCGGCCCCAGTCCCGACACCAACTATCTCTTCATGGGTGCGAACAGACGCGACTTGATCCCTCCCTTGAGCTCCGTTTGCTGACGACGATTTGTGAAACTGCCGCAGGTGACTACGTCGACAGAGGATACTACTCAGTCGAGACCGTGTCGCTCCTCGTCGCCCTCAAGATCCGCTACCCCCAACGCATCACTATCCTGCGAGGCAACCACGAGTCGCGCCAGATCACACAAGTCTACGGCTTCTACGACGAATGCCTCCGCAAATACGGCAACGCCAACGTGTGGAAGATTTTCACCGACTTCTTCGACTACCTCCCCCTGACCGCCCTGATTGAGAACCAGATCTTCTGCCTCCACGGCGGCCTGTCCCCCAGCATCGACACATTAGATAACATCAGGGCCCTCGACCGTGTCCAGGAAGTCCCCCACGAAGGTCCCATGTGCGATCTCCTATGGTCTGACCCCGACGACCGCTGCGGCTGGGGCATCTCTCCCCGCGGTGCGGGGTACACGTTTGGCCAGGACATTTCAGAGGCTTTCAATCACAACAACGGCTTGACATTGGTGGCACGAGCGCATCAGCTTGTCATGGAGGGATACAACTGGTCTCAGGACCGGAACGTGGTGACAATCTTTTCAGGTGAGCCTTTTTCTTGATTTTTACATTTCCCTTGTTTGCCAATGGCGAGCCTTTGCTGCACCAACAGCTATGCTGCCCGCGTGCCGCCTACCCTTTTTCAGCCGCCTGCATCAATTAACACTTGAGATTTTTTTCTAACAATGCCGCTACTTGACAGCACCGAATTACTGTTACCGATGTGGTAACCAAGCTGCCATAATGGAAATTGACGAGCACCTGAAATATACCTTGTAAGCAACAAACTTGCATCCCATGTTGGAGCCACAAGTGCTAACCCCTACAGCCTGCAATTCGATCCGTGCCCGAGAGCCGGAGAGCCAATGGTCTCTAGACGTATGTGTTGCAATTCCCACCCAACTGCTCAAATCAGACTGTTGACTTTTTCCCTCTCTAGGAACCCCCGACTACTTCCTCTAATCTAGTACCGACGTTCTTCATTCAAACGAGTTATTGCTGTAAAGGGCTTTTTGCAAGAGGGTTTATAGTTGTTAGAGCCCAGGGAGCCGGGCATCTAAAGAAAAAATAATGTACGATTAATCCTACTGCCGGTGTACGGGCCCACGCCATCCAGCCGTGACAAGTCTCAATGTGAACAGGAGTTGCCAAAGTGCTGCCGCTCCAGATTGGTTCAAGTTTGCTAACAGGGATGGTGATGCGCTGATATGAATGATGTCAGCATGTGCGTACCTATGCATTGTCATGGTCAGAACTGGGAGCAATAGAATTGAAACAGGAGAGAGACATTAGCTATCAGTCTTTTTGCGATGCCTCAAATCCCCTCGTTTATCATGAGTGTTAGATGACAAAACTGCTAATTGGCAAAATAGGTGATATCATTCTTGTTCTATACATTATCCAAGAACGCTTATTTCTATACTGAGAGAAGATTCTTTCCACCTGGGCCCTAAACCAAGGGGCCCTCTCGTGATATTCCATAATTCCAATCGCATAATGCTATGCCCCATCTATAACCCAACGCCATATGATGTCCTTGTCTAAATATACCGAGCACACTGACATATATACAGAACCTCAGGTGCCTCCATGCTGTGATTATTCTGCTTCTCGCCCCTCTTCCTCGTTTTCTCCAAATCATTTGCCGGCTTCAAGCTTATTCTCGAGCGGCATGTCCCAAGTGGAATCATGCATCGTCTGCGCAGAGGCACTCGCCGGAAGCTCCTCATCGAATACTCGTCCATCTGAGCCCGGAACGCCGTTGACATAGTGGCCGGGAGAGCTGCTTCCATCAGGAATGTGGAAGCGCTTGTCAAATCGAGACAGAGCGTACGTGAAGATGACGATGAGCTCGATGACGTAGTTGAAGCAGTAGAAGCAGGCCTTTTGATGAAACCATCTCGGCTGCGTTACAGGAACGCGGTAATATCCTACTCCTGCACGGAAGCTCGCGCCGAGGGTAAGAAGGCAAGCGCTGAAGATCATGAGGAAGAGTTTGTAGCGCATGCTTCCGGCACCAAACTTTTCGATGCGCTGGCGGCGGGGGATGATGAAGCAGAGAGCGATGACTGGGATCGGGAAGAATGCCAGGAAGGCGAAGTATGTTGAGGCAACGACTTGGGCGTCGTGGGTTTTGTCGATGGCGGACTGGTCAAGCGTGTAGACGCTGTAGACGATGGAAACGATGAGCATGATGAGACACGCCACGACCGAAACATACATAGATCGAAAGACGATCTTGGCGGGAAAGCTCCAACCAAGACGAGGATGATAGGCCCTCAAGACACGCAAAACGAGGATGATGTTGATGACGAAGACGAGCAGGACACCCGCGTTGGCGAGAATCTGGGCCGCGAGACCAATCCGTCCGTTTTTCGGGTAGCACGCCCAGACGATGCGCATGACGTTTGCCGATATACGAGCCATGGAGAAGCCGAAGAAGAGGCCCGAGAGGACGAACTTGTGGCCGCGGCGGCGGTTGCGCTGGAAGATTGTCATGTTGAGGGCGGCGGAGCAGATGAAGAAGAAGAGGATGACGGCGGAGATGGGGACGTCGACGCCGACGGTTGGGGTGAGGCCGAGGCCTGCGTATTTGGGGGGTAGGGAGGGCTCTGGGGGAGAATTTCATGTTAGTTTTTTATTTCAAGGTTATTGTCGTGATGGATTTGGTGATGGATTTGGTGATGGTGTTGAGGAGAGAAAGGGGGGATGAACGTACCATGTGTGGCGGCACTCCGCCGCTTTGGCCGCTGGATGCCATCTTTTCGGACGAGATTCTTTTTTATCAAATTGATAATGATGAGATGGATATTTTCGTGATTGTTGAGGGTTTTGTTCGATTCAGGTGATGGATAGGCTGGCGTGAGGAGATGCGTATAAGTCGTCGTCCCAAGTCACACCACCAAAACACCAAGCTCGTGGGAGTCGATAACAACGCAGCGCACAATAGATCGTTTATATTCGTTTGCGCAAAGACCAAGAGATGGAAATACCAAGATGAGCGAGAGATGGAATAATTATATTCACTTCGAGGTAACCAAGTAAACAGGGGGTTGGTTGTTGGCGAGAATGGAAAAAAGAAAGGACTTGGCAACTACTGCCCACATCTAGTAATATAGTAAAAAGAAAAATATATTACACGAAACCAACGAGCGTCATTGTACATTAGTTATCTTTTTGATTTCAAAAATCCTCCGCAGCTCAGCTGCGCTGTCCGCTTTCGCTTTCGCGCGAGGTGCCATGACCGACAGCCTGGCCTGGCCCGGGCTCCTTTGCGCTACGTTACGCTACGCAAGACAAACGAAACGACGGCGGCCGGTGTTGCTTAGGCAGGCCGGTGGTTGCTTAGCAGGCAGGTGAGCCCCGGGTCTAGGCCGCCGACGGGAAAACAGAAACATGTGGTGATCGGTGCTCGCACTTTGTGCAAGATCCGGGGTTCAGAAGGTGGATGGGGATACCACACACGTAGGTCCGGGCGCGCGTTGGTTGGGTGTGAGTGAGCGGCATGAATTTTAACGTTAACGGGAAGGGGGGGAGAAAAACGGGGGCCGTAAGGGGAATGGTAAGTTAAAATGGATAGGCTATTTGGGAGACTTGTTTTGGCGCGGCCGATGATACGCTGGATATACGAGTATAGATAGCTTGTGTGCTTACAGAGGGATAGACGAGACTGAGACAGAACAGACAGGCCCGGGTATTCATTTTCTAGATAGATACTCCGTAGATTCAGCAGGGCTGGTAGCTGAATATATTAGAGGCTTGGCTTTTGACATATTTTATTTCCTCTATGCATCAAATGCTGTATTCATTGTTTTCAGTTTGCAAATACACAGAAAGCGCCAAAATACGCAGTTGGTTTCGCTCCCATCGCGTTCAACAAGCAACGGCTCTCACCAAAGAAAAGATCGGAGGTCGGAGCATCGGAGCTTCGCTGTCGGCGCGAATGGCCCCAGGCGGGCCGACATCTGGCTTAGCTAATCGGCGGGATGGATAAACAATAAACTGCGGAGGAATGATAATGTGCGCGATGACGAAACCAAAAGGAAATTTCTTCTAAAGGATTTTTTTAGAATATTGATTCCATGGTTTATCTCCGTATTGCTTTCAGTGAGTTTTAGGAAATAGGAGATTCCATGGGAAATAGACGTCGTGTTTGTTTGTTTGTTTGATGATATAGTAGGTGGTTGCAGGTGGGATATACCTATTTCCGCTGAGTAAGCTCGCGATCGTATGTAAGTGAAGCCGTTGCTGCGAGGGAGTGCGTGCGTGTACGACCACATCGCGGAGGCGTTGCATGTCCGAAATCCATAATATTGGCTCTGGAAATGAGTTGTTTGATGTTTGATATTGACTCATACGATACGGAGACATTTGTGTGGAAATATCGAATAGGGGCATCCCTATTATCAAAGTTTGGTCCTATGATTCCTTAAGGATGCAAAAACGAGTCAGGAGGACAGCCAGTGCCTGTGACTTGTCCAAAAAATGATCGAGGGAGCCACTTGGTTACTTTAATGAAGCTAGATGTCTATGCGAGATGCCTAGCTACTAACTGTTAGCAGTCTTCTACCAGATAGGGGCTATCTTGACTTCACTGATCTTCTCACCAGCATCACATCCGGCATCACGTTTAGAGAGTGAATAAGTTGGTGAAACTTCTTTTCAAGACGATCAAGGACATGCCAAAGGAAATATTGATGCTAATATTCTTCATCTGTCCTTCAGATTCATGTGGTATATACTAAACACCATGTTAACAAACCACGAACCCAAATCCTTCACAAGTAACACAAACACTCAGCTCTTTGCAAACTCCGATATTATCTCCGCCACCACGCTCGTCACCTCATCCGGCATCGACAAGTACGGACTATGCGAAGCATCCAGAGACCTGATTATCCATTCGACTCCCGATTGAGCAAGCAAGCCATCTTGCGCCGCAAGAGGCAACGCCCCATCCTGAAGACATCGGATGTACGCGCGACGGCCATCATATACATCATCTAGCCAGCCGATTGCGGCAGGCTTCGATTGCACTGACAGCCCAGACTGTGACGTTAAACTTGCTATCATGGTTTTGGCTAGTTCGGGAGAGACGTCGTGGTAAAATGTCTCTATCTGGTTCCTCGTATATGTGACGCCTTCGGATTCGAGCTAGCGGGCAGTTTAGCACATCATCATGATACAGATACAGCACGTTACTTGACAAAACTAAACATGGGAGAGAAGAAACAAAAGGGAGTTCAACTTACTTTACTTGTATCAACCCACGGTGACCACTCTCCCCCACCCCTCGACTCAAGAATCGACTTCTCTGGCTTGGTCATAAGAGCCGCGATGCAAATAATCCCGATGATACCTCCCTTCAAACCTCGAGCTTCTCTACCCCTTTTGTCTAGGCCTGCAATGACTCCCGATCCAACTACGCCGCCGTATGAATGGGCGACGACCACAATGTCCTTCCCTTCGTCGATCTGAGGGATGAGTAGAGATTGCACGTGTGCCACGTCATCTTGTACGGTGATGCCTGCATTGCCAGCACTGCGGTTTGTAGTAGTCTCAGCAGAGAATCCTGCTGCCTCGAGTGATTGAATGAATAGGCTGAAAGTGGAACCTGGATGATACGCCCCGGGAATGACGAAGATGTGTGGTTTAGAAGACGGAACCACAGCCATGGTTGCTAGATCGAAGGATTATGCCGTGGATGTTTCCTTCAGGAGAAAAGAAAAGATAGAAAGCTTTTTGACTGATATGTGTGTCAAGCTGTTGGCTCCTTTTCATCAATGTCGGCGAGACGGATTGTGTTTATATACGTCCCCGGTAACTTGCAGGAGCCACTCGGAACTGTTCCGAAACTAGCCATGATTTTATTTTCCATCTTACAGCCTCGGAAAGGGACCCCATGATTAGAACAACGCAGGCCATTATGGAGATCTCCCTGTAGGGTCGTAGATTACTAATTGGTGTTTAGTCGAGGCGAATAACCGTCTGTTTATAAATCAGACAGGTTGCCGTCTAACGACGTAAGATTAACCAAAAGTTAGAATCAGACGAGAAATAAACAAATCATTAAGCTTAGTATATTTATTTATTAGTCGTAACTAGAGATGAATTAAAGATTACTTCCTTTTCTAACCTTTTGAAAGTGAATAAACACTGGCTTCTTCTGTTCCTCAGTTTAAGGGAAATTACTGACAAAAGTGAGGGTATCAAGAGGTGTGATTTCATTGTGGAAACTCGGACGAACTCGCACGACACCTCTTACTGCCTGCTCCCCTCTTTGGCATAAATTACCTGATCTAGGTGTTCCCAAAAATACATTATTCGCCGCTAAATAGATGATAACGATCGAAGTTCGAGTCATTCCTCTATGGTCAGCTAAAGTAAGCTTAGTTGCTCTGTAAGTCCCGTGGCTTGAGTGGTTTTAGGTAGTCTTTCAGGAGTCCCGTCATACGGTCTACCGCTAGCAACCCAAACCAACTGTATTTCGTTACCGCGTTTATCTTGTTTAGTGGGGTTACATAATACGAGGAAAGTGTTGTCAACTCCAACTCCATGTCTCCCGCATTCCTGCCTTATGAAAATACAAACAACGGGTTAATCATAACTAGTATTACAGACTCGTTCTATTAGGCTGAAAGGATTCAACCCAGTTTGAAAGTTTCTTTGCTACTTAAACAATGTTTTACACTAGATCTACTTCCTTCTAGGTTAGACCTTGCCCTGAATAGTCAGTCAGAGCGTATCAACACAACAATTCAAGCAATATCCACTCTGACTTTATTTCTCAATACATACATGCCATGGAAAAGTTGCCTTGGCTTAGGAAAGATTGAGCTTACTCATACGATTTATAAACAACAAATAGTATTGACAAATCATGCCGACTTCATGTATGAATCACCATTATTAGTTTACAAGTACATACCCTTGATCGAAAACTTACCCTTTCCAGCAACTTGACACATTTGACCCCTCGTATTGTACAGAACCTAGCCAGCTGATAGTAAGCTAGTGAATGCTGGAGATTAGGAGATTAGGTGAGCATCAAGTAGATGGTATTGACCAGGCAGTCACATCTTCTCATTAACCACAAGTCATTGTATATGAGTGTCTTGATATTCTCTCGTATGTAAGCATATGTCAGCACCGTAAGCTATACCGCCTCTATCAACCCTAGGTAGACGGAGCAAAGAGATCCCCCGTGTCTGTCGTATTCCGCGGAAATCTCAAGACTATGCTCAAGCTGATAGCATCGTCTATATAACATACATTATGTGGAGATCGATCGGGAACCAAGTTGCGCCGCCTCATGTATCCGTCTAAGAAAGCAACTTCACCACATCCGCCATTCTCGTCTCGTTGGATTTTTTCGCCTTGTCTTTTTCTTGAAATGCCTTGGTGACTAGGTCGCGCTTCTCCTGCTGAACATCCAGCACACGCTCCTCAATAGTGTTTTCCATGACGAGACGCCAAATCTTCGTCTCGCGTCTTTGGCCGAGACGATGTACTCGATCAACGGCTTGGTCTTCGATTGCTGGCGCCCACCCTATGAGAGTACAAGTAAGTATAGACACATAATGGTATGTAAAACATGGGGGGGCCAATAAAGGAAGGACTTACAACTATCGGATAAAATGACTGTATCCGCGGAAACAAGGTTAAGCCCCACGCTGCAAACCGCCAGACTGGCCAGCATGATGCGAGTCTCTGAATCATTATCAAGAGCATCGATGGCCTGATCTCGTCTGTCTGTATTCATGCTTCCATCAATCCTACAGTACTTCAAACTAGCACCCTCGAGCTGCTTCTGTACAATGTCTAGGAATGATGTCCACTGTGAGAATATGACGATTTTCGAGCCATCATTCTTTAACGTGGCTCGAATTATCTGCAGCATTGCCTCCGTCTTTGAACTCTGCTGTTCGGTGTCAAAGTTCTTGTCAAACGTTCCTTCGGGGGCTGGCTCCAACAGACTGTCTTCTGTCAGCGGATTGCGGCACATGGGGCATTTGTGCTGCAGCTCAATTGCCCTGGAGATGCAGTGGCGACAAAACACATGCTGGCAGTTTGTAATCACAGGGTTAGTAGGTAACTCGTAGCAGATTGCGCACTCTTCTTGACTGTCAATGTACAGCCGAAGAGCTTCTTGCAACAGGGCGCGGTTCTTCTCGGTCAGGGGTACAACGTCTTGGTCTTTGAGCATCTGCATTAGATCATTAATCCGTTCTCTGCACAGAGTCCAGTGGTTGCATCTATAACACATTAGCAAGCAGCATCAAACAATGAGCAGGTGACTTACGACTGTCGAAGCCGAAGAAGGCGCTCCAAGACGTTTTGGAAGCGGCCCTTCTGTCCAGTTTGCGATCTGGCTTGGTATTCCTCCAGCACGCCCCTGGCTTCAGATCTACAAGTGAGTTAGTACCAAATCCTTAAGCCAAGAATCATGTGACATACAATAGAGCGTCGTATTTGGCCTGTTCTTCTGGGTGGAAGGTAATTCGGTGGAGGTATTCTGTCTTCTTGGGAAGCTTGAGGTCGACAAATTTCATGTCTTTCCTGCGTCGCAGACAGATGTCTTGCATCAAAGATTGCAAAAGAGCCTCCCCACTGCGATCGCCCATCATTAGTTTGCGCGAGATTGCATTGCCAAATATCTCAGGCTGCTCAATGCCTCCCGTGATATGCAGGAACTTGACCAGAGATTGGAGATCCTTGACGGAATTGACACTGGTGATGGGTTAGTGTATCGTGGCAATGAGAACAATAAAAGACCAATTGTAACATGGCACTTACATTGGAGTTCCAGTCAGCACCCAACGGGACTGGGCGTGGAGCTCGCAGGCCGCCAGAGCCGCCTTAGTCTTGACATTCCTTATTGTGTGCCCTTCATCGAGCACAACTCGCCGCCAGTTCTTCTTTGGGCTCAAGAGAGTTTTGCTGACGCCGGGATCCAGTTCCTTGGCAAGTGTGCCATAGCTGGTAATGACAACGTCATATCCCTCCAGCTCTTCAGCTGCCACTTTCTTGGCACCATGATATATCAGGATACTAGATTGATGCTCCTCTTTGACGTGCCTCCGAATTTGCTGCTCCCAGTTGCTCATCACACTAACAGGAGCAACTATTAGCGTTGATCCAGGGCCACCGGTAAGGATTAAGCTGATGATTTGGAGCGTCTTTCCCAAACCCATATCGTCCGCAAGGATACCACCTGAGAAGAGCGTTGGTGGCTTAGAGGTGATGAACTCAGAGGCGACATTCCAAAACCGGCCCTTGTTGTCGCGCCTCCACAACTGGGTTACCGTATCCGAACCCACAGCTGGAAGTTTGGGGCTCTCTTTCGATTGCATCCAGGCCAGGCCCTTTTACGAGCTGTTAGTTCTGATTTGACGCAGACAAGGACTAACGAAGAGGAGCAAGAAATATTTGGTGCAGACATACCTGTAGCTGATATGGCAGGAGAGTAGACTTGAGCTGGCTGGGTTGTTCGGCCTGAGGCATCTTGGACAGCTCATCCTCGCCCATTGCCAGGGTCTTGATGGCGTCACCGCTTTTGCGAAACTCGACTGCATCGCTGGACTGCAGGATTTCCTCGAGTGATACTTCGGGAACCGCCTGACTAGTGTCGAAGCCAGCTGTCGATCTGCTTTGAGATAGCCCAAGCACTACCCTACGTGCCTCGGCTTCCTTTCTCGTCTTCTTCAGCTGGGTAGCCTTGACAAACTTGTCTGCCTTTAGAGCAGTCTCGATTCTGGTCCGCTCTGCAGGATCACTTGGCCCGTAAAAGGACAATCTTATGGGACAATCGTAGTAGGCCTTTTCTCCTATGATTTGGCCTTCCACTGTGAGATCTCCAGAGTCCTATTCCGCATTAGTTGTAGACTAAAAGGGGTGGTGTATAGGGGGGCCAAACTTACAATGTAGTGGGCGAGCTTCTCAACAATTGTGCGAGGCAAGTGGCCTATTTGCTGGTGAAGCACGTTGTCTATTCGGATAGCATTTTTGTCATACTATTTGCACATTAGCTCTGTTATTTGATGATGCAAAACCAGCTGTTATGCTTATGCATACCCGATTTTCAGGCTCTCTGCGACACAAGACGGCCTCGCCAGGCGAAGCATATCCATCATAGTATCTCACACCGACGATTTTGCCATCTGTATAGAGTAAAATTAGCATTCCACTGAGAAGTACTGGACTTGCAGGAGAAAACGAACCAAATGTGCCATAAAACTCTTTGTCGGCGGTATCGTCGTCTTGCGTCAAGTCTAGATAGTCTGGCTCTTGCGTAGCTGCTGGATAAGCAAACGATTGGCTCCTCTGAGATGCATAATTCAGACGAGGAGGTGCCCGAGAAGTTTGCGAAGAAGATACAGCTGGCCTTTTGCGAACTGGCTCAGGGGAATCTCCTGTGAGATCAATGAACTCGGCGGCGGCACGCTTGCGACGAGGCATGCTGCTATAATGAGAATGAATGCTTTTAGATAGATGCTATAAAAGACGGAAATTTTAATTCAAAAGAGAGGAATTTTGATGTCTGAGGCTGCTGAAGGGAAATAAAATTCTAGAGCCGAGCATCTCTATCAATTTGCTTCTTCTCAACTGCTAAATTCTACAATTATGGCAGGTCCGCCAGTTGACTTCGCGTCGCATTTACTGATAGCCAATTACGAGTACGAGCGAGACTGCAAACGCGAGGTCATGTGACGTGTCAGAGATACCAGCAACCAGCGAGTAATCTGGCAGGCGGAGCATGTCACTCCGACTTTTGGCAGCTCTCGTGCCATTTTTGTAAGCAATATGGAGTACAGGCGCCTTAGTACATCTCTAGTCGGGCATCCACACAATCATGTCCCACGCAGGGAGAGAATCAACGCATACATGCCAACCAGTATTACAGCTCTCCTTATACACTCCCTACCGTCTAATACAGCTTGTCTCGTGTTTTTTGTGCCTGTAAATCATCATAATCACCCTGACTAAGCAGCCAGAATACCGTAATTCCTCCGTAACCCCCATAAAAAGTGCGCCGAGATCCGTCACCACCAAGCACTCGACTGTCCCCAATTAGGTCTAGCCGAAATCACGCCATCGATGGCTCTCCAGACCAAGAGCCAGAATATCAACGACATGCGTCCAACCTTGCTTCTCTTTCAACTACACTCTTCTTCTTTGCTACAGCAGGGCAGACGAGCTTGTATGCGATGAGGCGTTTCATTCAGTACCAAAAATGCTGTGCTTCGCTATATATCCGTCGCTGAGGACCGCTTCTTCTCCGCCATGGATGAACATGGCAGATGCTACCCAACGACACCCAGAACCATGAACTAAAACAATACAGGCAACAAGACGATTATGAGAAAGACATTACAAAACCAACGCCAACACGCCGCTTCCTATGAACCCGATGCACACGCTGCCAAGTCTGGTGCTTGCTACTCCTTGACCAGGCGGCCATACATCGAAAAGTACATGCAGCCGGGCACATGGCTTCGCTTGCCAGTCTTTTCGTCAAAGATGTGGCAGCCCTCCCTCGCTACGTTGGGAGGAGTATACACTGAAGAGGTTGTTAGGTCAGGTCCAGCACAAGTGTCTTGAGGCCACGATGCAACTTACAGTGCAGTGAGACAGCGAAGTCGCTGCCACGGTTGGATACTCTATGGAGGCCGAGCTCGTCGGCCATGTATGTCACTTGGTTCTCTTTATATGTCTTCTCGGAGATGACAGTCATCGGTCCCTCGGGCTCGTCCTTCTCTGGGAAAGCGTAGCGAGTCTCAGTGAGATCGCCGCGCAGAATCTTCATGACGCAGTGCGCGTTTCCGTGGTCGTGGATGGGGCTGCCCTTTCCTGGGGACCAGACGAGTACAAGCTAGTTTGCTTCTTGTCAATACATTGGATGCACCTGTACGAAGTTTCGAGACATGACCTACCAGGTTGCTTTTGCCATTTCCCTCATCGACAAGGTTACGAGTGTATCCTCTGCTGCCGTCGCCAAAGGCATACTTGGACCACTTCATGTCATTGCCATCATAGTCGCGCATAAGCTCCATCAGGAAGCCGACGTCGACATCGTCCGACGTCAAGCCTGACGACGGGCCAAGGGCGTCCTTGAGCGCCAGCACGAGTTCTTCGAAGCGATCCCCTTTGTGCGCTACGACGTCGCTGACGCCACCGAGCGCTTGGCTGCTAGACACAACGTTGACGGTCATGATTGATGGTATCTTTTGATGATGGCTATAGAGGTTGGATTGTATATGAAGGTATGCTATGAGGGATCTAACGAATGGGCAATACAGAACGATACGACGAGTGCATTTATCAAGATCTCAGAGATACGCAACGAAAAGCGACACACCGACTGGGGGCGGGGATGGCCGGTGTCTCTCGTGTCTGGTCAGCTGAGCGAAACCCCCGACGGAGGGTAGTGCAACCGGTGTCGGCCTGTCAAAATCCTCGTTGACTCTCAAGCCACACGAAAGAAAAAAGGGCAATGGTGGATGATCGCCTGTACGAGCAACGGCAAACGGGGAACGGGTACACCTGGCAACTATCGGTGGATTAGGCCGCGCAAGTTTTGCACAATCTGGTTGGACGGCCAGGCGCTAGGAGCGCACAATGGCCAGCCAGAGTTTAGGCGGTGCAGCGAACTGCTGACGCGCAGCCTCAGAGATAACATGAGATTGCTACGAAATGATGACGACCGGACATTGTCAGATTCACGAAACCCCGATTCTGGACGTGGTTGCTTTGCACATGGACTCGGTTTTACGCAGCCTGGAATGTCACAGGTCTCACGAGAGGCTCTGCGATAGGGACTCGAGCATCGAACTGAGACGAATGTTGGCAGATTTTTGGTGACCAGACGGACAGTATCCGCCAAGCGTGGGGCTTCGTGAAACCTGGTACATGCTCGGAGCAGTAGCGTCGTGCTAAGGGAAAAAGTTCAAGGGAACCTTGAGAGATGTTCAGCGACTGATTGCGATATGCGAATGGAAAGGGGGAGGGCGAAGATCTAGAACTCTGTGCTCTCCTTCTTCGTTATCGCCTTATCTGCCCCTGAGCTGCCAACTATTTATTATATCTGAATTGATTGTAATTTTTTCTTTGCAAGAATCGCAGACCTTGTCAATCTATGTATGTCTTATATTGGTGGCGCTGTTCCACTTATAAGATAAGATGCGGGATGGACGGAGCTACAAAGGTACAAGACACAAGACACAAAATGACAGCAGCGGCTCGGGGTTCTCCGACATCCGCCGCCGACACCCGCCTCGCGCGGCCGGTACTTGAAACTTTCGGTCACTCGGCACGGAACCTGGAGAGGCAGAGCTTCAGTCAATATAGAGTTGAATAGGTGGGCACGGAATGTGCTTTTCAAGTTCCACAAATTATCGCCAAGCTTTTCAATAGGAGTTTGCTTGTGCTCCACTGTGTAACTTCCACGGTTGAGGCTTGGCTTCACCCGCATTAACAGAAGAATCTTTCATCTAGTGTTGTGAGACAGTACGTATTGAATTGCCATTGCTAGTTGAACGACTAGTCAACTCACGAGCCAGTCTAGTAGAGTGCACGGATAAAGAAATTTTTGAGAAAAAAAAACGAAAAAGGAAAAAAAATATGCATGTCGCAACGCATGGCTGCCGCTGTTACAAGGTGGATGGCAATGGTATCTGATGTACTTGATGGGGAACTAAGACAAACTGCCACGTAAAGAATGGAACTGCTGGGCCGGGCTTATGTGCCCAGAGTATGCCATGTGGGCGACGATGATATGCCAATTGGATTGCATTCCCAAAAGGGTCCTTATATCCGTTACAAAGTCCATCTCAATCTGGTTCGTGATGCACCTCGGTGGTGAAAGAAGATTGATCCTAGCCATATATTGACGTTGTTGGTGAATGGGAACAAGACATACCTACTCATAGCTATGCAAAGCATACCGCTCGCGATGAGATTCAGTTCATAGAATAAATTGAACCATTTAATCTCAATTCCTATAACGATTCAAGTCATGGCGAAGCTGTTACTCAGGTCGTCCATCTCGTATCTTACCTTGATCACCACGGCCGTAACTTGACTCATAACAGTAGTGGAGAGCTGCAATGTCTGTTGTCTAGTGTTATTTCACCTGCCGTATCGCGTCTCATCTCCAGTTTCACTTACAGTCTATTCTTACAAAAATGCCAAATCATCGTCATCACGGATGCCATCACCACCGCAGCGTATCCGCTCCCCTTCTACCCGATGCCGCAATAACCGTACAAGACAACCAAAACAATGTCAAAGACACATCTCAGCTCGGCACTTGCATCCAGCCCTCATCATCACAAACCCGCATCTCGGCCCGTCGCCCAAACGGAACAAAAAGGCAGCCCTGGTCAGCCATATCCATCTCCCACCGACAGCCGCCCCCCATCACGTCCCGATGCCGAGCTTTCCCCAGATTCGCAGCCGCCAAAAGAGCGAATAGCGGCGGCCCATGTGAATCATGTTTGCACGTCAGAGGGCTGAGCAGCAAAAAAAAATCTGGTTTGTAGCTGCTAGGTAATCTTCTAGAAATCCGATATTGGTGGATCCCGGTTCATCGCAGGTGAAGGGAAGAAAAAAAAGGGTCTTCCGTACCTGGACGGCCGGCTGGCCGGTGCATCATCTGACTAGGGGGCGAACAAACCAATTAGTCAAGGAAAATTCTTTTGCCTCAGTAGCTATGACTAGAAGGTTTATATAACGGCAGACCGGCAACTCGATCTCATTCACATGAAAAGAGAGAATCAATTCAATTCATTCAATCTCATCACTTACCCCTATTCCCGAAAAGTAAATCCTTCGGCTCACTCATTCCGACCCGACGAACCGCTGCATCTTGCATCTTTTGGTGGCTTACACACAAAACATAACGTCATAGCGAGCGCCCCGAATACCGAAAGGGCTATGCCTAAAGCAATAGTCTCAAGACATTCATAAATACGACGATTGGACGACGACTTCAAATTTTTATTAACATCAATTGAAGTTTCAGTACTTTTACAACTATCAGCTTGAATTGCTCTTTGGTCTCATTGGAGACTCTCCATCATGATGGCGACTACAACAGCCAGACCGGCAGATGCTCAACTCGGAACAATAACCGAGAAGCCGCCACAGCCAGAAAACAATTCCAACAACGACAACAACGACAGCAGCAGCGATGATGATGCCAATACTCCCGATACTCCTCCATGCCCTTCAAAATCAAGACCCTGCAAGAATAACCGCGGTTGGCGCAAAATCGTCCGCAACTTTACTCCATCGTAAGTCTCACATACACGCTCTCAGCTCTCACTTACACCCAAATACAACCACCAATTCATTCGAAGAAAAAAAGATCAACCCCATCATTTGAACTCGGTTTAAACTAACACAATAATCTCAAAAAGATGGTTCGCCGTAAACATGGGCACAGGCATCGTCTCCATCCTCCTCTTCAACCTCCCCTGGAACGGATACTGGCTGCACATCATCTCTTACATCTTCTTCGCCTTGAACATCCTGCTCTTCACAATCTTCTGCATCATCTCGCTACTACGATATACGCTCTATCCTGAAATTTGGGTGGCCATGATTTCACATCCCGCGCAGTCCTTGTTCCTGGGATGCTTCCCCATGGGATTTGCCAGTATGTCTCCCTCTCATCTCATCTCAACACCAACAAACTAACCAATTCTCCCCCCAGCCATCATCAACATGATGATCTTCGCCTGCGCCCAATGGGGCCCCTGGCTCATCTACCTCGCCTGGGCATTCTGGTGGATCGACGTCCTCATCTCAATGGCAACCTGCATCTCCATGCCCTTCATCGTCATGCACCGCCACCGCCCCGGGCTCGACAAGACCACCGCAACCCTCCTCCTCCCCATCGTCCCCGCCGTCGTCGCCGCC